>JARFIY010000215.1:6600000-7011269 GCA_036346155.1 Sinelater perroti
CCTGTTCGGAATGACCAATATAATTGACCATACAAATTCTCCATTTTCCGTATTTTTGGTTCTCATTCAAAAGTTATGCTATATTTAGTTTTGGCCCAAGTTTTTTTAATTACATCAGAGCAAATAAATAACTGAAATGCCGCAAATTTTCACCTTTTAAGCGAATCAGCATCTACTGTATAATTAAGTTTTTACTGCTATTTAATGTTGCGCTGCATTTTTAGTAAATTTTTACAAGGTTTGATTTTGATTTAATTTTATTTTAGCTTCTTTTATTATAATAGATAAGCTAGATGCCAGAAATTGGCTAAATTATTGCGTTTTATTTTTTATTGTCACACTAAATTAACTTTTATAGTTCCATTGTTTGTTTCTGCAATAATTTTTTTCGTTATTGTAACTAATTCGCGATTTTAAATGTTTGTTATAATTTTTTTTTTGCAATTTAGGACTTATGGCTTGACATTTTCGTTGCTTAATTATGCCATCAGATAATTCTAATTTAAGGGGCCATTAGGCGCAAAGTGCCCCAGCTTACGCTACCTGAACCCCTTATTTATGTTAAAGCGCTAGCCCGGAGACAGGAATTGCATTCATCCTCCTCGGGAGCGCTGGCGCAGCCATCATCCTCCGGAAGCCCGCAGCCCGATTCAGGATTTATAGGTCCTCAGCTTGGCAGCCCCGGCCCGGACCAGCTATGGCCGCAATTTTAATGAACCCCGCTTGTTAGCTCGTTATGTCGTTACCCGCGGATGAATTATTTATGAACAAAAAACTTATGAATGAATCGCGGTCCTCCCGATTTGTTGAAATTTAGGGCCCTCTCGGGGACTTTTTCTCCGCGCTCTGCCCCGAACAAAGGCCGGCGATTCCAACTAATTGGTTTCGGATGTTTCGGAATAAAAATAGCCGCGGCCCGGCGGCAGCGCGCCCTACACCGGGAAATGCCCGAAATGACGTTTTATATGCTAATTCCGCGCTGGAATCCGAGGCTGGAAAAGCATCCTCAAGGCTCCTCCTAATTGGCGTTAAACCAAAGGAATCGGATTTCGGCTTAATTCCTTTTTAAATTATCATATAGGATGGCTTTACGACATTGCTGAGTCACAGGGTGGCAGTAAAGAGTGATATATTTATTAGAGCTTTTTCTAAATTCGTTCATCCGCTACGTGGTAAAATTCGAAAGTTTTCAGCGGCGAATTGTAAAAGTTGGACACCTTCAAAGATTTAAATTTTCGTTTTCAAAATTTCATTATAATGCCTAAACAACTACAAATTTGCTAAACTAAAACACCTACTAGAATATATTACCATGCAAATTCGAATTATAATTTTGTTGGTTTTTATTTTTATTTGCAATTTAAGTCAAATACACAAATATAAATGGGACAACCGGATCATTTGGCAAATTTTATGAATCGTCAATAAGCACAGAAGCTAATATATTGCTAATTACTTCCCGCAAACTTTATGCCTCCAATAATCAATATAAAGCAGATGCCCGAAAAGCTATTTTGGTAGTTCAATGGTCGGCGCGTTTGCCAACAGCTAAGGTCAATGCTTTTTAATTGCAGTTGGGGATTAAAACACGTTTTTATCTGATAAACCATAACACTATACAATGTTCGGCATCTTTGTGACTCAAAACTGTTCTAATGAGATGGCATTTTACAGCATCACGATTAGAGGCAAATATAAACATTATGGTATACGCATTTTGGTAAAGCTTAACTGTACATTATTACTGTGCTCGTAGAGTGCATAAATATTTTAACAGAACACGTTTTTTCTACTTAGTAGCTTTTTTACGTTTTTAAGGAGCATCATAAACATTTTTTGAGTTCATTATCTATATTTATGACACTTTGAGTTATATACTTGTTTTAATATAGTAATAAGTACTACTTTGATTTTATTTCCTTTGCAGGTTACATTCAGGCAGACAACTTACTTTATTATAATTTTTAAGATAAGTATGATATTCCTTTAATGATGTATGGTGTTCAGTAATTATCTTTAAGTCTTCTGTGGTGCACGAGAACAAATCTACAGAGATACTACATTCTTCAAATGTCTATTAATTATCCTTGATTTAATCTTGTATCTGTATAGTTGAATCAAATTTGTTTAAATACCATTGAGTCATTCCCTAATGCATAAAATAAATTCTAATTTGTAGATTTGCATAATTTATACATTAAATCTGTATGTCAACTTATCATTTGAATTTATGTAGTGCATTTGCAAAAAACCAACAAGAATTTTCTTTTGGTCACATCTAGAAGTACAAATTTTAAATTTTGCATAAAAAATTAAAGCGAGCCTGTTAAATTATTGATCAAATGCATTTAGTCTTAATGGATGCGTTAATTAAAAATTTCACCCACCATTTTGAACATGAAGGAGTATTGAGTCGGACTCATATAGGTATTTGTTTTTTCCTTTTGTCCGAATTATGGTGATGATAAAAAAAGTCTGTTGACACGAGACCGGTGCCATTTGTAAAGTTCACTCGGCAAAGAAGGGTAGGCTACTACGCTAGGGTATGAGTAAATCGTCCAATCCCTAATATTATATAAAATCGTCTAATAGTAGAAAATTATGCAGGGTCATCAAGGTAAATCCATAACTTTTTTAGGTTTTATTTCGGGAAGCCAACAGGTGTATACGTGATTTCCTATCGTTTAACACAAGTTAGCGTCATATAATAAACAGCCTGCAATTGCCGACAAAATTAGGCGAGAATACGACCGCAGAACCGCTAAACTCGAATACCTTTGCACCGAAACATCGCAGACAAAAATTACTACGTGGTTTGGTTACAAAAAGACCCAAGTTTACAATGTAGCCAAAAAGTACAGGAAATCTGACTATCAGGAGGAGGTAACTGTTGACAGGAAAATTACAGCAAGCGATATGGTCCCAAGAGAAGTGTCTGCGTTTTGAAAGAGAAAATCGTTCAGAATCCTGGGCGGAGCATGACTGACCTGAAAAAAATGGGCATGGCGGGGTTGACGGTCAGTCTAGCAGTGCACCAGGACTTGCATTACAAGCCTTTGATCTTGAGAAAGTGCCAACTGTTGACTGAGAAAATTAAGATGCACAGGAAGTCAGATGGCCAAGAACTGCTGAACGATATAAAGCACAACAGCGTTGATTTCCTGAGATCTCTTTGGACCGATAGCAGCTATTTCATGTTATTCAATGTAACTTCTATACATTGAATAATACTCTTTGCTGTTATTGAACTAAGATTTATTAATTTTTTATATATTAAAATTATTCTCATTGTTTATACATTTTTTGGATTTACGTCTACGACCCTGTACTAGCAGCTGTCTCGGTGGCATAAGCCGGGAGACTTTTGCTGAATATTTTATCAGATAGTACTTCATAACTAAGACTTAAGCATAGCCTGTAGTTGGCATCTTAAACCATGAAATTCAATTTAAAATGTTGACCCTTATTGAGCTTTCCAGTCGATGCAATGTTTACTATAGTGTTTTGGATGGTTATCTTTTTGTAACATCCAGTCTACCAATCCCAAATTGTAAGCCCTCTTGAGTAGTATTCTTTGCTCTAGACTGTTTGAAGGGAAGGGAGGTTGTTGAATTTTCATTTTCTTGATAGTATATAATTAAGGCTAATGGCGCAAATGCTTATTTGGAGTTTTCTAAGATGTAAATATAAAAACATAACTTCCGCCCTTTTATATCATAGAATTTAATAGTGTCATCAGTCATTTTGCAAGCAACTATGTTGGGGTACAATATAAATTCAATCTGATTATTCCTCTTTTTTTAATAATAAAAATTTATATTCAGTTTCTGAGCTATCAGTGATTTTTTTATATCAAGTTTGTGTAGATTAATTATTGTTATTTTTACCAAATATAATTTTCATATCTTTACGGCTTAAACTGACCAATTGCAGTTTTTATCAAAAATGTGGAAGATAATAAGACACGAACCCTTTAAATGTCTTAAACACCCAATTTCTCTTATTTTTTCGGGGAAGGTACGCACCTCCTAATATTCTCTTGTTTTTACAGAATAATTAGATATTAATTTTTTATTAGTTAATAGCAATATACCTGTTTTAGTGACACATCATTCAATTGTTAGTTGTAAATGAATCAGTAATTATGATTTAGAATAAATTAAATGTAATTTAAAAATATAAATTCTAAATTCTACAGGGTTGTTATCTTACAAAAAGCATCAACCAATACAGGAAAACTATGGAAATCATAACAAGGAAAGCGATTAAGATGACAACCACCGATATAAAACTCACCACGAATTTAGCATGGATTACAAAAACAAATTGAACTACATGAGGGTGGTTTATGTCCAGAAAAAGACCACCTTTAAAGGTGGTACTGTAATATATGAACGCATTTTTTGATCATAATAGTTATCTAATTTGTTCAGTTACTCCGTAGATAATCAAAGGAAGAACAAAGTGGTTAGAGTAGAAAACATTTTTTTTTTTTGACAACTGTGCATGGATAAAATGCAGGAAAATCTAATGAAGAAAGATCCAGACTGTGTTTCAAATAAACTTACCCTATCAATGTAATTGGTATGGCGTCTTCTGTATTAATTTTTTGTGACCACGATAGCGTCACGAAATGAGCGCCCGAAAATCACTTAGGCACCTGACACAACCTCTCTTCTAATAATTTTAATAATCTTTATGCTTTTGATTATTAAAAGTTTTATATAGGTACGCCTTTTCAATTTGAGGAGTTACACCTTAATATGGTGCAGTTTGGTTTTTTGGAACGTGAAAATTAGAATTAGAGAGTGTGCATCTGTAAATGTAAAATGCTATTCACATTTATGCTCGTACGTTGAGCTTTGTAATGCGAAAAATCAGGGAGCTCGAGAATTTCTTTTATAACTTGATAGAAGCATATGATTACTAGAAATGCAGTTAAAATGTAAAATCTTTTAGCAAAGTACACGATTTGCACTTTTATTTTCGTCTTTACGCATTTTTTCGTTCCTTTCATCCTCTACTTTATTGTGAAATTGTCACTCCATCTTTAGTGATTTGTTTCCATTTCAATTGGTGCTTTCATTTGTTTTTAATTCTTCACTGGCTATTACTGTTTTCTCAATTTTTGCACAGCACTTTTGTCTTGCACATTTTTATTACTGTGAATGATATTTGAATATGTTAAAAAGGCGATTTTTGACAGAAAATAGTACAAACAAACAAACAATAAGCCCGAACTAGTACCCAATTAAAAGTATCAGACTTACCTTATACCACAAGTTTCAGTCATATACACTAATAGGGGGTAGTTTCAGCTTTCTCTTGGGTGATATTTTAAACTTTGCTGAGGAGACTTTCGATAGCGTGTCTCAACGTTTTTAGAGAAATTACAACTTAAATTTTTCTGAGCTGCAGCCATAGTATTTGGTGATCTAGTTTAGTCTACGTTGTTTTTTTATTATAACCTTTATATGCCAATAGTTTATAAGTTAACTGTTTATGTTGCATTTTAAATATGTCTATTCGGTGTTGGCGTGTCTTTATGACACATAGGCCTCTTCTAGCTTTTTCTACTCTTCCCTAATTTTAGCTGTTCGCTGCCATAATGGAACTGCCATTTTTTTTATTTCATCGGACCATCGTTTTCTTTGTCTTCCTCTTTTTCTTTTGGTTTAGAATTGGGGAGTCCATTCTGATATTTGCTTTGTCCATTTATTTTTATTTTCTCTGAGCATATGTCCCGCCATTTGAGATGTTTTGTTTTGGTCACAACATTTTCTATTTTTGTTATGTGTCTTATGTCTGTGGCTCTTTTTCTGTCTCTCTTTGTATAGCCCAATATGCTCCTCTCCATTGCTCTTTGACATGTAGTTAGTTTTTGTTCTTGTTTTTGTGTGTTTGCCCAAATCTGGCAACCATAGGTTAATATGGGTAGTATACAGGTGTTGTATATTTTTCTTTTCATTGATATGCTGTATTGTTTACTTTTCATAATTTCCTTGAGTGTCCAAAATCTCTTCCATGAATTGGCAACCCGTCTCTCTATTTCTAATTCCATTTGGTCACTGAATGCAATTAGTTGCCCCAAGTAAACGTAGGAGTTTACATATTCAACGTCTTCATTTTCTATTTTGATAAGTTTTTGGGGGCGATTTGTTATTATTTTGGTTTTTGTTTTGTTCATTGTTAGTCCCACCGTTTTACTTTCTTGTGCCAGATCTTGGAGCATAATTTGTAGGTCTTCTGGGTTATCCGTTATGAGTATTATGTCATCCGCAAATCTTAGTTGGTTCAGGTTTGTTTCGTTGATATTGATACCGAAGTTGTCCCATTTTATTTTTCTAAAGATATCCTTTAGCACTGACGAAAACAGTTTTGGTGAGAGTGGGTCTCCCTGTCTCACACCTCGACGTATAGGGAAGACTTCCCCCTCTGTTTTTAGTTTTACTCTGCCTGTGCTGTTAGTGTATACATTCTTCATTATCCTTATGTATTCATTTCCAATTCCTTGATTTTTCAGGGCTTCTCAGATGTAGTGATGTTCCAAGGAGTCAAATGCTTTATTACAGTCCACAAAGGCCATGTATAGTGGGTAGTTGTATTCATGGCTTTTTTCGATTAGCTGTTTCACTACATGGATGTGGTCCACTGTGGAATATCTTGATCTAAACCCAGCATGTTCTCTTGGTTGTTCTTGGTGATACGATTAAGTATTATTTTTGGGAATACCTTATATACATTAGACACCAGGCTTATTGGGCGATAGTTGCCTATTTCAGATCTGTCTCCTTTTTCGTGGATGAGAACTATAGTACTTGTTGTCCACTGTGTGGGTATATATTCTGTATTTAAAATGACATTAAGCAGGTTGGTCAATTTTGTTGTTGTTTTTTGCAGTCTCTCCTTCATCATCTCATTGGTTATGTGATCAGTGCCGGGAGCTTTGTCGTTTTTCTGCGATTTTGTTGCATGTTGAACTTCACTTTCAAGAATTTAAGGGACTTCTTCTATGTTGTCTTCAAGGTTTATGTTACTTTCTTGAGTGTTTTCAGTAGAATATAGTTTACGATAATAATTTGTTGCAATCTTTAGAACTGGCTGCCTTCTTGTTTCTTCTTGACCTTTTTTATTTTTCATTTTTGGTATCCATATATTTTCCTCTTGTAGCTCTTTTAAGGCCTTGTTTATACCTCCTGATTTGGATATATAGTGTTTGATACATTCAAGTCTTCTATTCTCCTTATCTTGTTTTATGTTGCGGCTTATTTCTTTACTTAATTTATTTATTTCTTGTAATATTGTTTTGTCTTTCTTATTTTTAAGTAACTGCTTCCTTTTCTGAATTAGGTCTATTGTCTTAGAGGTTAATTTATTTTTGTTTAGTTTTATCTTGATTTTTGTTGTATAGATTTCATTTATTTCTGTGTTGTAAAGTTCTTGCATTTTGTTTCATTCTTCAGGTGGCGTATTTTTTTGTGATGTGCACATTAACAAGATATTCCCTTTTTGGTTTAAGTACTTCCTCCGTTTCTTATGTTCTTTGTTAAACAGGGTTGCCCTGACCATGCGGTGATTGCTGTTGAAGATAAGATTATTTATTATGTTGACATTTTGGAATGATTTGGATCGATTGCTTATTATAAAGTCTATTTCGTTTCGGTAGGTCCCATCGGGTGATATCCAAGTCCACTTTTTGGCCGACTTCTTCTTAAAAATACTGTTTATTATGGTTAAGTTGTTATCTAGGGCCACGTTTACGATCCTTTTGCCATTGCCGTTTCTCTTTCCTTTGCTATATTTTCCTACTGTATTCTCTTCCCTATGGTTCTGATTACCTATTTTGCCATTAAAGTCTCCCATGACGATGATGTTTTTATAGGCAGTTTCTAATGTGGTTGAAAGTTGGCTATAGAAATCTTCTTTTATTGTTTCTTCTGCTGCTTCTGTTGGTGCATAGATCTGCATTATAGTCCAGTTGTTTTTGTATTTTGGTATACATATATTAAGTATGGCAATTCTCTCAGATATGCCTTTGAACTGCGTTTAGTAGAGCTTAAATCAGAATTCTTAGTTGGCCAATCCGTTCCTGTCATGTTGTCGTCTGCAAGTTATTTATTCATAGCCCCAACTTTATGACAGGAAGCGTTCTCAAGCCGTTCTCCGTTGCCAAATTATTCTCTTAACGTAAAGAGAAAAGAGTTCAACATTTTTTTATATCCTCTATTTAGATTTTTATTTAGTTTTACAAGAAGACTCGTTCTATCCCGCTCCATGAAAAATACAAATATTTACAGTACAACTACAATAATATATATCAAAACAGTAGCCGGATGCGTTTCAATAAATCTAAAAAATTATGCAGTGTTTATACAAGCAAAAGATAATTGCCAGAACTACACCAAATGTGTTTTTTATGTATAGTATTTAATATTTTCAATAATTTTAAATACTCCATTGCAGTGATACACAATTCAATTTGTCAAAGTGTCCTATTAAATTTTACAAGTTGGGGAAAACTGCGAGCCTAGAAGCATAGATCAATAGCTGTCCCTTAATTTTTTTAAATTTTAGAATTACTCTGTTCATTAAATTAATAGTTTAACATACAGTACCAGGCAAAATTATTTGACTATTCTCCTCCCCCAATTTTGGTATTCTGAGCAGCAAATAAATAAGTTTGCAGCATTCATCTTTTCTTCATCGTTAAGAACAAACTTTGCTTCCAAGTAACGCTTATGACGCGAAACAATAATTATTATCGGTAGAAAATACGGTGAGAAATCAACAAACATTATGACAAGTAAACAATAATGAATAAAACAGTATTTCGTTGGAAAGCTTTAAACTTCGAACTATCTGATATCTACTCGGGAGAGAGTCAAGAAGCTAGTTGAGACCTCTTGATGGATGATCTCACTTTGAAGCCTTCTTTCCGGTTCATCCACATATGCATGACTACGTTGAGGTTAGAGGACTGGCTGGATAAGTCCAGGACATTGCTTCTTTTCCGATAGGCTATTCCAAAACAATCATGCTCTTGGGATTATTATCTTGTTGAGAAGTAAGTGCCTGTTTATGGGTACGGCGTGTTTAAAGAAACAAGATCTTCTTATACTCAAAGCGGTTTATCTTGCCGTAAATGTGAATGGGGGAGGGGGGCGTCCCTTGAAAAAGAAGCAGTCTCATACTATGACACTCCTACTGCCGTCTTTGACGATGGGAGTTTGGTGCATATATATGTTGCGAATGACTTTGCGCTGGATCCATGTCGCTCCATTGATCTTGGCTGCAATATTCATTTTTTGCCGCAAAAAAGTTCAATAGTTCTCTGGAAGAACCAAAATAGACCAATCGATCTTTACGGTTGATATCATTCAGCAAGAAAATGGTGTAAAATATAATAACTGAAAATTGAAATATGAAAAGGGTAATAGAGCTCCTAAATTCTTTTTTATGTGTACTGCTTGAAGTTAAGCGTCAGCAATATTTTACTTGCGTTATCTTCTTTAATTTTTATTTTGTTTTGCTTCTTTACGGTGCAGGTTATCTTAAGTTAAGTCTATCTCAATTTCTTTGTGCCATTTCTATCCATTTATAGCCAAGCGTACGTTTTACATCAACGGTCCATTGCGGTTTGGATCTTCCTAATTATTGTCTATGTCTCGATGGCTTCCAATTTAACAAAATTATTGTTTATTTGTCTTAGAAGCTTGCTATATGAACTGTGCATCTCTATTTCTGCTTTACCATCGTCTACTTTTTTTGTCTCTCTGAGGTTATCCATGTTTCTGTTTTATACAATAACACGGGGTATATGCACTGGTTAAATATCTTTGATTTTACTATTTTTGAACACTTGGTTATAAAATGGTTAAATATTTCTTCAGAAATGTTCTCTAACGCCAAATGAACAGGTTTGGGAAAAGAGAGCAACTCTACCTTACGACTCTATGCGTATTAACTTTCCCTATGTTTGTATGTTTAGATTTGGATGTTTTATTTTATAAAACTTTTTATATATCTTTGTTATGTGAAGAAGTTGTTTCTATGTGTAGTTATAATAACATTCTAATTCTTGAGCTTATATATTTCCCGTTTTGCAGATCATGTTTTACGTAAAACTTTTAAACATTTGTTTTATTCTAAAATATCTCCTACTTCTGTTGTTTTATATTCAGGAACATCGTGTTTTACCATTTTCAAACTTTTTATTTAATTCTGTACAGTTTGCAGATTTATTTTTCCCTCATTTATCAGAGATCATATTTTTTGCAATAACTAGATTTCTCCTATTAATCGCTTGTTCTTATTTTCTATCCTTCTGTACATATCTGTGTTATTTAATGTTTTTTAATTGATTTAGTGTTTTTATTTATATTATTTACGGTTTATGTTTGGATGGTGTTTTAATTTATCAAATTTTTATTTACAGTTGTTGGTAGTAATTTCACATTGTCTATACCTTTCCCTTTTTTGGGTCTTATAATTTTTAATCTTTCAATTTTTTGTTTAATATTATAGTTGTCCTTAATACTTAATAATCATTTTTTATCTGTTTATAATATACAGTCAATTTCCCAAATCCCAATCCCAAATTATTTATGCATTTTTTTCAATTGTTATTTCGCACCTACTTTAACATAAAGGTCGTTAATTATTAATGTTTCTGTTGTTTAATTTTTTTTTATCAATATACTGCATCTTTTTATAATATCGTCGTTCTGAATACTGGTCCCCATACACACAAAAGGTGTATTGTGAGGCAATATATATAAAACTCTTTCTGATATTGTTTTTGTATCCAGCACTCGTCTAGCTAGTCTCTTAATAGTTATTCCTATTCCTCCTGATTTCAGCTGCATGTATTCGTCATCTCCTCTTTTCGTTTCACATATTCCTAGGGCACATCGCTTAATTTTTTCCAATTTATGTTCCAACTCTTTTATTCTGTTATCAATCAATAGAGGCCATGCATTGTACGTTGTAATTTCTAACATATTTTTTGCGTTAAGCGTATTTTTAATGATGTTATGAGGTTTTTAAGATATACGTGTATATAAATTACTTAAATAAATTGTATTTTTTGATGGTTTGCTATTTTCTTGAGAGAAAACAGATCTTATTCTGGAAGTGGCTTACTCTCTAATTTATTTGAATTCTTTGAGAATCTTTAGTTAAAAAAAAAACTAACAAAAGTGTCATAACAATAGCATCTGTGTTTTGAAAAGTATGGTTTTTATTAATAGAGAAGGTTTGAAATGTTTTCTACGAATTTACCATCTCTGTCCAAAACATATGCCAACACTGAACAAATTTCTTGGCCCAATTGAAGAAGATATCGGGCGTCTGTTTGTTCGAGAGAAATCTTAATAGTTTTAGCAACATTCTACTGCTTCACACGGCTATCAGCTAGAAGCATTTCTTTTACACACGCTTCACCGTATTCCCTACAGTAAAAAGTCAAACTTATCAAGCTTGATAATGTATTCATTGTAATTAGATTTTTTACAACATACATACAAACATTTTTATAAAGAGCAGCCATTTGTCAATAAATTTTAATAGGTGCACAACCCCCAGCTGTTGAAAAATCTATAACAGAACGTTGCTTCAACCAAATGTCTATTATCTGTCGTTTTATTCGCTTTAGTGGGGCCATTTAATATTGCAGGAAGTCCAGAAATGCTTTCAATGACAAATGCTTATGGCTCACAACCACGAAATATATTTACAAATCATTAACGTACTGCTAATTAATTTTCTCTTTGACATTTGTAATATCTATCACATAACAAAAAAACTCTTTTTATATTAGTACTTTTATAAGTTAGTTATATAGTTTTATAAGTTAGTAGTTAAGGTAGTTTTGCACATAGTTTGCACCTGTTTTTATAGATGTTCTCAAAATAACAAGTTTTTCTCTGCATCACTAGCACTACAGTCGCAACTGCGCTATTTTAGCTAACTTATAACTCAGCTTAATGCTGACTTAAATTTGTAACGCTACAGATACTGACGACAGAAACAAGACTCAAACCCACCCAGTTTTAATATGCGAATCAAAAAAACACTTAATATATTTTTTTATTCCTTTTTACTAATGCAATGCCTTTGACTAGTTGTTTACATTTACAGTGAAGCAAATCTGAAAAACATAAAGTATACTAATTGTCAATGACAGAATGAGAACTTCGTCGTTTTTGTATCATATTTGATACTACCTAAAACATGAGCTAACACATTTTAAAGTAAAGTGAAGGCAAATAATAAACTAGATGAACATTTTGAAGATGCTTTACAAATAACATATTTTTGCTTTTTACTAGTAATTCTTCTTCTTCTTCTTCTTTCTCTTTGTCCCCATTTATACCTCACGGTGTTGGGTCTTTTATCCATCTCTTGAAGGTGTTCCTTTCTCTTTCCATTCTCCGTATTTCAGTGATGTTTTTTCCTCTTTTCCTTGCCATTTCCTCTATTGATTCTTCCCACTGGGTCTTCCGCTTTTTCTTCTTCCTTCGAGTCTCATATTTAACATTTTCTTGGGTATCCTTTCCTCCCCCATACGAACCAGGTTAGTTATTTTTCCTCTATTCTTCTACTAGGGGTTTTACTTCTAGTTCGTCCCTTACGCTTCTGTTACGTACCCTTTCTCTTCTGGTTTTGCCTATTATCTTCCGGAGGTACCTCATTTCTGCAGCTGTTATTCTGGATTTATGCTTGTCCAGCATCGTCCACGTTTCTGATCCATAATTGAGTGTCGGTGTATAGATGGTTTTGTATAAGTGTAGCTTTGTTTTAGTGCTTAATTCCTTCTTTCCTACTAGAGTGTTGTTTATTTGGTAGTAGACTCTACTTGCTTTGGCTATTCTGTTTCGTATTTCTTGGTCGATCTTCCCGTCTTTATTTATTTTTGTTCCTAAATATTCGTATGTTTCTACTATCTCTAGTTGTTGTCCATCTATTCTTACGTCTATGTTTTCTTCTCTTTCTTCTTTTGTGATGTGTAGAGTCTTACTCTTGTTCTTGTTTATTTCCATTCCTTTTTCTTGCAGGCAGGCATTCCATATTTGGATGTTTCTTTGTAAGACATTTACCTTGTCGGATATTAGAACAATATCGTCTGCGTAAATCAGGTCTTGTGTGTAAACTGGAATTAGGTTGTGGTACCCTAATCTTGTCGGTCTAGTTTGATTCTTGGTTCTTTTTATTATTGTATCCATGTAGGCTACGAAAAGAAGTGGACTTAAGCTGTCGCCTTGTTTAACTCCCTTTTTTATTCTAAACTCTTCTGATGTCTTTCCGTTTAGTCTAACTGTTCCCTTCACATTATTGTATATGCTTCGAATTACTCTTTGTAATTTTGAATTTGTTCCTAGTTCCTCTAATGCGTTCCATATATGTTTTCTTGGTACTTGATCAAACGCTGCTTTTAGGTCCAGGAAAGCTAAGTATATGTTCTTGTTCCTGTCTAGAGATTTCTCTATTATAGATCTAAGAGTGTATATGTGATCTTGCGTTTGTCTGTTTGGTCGGAAAGCCTCTTGCTCTTCTTCGAGTTTATTTTCAAACTGAGCTCTTAGACGCTTTTCTAAAATTTTTGAGTATACTTTGAGCGCGACAGGTGCTAAGCAGATCGCCCTGTAGTTATCGCAGTTAGTTGTATCTCCTTTCTTATGAATTGGTATGATTACATTTCTTTCCCATTCTTGGGGTATTGATTCTGTTGTCCATGCTTGTTTGAATATTTTCTGTAGCCATCTTTCTACTACGAATCCCCCCTTTTTTAATAATTCCGGTGGTATGTTATCTTCACCTGCTGCCTTTCCATTTCGGGTTTCTCTCAGGGCTCTTCTTACTTCTTCTACACTTATTTCTTCCTCTGCATTTTCCCCGCTGTCTTCTCGGTTTGTTTGGTTTTCTAACGGTCTTTCTATATCTTCCTCATCTTCTCTCATTTTAAATTTTGCTAGTAATTCTCAATGTGAAATTTTCCTTTCAAACTACAATGTAGCTTTTATGATAAGAAAGTGATTAATGAGAGATTAATGAATTTTTATTTTGTGTCTTATATTGTTTATCAGTACATAGTGTTATTGATGTCAGTTAATTCGTTATCTTTACAATGAGTACCGAATTTCTGAAGAGATACGAGGCAATGTTTTTAGTGAATCATGCGAAACGACCAAAACTGACGTATAAAGCGGCTGTACAATATATGGGGAAATCGAAGGTATTCGTTCAGAAATATGCAAAGCACTATTTGGAGGTTGGGAATATAGACAATCTGCCGGAGAGGAAAAATAGCTTGCGTCACAACAACCAAGAAGGAGAAAATGATTTTTCAAGACAAACCAGGCCTTTTGCTGAACTGTGTTCAAAATGTCAAAAAAAGATTATAGCAGTCACTTTATTATTGAATAGACTCTGCATGTGTTATCCAGAACACGTTCGCTCAATGAGCAATCAATGAAATCAATCAATGGAAGAACACAAAAACAAAAAACAACAATTCAGGTCACAGGTGACACAAAAAATAGGAACACTCATCCAAATGCACATTGCGTTAAAAGTAAAATTCTACCCTCAGCGAGATAACATGTCACTATAGCTTAACTCCAGCCATCGACAGACTATAGAAGGTTTTTTCAACGCTATTGACATTCTGACGCTCTGCGTTAATCAGATGCGTACGGGCCGTAACGAGCGCGCGCACCATAAATAATGAAGCGGCCGAAATCCGTGCCCATTGCCCCATGTGTAAATTTAATAACACGTCGGGTATCAGTCAACAGAATCAACAACCCACAATCGACACGACAGCAGGAAAAGCCGCGGGCCATAAAAAGGGAATTAACAAGGGTCGCGTTTCACCATGCAGCAGTCGCGTCGCCTGGACGCTCGGGCGGGGAGCGTGGTAGATGCGCTGATAACGTTTGTCACTATTAAAATGCCTTATCTGGACGTGTCATAACAAGGAAATACAAATTATGATGGCCCGGTCGCACACCCCGGCCTGTCTCGTCCAATGGACCGCTTAATTTAATTTTTTGAGCGATGGTCGCTGGCCGGGCGCTCGACGGGCCCGTTCGCGTCTTGGTCGACTTGAATGCTTAATTAGAGCATGATTGGGAATAGCCTCTAAGCATAATAGCATAGAAAGTAATCATCTTTTTCATCTGATTTGTATGAATTACTTCTATACCTTAAAATAGTTTTGTACTTGAAAGTATTTGTACAGAGGTAATAGTGGTTTTGATGACAATGCATATTATGTCCTGATTATTTACTATCTATAAGATCCTTTCGTCTATTGAGTTCTGTAATTTGCATACAAAGTTTTATTGTATGGGGTCGTCTTACTGTATCTTATACTTTATTTTTTGAAGTACCTCATAATTAACAAATGGTCTCACCAGATTTGTAACCAATTTCAAAATATTGGGAACGTTTTCAATTGAACTAAATGATAACATGATTCTAATACGGCCGATTTGGTCATACGTCTTTTTTGTATGTGCTTTTTTAAGGACCAATGTTCGTTTGGGTTACAACCAAAAAGTATTTATACTGAAAATTAATTCTCACTAACATCTATTGTTTGTTCTGAAAGCTCAACCAAGCAAATGTTTTATTTTTAAAAAACCTTAGTTTTTGCTTTTAAAGATGTCTTTAAAAACTAGTCTCTCGGTTAGCATGTAGTTTTCCAAGTTTCAAAATAGATAAAGATCTATTGGTGATAGCTCAAACAAATGAGGTGAGTGTGAAAGAATTTTATTAACTCCATTAATATTTGCGTCAGTTGTGGTAGGTTAGGTTAGGTTACGTATTAGGTTACATCATGCATAAAGGGGAATAATACCTTATACTACTGTAGTTATTTTACCAAATTGCGAAAAGGAATAGTGGATGGTGGCTTCGTGAAACTACCATTCAATTACCATACCCTTCTTTATATAAAAATTCGTTTTTGCAAGTCATCTGCGTGCTTCTTCGCGATTTAGCTATTGTCCATTTTATTTACACTTATCGTACAACATTTACTTTTGTCGCAGGTCACAATTCGCTTTCGAAAAGATTCTTCTGGTCTATGTATTCTATCAATTCATACAGAACCCTGTCAAGTTTTTTTTTAAATTTTCATTGGGCACGTTGAAGCTGTCTGATAACCGACATAATTCGTGTAACTTTTGCCCTTAATTATATTATAAGGGATATTATATCCCTCGTAATTAAGAAAATAACATATAAGGATATTTTAGGTAGGTGAACAATATCATAAAAAATGTTAATACTCACATATTTAAATTTTCAACACAGATAAATATGTCTTGCCTCAACAATGTCACAAATACGACTAATTAAAGGTACAATGTAACATGTGGAACGACCTGTTATATAATTAATGAAGTAGGAAACAGACATACAAGTTTATAGTATCCAAATTTGGTAAACCGATGAGTTTTGTCAAAATTACCTTGTACCTTAATCTCCGATATTATTACCACCCTTACTAAAACTAAAATTGTTAGTAAAAATGCGAATATCTACCTTTATTAACTCGTAACAGTTAAAGTAATTGTCTGTTTATAAATGTATTCACTATACTTAAAACCAATATAACAATCTCCACGAATATTTTAAAGGTAGTCAGACAGTAACCTATTCATTAATTTAAAGAAGAAGGTTATTTTTAATTAAGAAACATTTTTTTCATTACGATTGTCTTTAATATTATGCTTAATCAAATTAATCAACGATCAGAACTATGTACATATTTATACTTAAAATATAAGACACATTAGTTCTATGAGCTGATTTGCTGGCAAGAGGCTTGAGGGATTTAACCCATTGGTATTACCCTGGAGACGTTATTGGTTGAGTAGGTCACAAGGCCATCTCTTATTGAGTCTTTTGAAGGCTGGTTCTTCCAGTAAAGGTTCGAATGATGGGTTTGGATGTACTAGAAGACGGGCATGGTGTTTCACTGCACGTTGATGAATTTCCTCTTTTACAGTTGGCATATCTAAGTCCGTATGTAGAGTTAGGTTGGTGACATACCATGGGGCACCTGTGATCTGTCTAAGAGCCTTAGATTGGAATCTCTGTATAATGTTTAAGTTGGACATGCTAGATCATCCCCATAGTTCCAGTCCGTAAGTCCATATGGGCTTAATTATTACCTTATAGAGAAGTCGTTTGTTATCGAGGGAAAGTGGAGATTTTTTGCCGATTAGCCAAGCCATTTGTTTAAATTTGAGGTCCATTTGTTTCCTTTTCTTTGTAATGTGCGATTTCCAAGTTAGCTTTCTGTCTAGATGTAATCCTAGGTAACGAGTTTCGGTAGCGTGTGGTATTTCGACAGCGTTAATATAAACAGGAGGACACTGTTGTCTTCTTAATGAGAAAGTTACGTGAGCAGATTTGCTTTCATTAACTTTAATTCGCCATTGGTTCAGCCAATCCTCCAGGAGGTTTAAATAGTTTCGTAGCTGCTGAGACGTCAGAATTGCTGTGCCATCCGCAAATGTTCCTACTTCAACATCCAGGGCTGTAGGCAGATCAGCAGTGTAGATTAGATATAGGAGCGGACCTAAAACGCTACCTTGGGGGACGCCTGCGGAGATAGGAAATATCTCTGATGGTTCTTCGCCATGTTTGACTTGATATGTACGATGTAGTAAATAAGATCTTAGTAATTCGTAGTAGTTATGCGGAAACACAAGCTTGAGTTTATATAGGAGGCCCTTATGCCAAACTTTGTCGAAAGCTTCCTTCACATCTAAAAAGACAGATGAGCAGTAATTTTTTTCTGCAAAGGCTGTATAAATAATATTGGTCAAACGATGACACTGCTGAATAGTCGAGTGATTACGACGAAACCCAAACTGGTGGTCAGGTAAGTGATCCGCTAGCAAGTCATCTTCGTTTATTCGCTTTAAAATCAGCTTTTCCAGAAGTTTTGATATCACCGGCAAAAGGTCGATAAGAAGTTAGTTCCGTTGGCGGTTTTCCTGGTTTAGGTATTAATATGATGTGTGCATGTTTCAATTGGGTGGGCCAGTAGCTCAGACGTAGGATGGAGTTAAATAAGGTTTTTATTAACAATAATCCGGAGTAGGGTAGTTCAGATAGTACTTTTCCGGTAATTAGATCAAATCCAGGTGACATTCTTTTTTAAATTTTTTATTTCATGTTCTACTTCTTGTACAGTGAAACCTTTAATCGGCAGAAACAGCTGAAGAGGAGCATTTAGGAAATCTTCTACTTCTGGGTTTGGATCATTATTGTGGAGTTTTAAGACTTGTGCAAGATATTCCGCAAATGCTGCCGCCTTTTCTTGGTCACACCTGGCCCAGATACCATCAGGCTTATGAAGTGGTGATATGGTAGGGGTAGGACGTTTAAACCCTTTTGTTGCTCTCCAGATTGTATCGTCTTGGGTGCTTAGGTTCTCCACATAGGCTGTGAAAGTGTTGTTTTTGAACTCTCGTAACTTGGTCTTTAGTTTGGTCATAAGTCTGTTATAGGTATTTTTATCAACGGGATGTCGACTTCTTTGCCATCTGGCTCGTGCTTTTCTTTTTTCTTTAACCAGTTCCATTATTTCCATGGGGATATTTTGCGTCTGCCGTTCTTCTAGTTTATATGTGGGAATAGCAGACCAAGCCGCTTCTTGGACAGTAGTGATGAGAAACTTTGTCACTTCCTCTATATCAAATTCTATTTCTATATGCACCGAGTACTGAGATATATTATGATCAATCAATTCCTTGAATAGATCCCAATCAGTGGTCTTATTATGCAATGTTGGCTTGCTTTTCTTTTTTATTACTGATGTGCTGATGGTGACGATGACAGGTGTGTGCTCCGAGTTCAGATCGAAGTTAGGTCTAACCTCCGTGAAGTTGATCGAAATTCCATTTAGTATGTAGAAATCTAGAAGATCAGGTACTTTATTCAAGTCTGTGGGCCAATAAGTTGGCTCGCCCGTGGATAAAGTGAGATACCGTTTTTCGGTACTAAGTTTATAGAGTTTTCGTCCCTTCGTAGTTGTTAATCGTGATCCCCAGTTAGTGTGCTTGGCATTGAAATCCCCGCCAACAATAAAGCGTTGACCTAGGGATTCAAAGAATGGTTGAATGTGGTCCTTGGTGATGTTGTGTCTTGGAGGACAGTATACGGCTGATATTGTTGTCGGTATGTCTTGCATAGTTAATTGGATTGTTGTTGCATGCAGAAAATCTCTGTCGCACTTTGGTAATTCATGATGGGCTATAGATTCGCGGACAATGATAGCTGATCCACCGTGTGCGGTCCCATCCGGAAGCTGGGTGTGATATAGTATATAATTAGGTATTCTCATGTATGATCTCTCAGTGAAGTGAGTTTCTGATACCAGCAATACATCTATGTTATGTAGTTTCAAAAAATAATTCGATTTCAGATTTTTTTGACTGGAGCCCATTGGCACTCCATAGAGCTACTATTAAGAACTTAGCCATTAGGGACTAATCTCGTAATGACAGTTGACAACATATTAAGTATCATGTTGTTTTGGTTTAATAGTTGTGTAAACATTCCTTTAAATTCTTGCAAAAAGTGGAAAAGGGTTATATCTGAATTGTTTTGAGGGGATTCTTTATTGTTTTTAGTCACTTGCGCGTAGGTAGTTTAGTTACTGAATTGTCTGTAGTCAGTTATGCGTTTGCGTGATTGACCTTGTCCCAAACGATATTTATTTTGTAGCTCGCGGTATACTTGACATCCTTTATAGTTGGCTGGATGTGCGCCATCGCATAAGATACATTTTGCTGGGGTATTCGGGGTTTTCTTGCAAGTTTTTGTGTCATGTGCTCCGCCGCACTTTACACAGGCGTATGGCCGATTACAGTAGCTTTTAGTGTGGTTGTACTGTTGACATCGTGTGCATTGTACTAATTCAGTGCTTTTTCTTGGAGGCTCTACCGCGATGACTTTATTTTGAAGATATTTTAGGTTGTAGATCTCTTTGTTATCTCTAACCGGCTCTAAATCCAAAAAGAAACATTGGAAGTGGAGTTTTCGTAGTTCTTTGTCTAATGTTAATTATGTGTCTGGCAGGAAATCCCTCGCGTTCGAGATCTTCTTTTATATCTTGAACTAAAGTTGTAGGATGCAAATGTTTGATTACAACCCTATATGGCTTTTCTTCCTTCAGTTGGTATGTATGATAAATAATATTCTGATTTTGCATGAATTTTACAAGTTTTTTGTATAAATCAGATGTTTTTACGGTAATTTTTACAACATTGTTGGATAAACATTTAGTGATTAGATGTTCCTCTTCTGTTATATCATCTAGAGTTCTTAGCATTTGGTCAAGTTAGTCACTCCATGGACAAAAATAGGAGGTGGTTTAGGTGGTGTTATTGTTGGAGGTGTACTTGACTGTTGCATACTGTCAGTGTTTGTTTGGGTAGTATTATTCGCTTCTAGCTGGCTGAGGGATGCAAATCTATTTGTTTGGTTATGTAGCGGCATTTTCTCCAGGTGTTCGCCTGGAGATGCGCTTTCTTTTGTTGCTGTGTACGACTTGCCAGGAATACTTATTACTGCTTCCTTCATCTTTTTCGCTGGTTTCGATTAAGATTAAGCATTTTGGGGTTCAGTGACTTTAGTGGTTGCACTTTAGGGTTGCTTATAAACTTGGGAGGATGGCGTATAAAATTGTTGCATACCTGTTCTGCAGTTATTTTGTTAAAAAGGCAGCTGTTGTTGTTGACCTTGACTCGAAAAGATTGGAGTAGCGAAGTTTGGCTGTGGTAGATAACTTATTGGCTGCGATGAGTGGCTGATAGGTCCCGTTCCACTAAACATTATTTTAACACTTGGCCTTGCGGCTGCACTTTCAATAAAGTCCGTAACTCTCACCGGCAAACACAACCTGACTCGTTGAAAGTCAAACGAGGAAAATGTCAAATCAAACATGGAATAAAATATTTTTATTTATTGTATAAGCAGATAAAAAATGTGAATTATGCGTTAATGATAACCTTGCAGTAAATCATTAACTATTAATGGATCTGAAACATGCCCTCTGGTGCAAAAAAATCGTTGACATTACCAAGTCACTAAAAATAATGAAAATGAAGTTTCCAGGTGTTTCTATTCAAACAAGTAAAGTTGTTAACTTCTGCTAAAAGAAAAAACTCCAAGTAATATTAAAAAACATATTTTTAATAAAAATAAAATGGTATGCGATTTAAAATTGCTGTTTTTATTAATTACACTAGCGGACACTGCAATTTAAAATTATGTAATAATAAAATTTTAGATCCATTACTTATATATATATATACATTTTTACAAAACAAGCATATGAAAATAGCTAAAGAGTTGAAATTTAATGCGCATTGTAGGTAGGGTTGCCCAAAGATAATTTTCCTCTTGCTTTTCTTTTGCTTGTTTATGATGTCAGAGCTAGAACTCTTGACCATTACGCAACAAATTACTATAAAGCCGTTCGCGACAGAGGGCGTGATACCTAAGGCACAGGTTTAAGAAAACTGAAGCATACGCGTAGCAAAAACAATTTTTGGGTGTACCAGAAGTAGCTGAAAATGCATATACTGACGTTTCCCAAAGAGTAACGTTGCAGAAGAAAATATATGCAATGTTCGCTGTCATATTAAAAATGGTCATCGATTAACGATTGCTAAAATTGTTTCTCAGGCCAAAACAAATTTTTAATGTGCTTGAGCAATCGTAGATGTTATCCTACTATTACGACAACGCCTGATTCCATACAGCTGTACAAACTTGACAAAAAATTAGAATTTGTCTCTTCTTATAGTTTGGACTTATCATTCAAAAGACGCATTTGAAAGACAGACATTTGATGACAATGTTGCTATCGAAGTACTATTTGTACGATGTACTATAAACGATAAATGTACGATGGGCGAATTTCCTGATCAGTTTTATTTTGCAATAGTGGAATCTGCCTATCTGATGGAAAACATAGATACATACATATATAATCCTGTCCTCTTAATACCCTAGGTGTCAAGGTTGTAAACTTTCTTCATTCCTTCCTATTTCTTGCCCTTTCATTCGCTGTATTCCAATATTTTCCTTTCTTCTTCAGTATCTTCTCAATGTCGCTGTTTCATTTGTACTTCGGTCTTCCTCTCTTGTTTTTCCCTATCGGCTTCGCTTCCCAGATTTTATTTACTTGTCTTTCTTCTTTCATTTTTACTAGATGCCCGAACCATCCTAGTTTCTTCTCTTCTAGTGCTTGCTTTGTCGATTTTTTACTGATAATTTGTTTCTTTTGCCTTAATTCCATCTCTTTTCGATTATTTTCACTCCTAGTACCCTTCTATGGTATTTAATTTTTATTGCCTGCAATATTCGCCCTTGTTTCTCTGTTAATATCCAATTTTCTCTTAAATGTACTGGTACTGGTAGACAAATAGTCTTATAGACCGCTGTTTTTGTTCTTCTAGATATTTATGTATGTCCGAGGAATTTCTTTTGGAGAGCATAGTAGACCTTGCTAGCTGGATTCTTCCATTTGACTGATCGTCTATGTTTTCTTTTATTTTATAGATTAACTATTGCTATTACACACTGTCCATTAATTAAACACCAGCCAATAATGGAATAATTCAATTTAGAACCTCACAAAAACAAAAGACATATTCAAATAAAATTTTGATGTAAGTTTTTACGTAATACCTGTATTTTCTAACAGAAAAATTAACCACCAGAAAAACATGTTATCAGTGGCAGCAGACGACATTATTATGGCATATCTTGTTGTCTTATTGTACCCTAAACTAATAAATTTTCATCATCTCGTATCTAGGATGTACCGTATAATATTAACGGTAGACATAGGTTTAAATGATATATCTATTGTTTGGGTTGATTGTTTTGCAATGAATTTTACCTTTTATATGTTGTTTTACTACTGGATAAATTAAATCGCAATTTACCCGTACATTTCTTTGTTATTTGGTTTTAATGATAATACGATTGTGGATTTTACACCGTTTTCCTTTAGGAAAGAAATATTACCAAAAATACCAAAATACTTCAACAGAACAGATTTACGAAAAGTAGAGAATCAAGAAGGAAGAGGGCTCCTAAGCTTATATTGCCTTCAGAAACAGAAAACTTGCCGAATGTTAAAAAACTACTATCATTAAATACAAAAGCTGTTGTTAAATTATTAAAAAGCATTCTTGGTGGCAACGAAGGAAAATAGATGCCTTTTAGTGACTCGATATGTCAGATTTTCAAAGGCACTCCAAAAAAATTTAAGTTGCGTAAACTTAAAGTCAGCTATGGAGATTTTCACAAATGAAATACAAATCTTTACTCCTACTAAGAGTGAAGTGAATGGCTAGCATTTTGGGCAATCTCAAAAAAAATTGAATTCAATGTAATCGAAATTGGCGATATGTGTAAACTTAAGTAAACTGCTGAATGTAATAAGTAATTCGGAATCGTGTCGATGATATTATGTAAATGCTGCAGGTCTTATCACCGATGATTGTCTTACTATACGACCTAGACTAATTTAAACGGGGAAATAAACAAAACCCAAATGACTACAAAGGCCTCAGTAATTTGCAGTACGTTTATTAGGCTTTTTGGAAAAGTTTTACAAAACATTCTAAGAACAGAAATGATAGGAAGAATAGGAGAAGAGCAAAGTAGATTCACACCTGGTAGATCATAATTTGTTTATAATGCAACAATTTTTAAAAAAATAATTGCAGTGGAAGAAGAGGCATACTTGGCTTTCATGGATCTCGAGAAAGCTTATGATTCAGTTCCGAGATGCAAACTTTGGAAATCCCTACATTATTGGAATGTAAGTGATTATTTAATTAAAATGATTAAGAAATTGTATGAAGATAATGTTTCTCACACAAAAGTTAACTGACAACTCTCTAGTCCAATAAGACCCACAAAAGAACTACAAAAAGGCTGTAGTGCTTCACCGATACTGTTTAACATTTATGTTAAAATTGCATTATAGAATTGGAAAAGACATTGCTCTGGAATGGCAAACTCTATTAATAACGAACACCTATACACTTTAAGTTTTGCTGATGATCAAGTTGTTTTGACGCAAGACTCACTTGATCTTGAATTCATGATAAGAAGGTTATTTGTGGAATATAAGAAATGGGGACTACTAGCTTTCTTTAAAAAGATAGAGTATTTAGCAGTTAATACACAAGCACATTTTGACATTTTAATTGATGACGACCTACAGATTAATCAGGTAGATAGATTTAAATATCTCGGGGTTATAATCGATAGCTATGGTTTAGTATCGGGATAAATTCAAAACAGAATTGAACAAAGTAGGAAAGTTGTAGGAGCCCTAAATTCAATTTGGCGGATAAAAACATTTCAATAGAAAATAAGAAGCGCGGATGGTTTATTCACGCAGAAGCGCTAAAATATCCAGAATGCAGACTATTACAAATGAAGTGGTTAGAAATCGTACAAAAGCAGCCGAAACAGTTATCTAAAGAATAGAAAAAAAAACTTAAAATGGTTCGAGTATCTTATGAAGATGGATGAAAACAGGTGACTCCAAAGAATATTTTGATGGCAACCACCCGGAAAACGTAAACGTGAAAGGCCAAGAAAATCATGGAATGGGGAGTAAGGCAAGCGATGTCAACCAGAGGATTGGTAGAGCACGAAGCACTAGATCGAGAGGTTTGGCGAAAAGGGATGGGGTAAACAACTTGTAGTTGTAATATAGAATGTCTGTGAGTATATATTATAAATGTGTATTATAAGTATGTTGTATGCATCAGCCCGAAATATAAAAAAAATAACTTTTGACGAAGTAGTCGTGGCAAAATAGTTTTTTTTCGATCACGTTTCGACAAAAGAAAGGTATTTTTTATTGAAATTCTAATTTAGGTCAATAATAACGAAAATTTCTGCACATTCACCTTGAATGTTTTATCATATGTTGGTTTACTCTATTATCTGTTTAACTTTCTCTTTTTTTTGTTTATCATATATGTACTACCACTAATTTTATAATTATATCAATACAGGTTTTCACTGAAATAAAACTAATTTAGGAGACTATGCCTATTGCTTTCTGTAACGCTAGAAACTGTTATTGTAGATATCTTTAATTAATTATTTGTGTTTTTTATATTTAGGATTTTATAGACTTTTAATGTTTGGTCTTGCGTTTTAGATTTTAGTCTCCATATTGAATAAAGGGATAATATACATTAGGCACATCGTTGTGGACCTTTTTCTTTATTTATATTTACTTTACGAGGTAGCGAATAGGTACTTCTTTGCGATCCCGGTAAAGGACAGACCTATTTCAGGGGGTGGCGACCCTGCCTACGTGAGCTCTTGATTATCCTCCGCCTCCTATAACGAGAGGAAATCAAGTCCCTACTCAAAGTCCTATCATACCTAACAAAATTTACCGTACCTTATCCTAAACCAACTCACCAACCCTCCTGGCAAGCGTGGTGTTTTAAGGCCAAAATACCTTTCATGATGACATGAAAGAGGCCTATGTTCAGAAATGGACCGAAGATGGCTAATGATGATGATATTTACTTTTATTTCGGTTATTTTGTTGATACTATTGATAATTAAAAAACATTTTATTAATCCTTTAGTTTGTACAATTATACCGTATTTAAGACTGTAACGTTACGTAAATGCTTAACCTGAAACTTAAATTCTATACATGTCATGTTCTTCTTCTTTAAGTACCATGCTTTTCGAAAACTTTCACTCCATCAACTGCTGTTCTAAATAGTGCCGTGGTGTTGAGTCTACACCTTATTTGTGACCCTGTTCATCCATGAGATCTTTAGAATCCTGAGATAGGTCCATATATCAAAAACTCTCAGTCTTTTGCACATTGCCTCAGTAAGCGTCCATGCTTTAACATACACTTAATGATCGAATACGTAAGGGAATGGACAAGGCCCTACAGGTCAAAATTTACTTCATCTTTTGAAAGGCTTGTCTTGATTGCTCTATCCTACATCTAATTTCCTGTGTTAAGTCTCATTTTTTCTAAACATGGCAGCCAAGATATTTATATGAGGTTACTCTCTCTGTCAACTCCTCTCCCATATGTACTGCTTTGTGTACATTCTTGCAAATTATAAAACCAACACCGTTAAAATGATCGGGTTTATTATTATCTAAGTAATATATTGCATGTCCTTTGGTTTGACACATTCCTGAATTGGGCCATCTCATCTCACTGATTCCAAGGAGATCGACCTTTAATATTTTCATCTTCCTTATTGTATTAAGTGTTTTACCACTTTCAAAAAGACTACGAGTATTCCAGGCTGCTATTTTTTTCATGATTGACCCGGGGATTTTTAGCACCCCCTACTCATCTAAGAGTTGCCGGAGACTAGCGGCCATATCTTCATTGCTCTCAACCATATTAAAGACTTTTTTGGTAAAATACAAGCTGGTTTTCTGTTATTTTCCTTGCACAGTACCACAACCGGTTAAAGCATCGTGGTTGTCGCCTGTGACTGTCTGATGTCAAGCCTGTTAAGAAGTCATTCTTTGTTAGCCTAGACTCAGTTGCTGCTGCTCTGTGTTGTCCTAAATTGAACTGCGGGTGCTTATTTGGTAAGCCTTATTCGCACCTTGTCCTGTATATCTGCAGAAAGTTTTCTATCAGCTATTTGAACGCGCCGTGACGGTGCTGAGGACATCCCCATTCGAATATGTTTTCTGTGGTGTTAAGAAACCCCTACTCGGTTCAAAGTTTCTTTTCCAAGAAAACTAAGACTCGGTATGTTATGTTGAGTAATACTTGTAAAAATTTTCAAGCAACCTGTAGAGAAAACGTGATTAAGTATTAACTATGAGAAATACATTTAGATAAGTCGATTTGTTAGATCTGTTGGTTTGGATATTTTCATTATTTAGTAATGTAGTTACAAGTTGATTTGAGTATCCTGAGATTTAGTTTTGTATTACCACTATATTTTGTGATCTTTTTTCCAGGTATTTTTAAAATGTTTACGCTTTTAAAATTGAGGAAAAATTGACAATTAATTGATCAAATATTTTTCAGTCTTCCGCTTTCTTTGTTACAAAGGTAGACATTCATAGTAAATTTATATAGTGCAATACAGTGGATAATGTAATTTTAGTGAAATATAATTAACAACAAATTTATTTTTAACTTCTACTTCTAAATACAACGATTCTAAGCAGAAACTAGGTAGATTAGTTTTGCTTTTGTTGTGGTTTTCCATTTATGTGCCATAAGTTTTCCATAAGATTGGAATCAGGAGTTTTATTTGGCTAGTCTATTATGTTAATTTTATCATTATTCACTCAGATTTAATTAGTTTTGCTCTGTGGCAAGGTCTTGTTCACTGTAGTACTTTATATAATTTGAGGCATTCATCATTACAGATATGACAGCTAGTCGACCAACAACTTGGACAAATATCCTTATATCATTGCAGCAGTACAATTTCTTCTCCAATCTACTAACATACGCATTACTGGCATTGTTATTGGTATAAACAGCTGGTTAGTCATCAAATAACACTTTCCGCCGCTGCTTTGTTGTCTAGTAGACGAAAACTTTTTTGCTTCTTGGTAACGAGTCTTTTCC
Source organism: Sinelater perroti (assembly GCA_036346155.1). Taxonomy (NCBI): domain Eukaryota; kingdom Metazoa; phylum Arthropoda; class Insecta; order Coleoptera; family Elateridae; genus Sinelater; species Sinelater perroti. The sequence continues at coordinate 6,627,659 of JARFIY010000215.1, forward strand.
GTCCATGCTCTCTAATCCACGGCCAAGTTTTCTCCACCTTACAGTGGTAGTATGCTAACACCAGCCGCTTTGCGCCGTACTTTTTAAAACACCATCTCAAAGTGAAGTTTTCGCATTTTAGCATAATTTTTAAAAATCCTAATAACCAAAGACTAATGGCACTTAACTTTGGCGACTATAAAGACCTTCTTTGTGTTAAAAATAATATAATTTTAGAAGCTTTGGTAGAGCTTACATGCTTGCAATACCCATGGAATTTATAATAATAATTAGTTCGAAGTAGACCTAAACGACCCAATTACTTTAACATATTTTAATTGGTAGATAACCTGGATAACGAGGAAGTTTTAATTGAGTTGTTTTCTGAAAATGAGGAAAATAAGCTGAGACATTGCTAATGTAATAATAAGTATCAACTAAACTATATGCGCACGCCATGCCAATCTACTCTCCAGAGGAAGGCATAGATGTGTAATTGCGTCGAGGAGCAGTTTGTGCAAATTGAGCTTTGTTAGCTTTTATTTTTAACGTTGTAGCTATTTTTCAAAGTGATTGAGGTGGTTTTGGAGGTTCCTGGTAACAACAACAGCATTAAGATGCGATGCTAAGAATGTTGGGTTACCCATGTAAGCGGAAATTATAGTTTGAGTGGTTTTTGCTAAACACAGGCTTAAAAATATTTTCTTGTGGTAGGGAGTATAGGACCGAAGGGCGTAAGAGGTTTGGTAATTTATTTGAAATATTTTATGGGAGACATAAGATTTTGATAATGAACATGCTGGTTATGGAACGTACATTTGAGTTTGTAGAATACACTAAACTGTTGAACTTTGTTGAAAGTTTTAATTATATCTATCTATAGGGTGGTCCAACCAAAACGCACGATGTTAATTGTAAATAAAACAAAAAGTTTTCAGAGAATTATCTTAACATTTTTTATTATGATAGAAGGATCTATGACAATTATGTGTGAAACAAAATATCGACCAAATGCTCTACGGCTTCGGTGGCATACCTCTATCTGATGGTCCATATTTTCAATGACTCTGAGACATAATTGAGGTTCAATGTCGTTAATGTGCCGTACTATCTCATCCTTTAGCTCTTGAATTGTTCTTGACTTAGTGACGTACACTTTTTCTTCTAAATATCCCCAAATAAAAAGTCCAACGATGTCAAATCACATGATCGTGGCGGGCAATTAATATCGCCACGACGTGAGATAACACGGCCATTGAATTTCTCGCGCAAAAGAGCCATTGTTTCGTTTGCTGTGTGGCAAGTGGCACCATCCTGTTGAAACCACATATCGTCCAGGTTCATATCCTCAATTTCTGGCCACAAGAAGTCCGTTATCATCTCGCGATAGCGAACACCATTCACGGTAACTGCTTGGCCGACCTCATTTTCGAAGAAGTACGGTCCGATGACGCCGCCAGCCCATAAACCGCACCACACAGTCACTCTGTGTGGATGCATCGGCTTTTCAACAATCACTCGTGGATTCTCATTTGCCTAAATGCGGCAATTCTGCTTGTTAACGAATCCACTGAGGTGAAAGTGTGCCTCGTCGCTGAAGATGATTTTCTTTGTAAAGTCACCATACACTTCTGTCTGTTCAACCAACCATTCGGCGTATTGACGACGCTTGAAATGGTCAGTAGGCTTCAGCACTTGAGTCAATTGAACCGTGTAAGCGTGTAAATTCAAATCTTTATTCAAAATTCGCATCAGTGATGTTCGTGAGACGTTCAATTGTTGGGCACGAGGACGAGTCGAGGTTGACGGCTCTTCTGCCACACTATCGCGAACTGGGCGAGCATGCACAGGTGTTTTCACATTTCCTGCAGACCCGGTTTGCTGAAATTTGCGCACAATTCTCCCGATTGTGGACACATTTGGTCGATTATGCTGACCAAAAAATCACGAAGTGCACGAAATGCATTTTGATTTGAACGCCCATTTTCGCAAAAGGCTTCAACAATCTTAACGCGCTGCTCAATTGTGTACCTCTCCATGGTTGAATTTGTCAAACACTGAAACAAAGAAATGTCAAATTAAGTTGGGCAAAAAACTTGACGTTAAGGTGTGACTCACAATTAACATCGAGCATTATGGTTAGACCACCCTTTACATATACATCTAAAGTCACTCCTGATTCAGTTTACTAATTATTGTATTTCTTTGTTTTACTATTTTTTTATTATTTTTATTTTTATTTATTTTTATGCTTATATTTTTGTTATTGTTTAAATTGGCAATTGATTTTTTCGTTATGCTTCATATCCATTAGAAATAAAATTTATTTTTACGGTTTAGCTTTATCTTCTCTTTGAACTGTAATTGTCTTCATTGTAAATTTTTTTATGGCACGCACATGAAACCAATTCTAAAACTCGCATTTAATGGGTAAATACTAATTTTGCTTGACGTCATATACTCATAAATATTTAATTATCATAATAACTATTATATGTCATTAGCAAAAAATAGTTATATATGATATATGAACTACAAAAATAGTTGCATTCTAGTAACAAACAAGTGATTGTTAACGTACATGTTTTATAATTAAGTACATATCATATGCATTAATATGCAGCGGTCTACTTTCATTTATGTAAAGGCCGTGTTTGAACTGCTGTCAGAGATAGATGGCTACCGACTATAGTAGACGGTTTAAGGGTTGTAGCGGTTTATAATTTTAAAGCACCAGGCGCCGGGGCGTTGCAATAAAAGCAAAAAGCCCGCTCGGCAGAAACACTTCGACTTTAATAATAAGATATCAGAAATGTGTACAATCACGTTAAAAATAGTACAAAACAGCGAGGCGAGAGAATTCCCGGTTCTGTCGATTCCCATGAGAACCGGCGCGTGGTTTTGACGCCTGCCACTGAAAGCGGCACAACAACAGCGGCGCGATGTTATCACAACATCGGAAAACGGGGCGATAGTATCGGAAAAGCCGCTTGATAAACACGCCGCAAATTAGTGCTTCCGCCCGGATTATTTATGAATCGGCGGCGCCGCCCGGAGCGCGCTTTCCGCGGCCCTCTGCAGCGCCGCGCGAGGCTGGAATAGCGAATAGGAATTCGATCGCAGAACGAGGAGAAGCGGCGGAAAAAGCACGGGCGGCTTTTTCTGGCGGGCCGTTCGTTTCATCTTGGAACTGGTAGCGCTCGGATTGATAGCCGCATTCTTTCTCGAGCTAGCTATTACCTACACTATGTTGCAGAACAATTCGAAGTGGTTTCGTATGAATAGAGAAGCTACAATTTAACGACATACTAAAACAATAGAAACAATTTCTATTCCACTTTGTGTAAAATCAGCAAAACAAATTATAGTAGACAAAAACAGAGATAATAAGATATTCATACAAATGCCTTAAAAGTTCTGAATAAAATGTGTTATCTAATGGTAAAATTTTTAAACATATAAGTGAGGTTCTGTAAGAATCTTACAATGACCTTGTAAGAATCTTTTTTTTTAATCTTATGTGCCTGATGCTACGTAATTTATATATTTTGATCATATATATGTAATTGTATATGCGGGTCATTTTATTCGCATCCGTCATGGTACCCACTGTACACTCACCTTGCGATAGTGCAAATGGTTTTTCACGATGCCTTCTACACCACCAAGTTCCCTGATAGCGCTGCGCCTATTCTCACGAATAAGCGCGTCTGCACGACTAATATTTGGCTTGGTGACGGATGTTCGCGGCCGACGATCATGAGGTTCATTTTCCATGCGCTCTTTGCCCTCCCTGAAGCACTTGCACCACTCAAACTGGAATCTGTGATAACTTTTTCCGACAAAGAAATTTGATCACAATGCGTTGTTTCACACTCTACGATACCTCCCAAACAGGAATAAACAGGTTCTAACCCGAGCAGAAGGGAGGGTGGAGATTGTGGCTCTATTTTTTCAAGGTCGCATAGCTACTGCGCAGATCGGTTAGTTTATACAAATCAGTCTCAGTCATATTTGAATCACTTTGTATTCTTCCTCAGTACTGTTTGTCCAATATTTTTCATTTTTGTTTTTGTATAATTTTTTATTTTTTATTTTTATATTTAATATCGCTTTTTCCAATTTTCATCAGATAACTTGTAGTTTACGTAATGATCTTTTATGAATGCTTACGTTTCAGTACCATGTGCTACGCATTGTCGAAAAATTTGCGTTTCCATATGTATGGTGAATTTCATGTCTTTGTTGTTAGTATATAGCTGAGCCTTCCGAACGCCGCTAAGGGAGTCTTATTTTACGTTACAAATCTGCATGTTGCATGTTTTGATCCAAAGTTATCATTTGCGCTAGCTATATGTTACGTATCGACCGTTTCAATAACTTCGACTCTTAGTTTTATAGCTTCTTCGTGGCATGTCAGCATTCGTATTATTTTTTTTATATTCATTGTGAGTTCAATTTCTTCTTATGTTCTTTTTAGTTTTTGTAGCATTATTATTAGGTTATGTTTTTACATTATCGTAATAGTAGTGCGTGTTCTTTACGGGCAAACTTTTTTCAGTCTTATTTATTGTATGCTAACACTTTTGCTGCCTGGCAACTTAAATTCTTCTTGTTTAATAACTTGCCAATTATGTCAACTCACGTTTCAATTGGTCTGCTTCTGCTTCTTTTGTCTATTGTCTTAGTTTCCCATATTATTTTCAACTGACTATTGTTTGGTAACTTTTCTAAATGTCTCCGTAATCCCATTTCCTTGTCTTCAATTATTTTTACCCCGGCCTTAACTTCCAGTTCTTCCCTCACTTCCTGTTTTCTTATTCGATTTCTTCTTGCTAGTCCTTTAACTGTACGTAGATACATTGTTTTCACTGGCTGCACTCTACTCTTTATATTTTTAGATAATACCCAAGTTTCAGTACTAAATAGTAGGATTGCTTAAAAATTTTGGTTCTTGTTCATAGTTAGTTTTCACTATAGTTTTGCAAATTCCGTGATATGTTTTGATTGCTTTTTCTATATGTTCTTTGATGTCCGTCCTTTGCTTTTCTGTATTGTCAGTGATTACACTCAGACATTTAAATTTCTTTGCTCGTTCTATCGCCACGTCTTCTAGTCTTATGTTAATTTTCTTGCTGATGTTCTTTGATATAACCATTATTGTTGTTTTATTAACATTTACTTTGAGTTTGTGCGACTTAAAAGCTTTATTTCACATATTTAAATTATTTTGCAGGTCTCTTTCAGTGTTGGCCATTATAACAACGTCCTCCGCAAATGTACATTCCTGTATTCTAAGGCTTTGTAGTTTCCTATATCCGATCTCACATTTCTTCATTTTTGTAGTGGTTTGCTTAGTTGTCTTCTTCTTATAGTGCATTTAAACTTTTGATACTGCTGCTCGGAATAGGGATCTTGTGCTTTCCCTAAACCATACTCGCAGATTTTTGAGCCAGGGTGTTCTCCTTCTTCCAGCGCTTCTCTTGCCCTGTACCTTCCCCTGGATAATTAGTTGTAATAGTTGGTACTTTTCATTACGCATTACATGTCGTAAGTATTATATGTTTCTTCTTTTTTTTTCACTCATTCCCTTATTCTTTATAGGACAATCTCGTCCCTTATTCTTAAAACTCAAGATATTCACACTATTCTCCTGTAAATCCACATTTCAAATCTTTCTATCCTTTTGGTTATTTTATTCTACTTCTAATTTCGATGCTGTGATCCTATTTTCATTTAAATTGCAGCCCAGATATTTGTATGTCTCAGCTTCTCACCACAATATTTTGTCCAGTTCTACTTTTGCTGATCACCATTATTTTAGTTTTCTTTTTATTTATAATGAAACCATATTTGTTACTGTAGTAATTAACGCGATCAATCAATAATTGTAGGTCTTGTTCTTTTTCTGCCAACAGAACGGCATTGTTTGCGCAGCGCAAGTTGTTTAATCGTAAAGCGTTGACATTAATTCTTTCTTCTCTGTCTTCTAAGACACCTTTGAATATGTATCTCTTCAGAATAGATGTTAAATAAAATGTACCACTGTTTCACTCCTCTTAATATTTTTATTTGATCGGTCAGTTCTCCATCGATACTGACGGCCGATCTCTGTTCCCAGTAAAAGTTCATTATGATGCAAATATCTTTAGTGATAGAACTTTCAACAGTTTTTCGTGTTGCACTCTCTTGAAAGTATTTTCGTAGTCTATGAAGCAGGCAAAAAACGTCCACATTTACATTTCTGTATCTTTCCACTAGTATTTGTAAACTAAAAAGAGCCTTCCTGGTGCCCGCGTGGATTATGAGGGATCTGCTGGCCAAATTCGGCGTTTCTACGTTGCCTCACCCCCTTACAGCCCTGATGTGGCACCGCCGGACTTCTTCCTGTTCCCCCGGATCAAGAGGCAGCTCAAGGGGCATCGTTTCGACTCGGTGGAAACAGTCCAAGCGGCAACGACGAGGGCGCTGAACAGCAAGAAGGTTCGCTACCAGAAGTGTGTGGATGCCCAAGGGGCCTATTTTGAAGAATATTAAGTCGATGTACCAAAATGTTCAATAATTTTTTTTTAAATCAGTGCTACTACTTTTGGATACCACCCTGTATAAGGTCCGGTGTCTATGTCTGTATAATTATATAATGTGTTCATCTGTTGTCGTAGAATAATTGCTTCTATGTTTGTAGTTTTTCTGCTATATTAATCTAAATTTTATTACCGTTATTTAAAAGTTTGTTTGTATTATGTGTTCTATAAGGCCCTGTAGCTTTACTGATTTTCTTATGCAGGTTAAATATGTCATATTTATTATTTAGTTCTTCTTTGTTTTATTTGTTTGTGTTTTTAATATTTTTGTTTTTTTCTTTCCTCCGTTTTTCCATAAATTGGAGAATTTCCTTAGTCATCTATCTTTTATTTTTCTTCACACCTTCTAATTCTACGTTCTCGGTGAGTTTGCCCATTGGATGTTTGATTAACTTCCATATTTTGTTTACATTAGTATTGTTTTTCTTGTTTCACCTCACTTATCTTGCTCGGTAAACTTCGTTCTATTTGCATTTGTATGTTTGGGTCTTGAGGCTTTTCTCTACATATTTCTGTGCGGTGTTTTTTAAATAGTTTTAGTTTTTTGTGAAAGTTTTGCAATAACTGGATTATGATCAGATCCTGTATCTGCGCTTAGGTATATGGCTAAAATACTATTTCTAAATATTTTGTTGATTATGATATAGTCTATCTGATTTCTAATTATGTTATTAGGTGTATGAGCTAGTGACGTCCATGTATAGAATCTTCTGGGTGGTACTTTGAAAAAAGTATTGGTTAATATCAACTCTCTCTTCTTGACAATTCTTCTACTATATTTTCATCCTTATCCGCTGTAGGAGCGTATACATGTATTATATTCACATTTATCGTGTGTGCTGCATTCTAGAGCATCATGACTCTGTTTGACATTTTACAATTATGTACTCTCTTATCGACCAATACTGCGACTCCGTTATGATGTCCAGTGTTATTTTTCTATTATCAGTATTATATTCTCCTGGTCCCTTTTCCTGTTTCCTATAATGTTTTAACATTACAAGTTCCAATCGTCAGAGCTAACCAGACGATTCTTCGCACTCTCTGATCATTTAAGGTCTGCCGGGGACTGAAAGTCTTTTTATTATTGTTATCAGCCATTTATGATTCTTCCTGGGAATATGAAATAGTGCTGTGGTTTTCTGTTGCCTGTTATGGCTTCTAACCCCGCTAATATATGTTTTTCTATAACTGTTCATGTCCATGTGACTTTCACTTCTAACTAATACTAGTAGTGCAGCTTCCACTGTTAGGGGAATACTTATTTACCGGCGGCATTACTCGTTATGTCACATCACCGTCGCTGGGTTAAGGAAGTATTTCCTTTCTCGAAAATTAGTCACTTCGCCCTGTTGGTGATACCGCTATTTAATTGGGGACTGCTTATTCAGTATTCGTAGCTAACCACATGTCTGGAGATTCTTTACTATCCGCCACCTGTGAACCCGCTGGTAGCCTAAACCTCAGCACCAGCTGCTTATTTATATCGCCCCTTAATATAACAAAGAGTACCGGACTTGATACATCACCTTGTTTTAGTCCATCTTGGGTATTGAACGCTTGTGATTGCATATTATGTGTGCTTGCGTAATTGCTATTTTGTTTGTGCATAATTTCTATTGCTTTTGTTAGTCTTCTATTCAATCTCCTTTCTCACAGGATTTTGTATATTAGTTTTCTAGATGCCCGATCAAATGCCTTCTCAAAATCAATAAACGCAAAATATGCCTCTTTTTCTTGTCTCAGTTTTTCCTATAATTTGCTTCGCGGTAAATATGTGATTTTGGATGCTATGTCCTCTTCTAAAACCGTTTTGTAGTTTATTCAATTCAGTTCTACCAATTTCTCTTTATTTTTTGTACTTTAAAAATTATGTTTACGCTTGTTTCTTTATTTAAGCTCTTTTTTATACTACCAAGATGTTTATTTCTTATAGTTGTTTGTTATTATTGTACTACAAGTTTGTTGGGCTTCTTCGATTATCATTCGTTTAAAGATCTGCCATATTTCCTCGGTACTTTTCTATTCTATGATGTTTTTTATGGTTTCTATTTTAACATCGATAATTTTCTGATACAGCTTTGCCATTACATCTTCCCACAGTTTATACGATCTGATTTTATTTTTCTTTGTTGGTTTTCTATCTTTGCTGTTATCCTGTTTCGTTTCTTTTCTTAGCTTAATCTTTGTTACTACCAGGTTTTGATTAGTAAATATTTTGTACTTCTTATTATGACATTTTTATAGATGTCCCATTATTTATTTGAACAAGTACGTAATTAATAATAAATGTATTAGCCACTATCAGGTTATTTAGTACGTAATAATCTAGCAAACGTTTTCCATTATTGTTTCTTGTACATTCCCCATTTATTCCAATCACCTTAATTGTTGGGCATTTCTTTTACTGACTCTATTATTAAAATCCCTCATTACATAAACTTTACCTTTATATGTTTTTGTGGCCAAGGTCAACTCTTCACAAAATTGTTTCTTACTTTTAGTCGAGTCATTTTCCTTTGATCGACAGATTATTGTTATAGTTGTATGTTCATCATGTATTTGATCAAATTTTATTAACAAGATTCGTTCAGATGCTCCTTTTCAACTTTGTATGTTGTTTATTAGTTTTTTTATCGTACATCCTACTCCTACAGCTGCATGTTTTTCTTGTGCCACTATATATTAAAATGTAATTATTTTGCGTTATTAGTTCTCCTTGTCTGTTCTTTTTAGGCTTCTATATATTAAAATGAAAAGCCTTATGTGGAGAGTAATGTCGTTTGTCTGCCCGTCCTTTTATTTTTTAACTTTTGGTCAAGGCAGCTTCCAAGCTGGAGACCAGCTTCTATTTCTGTCATTTCTCACATCTGTCGCGCCTTATAATTTTTGATCTATGATACATAGCGACATAACGTTTTCAGTATTAAACTGAGGACCATAAGTCAAGTCCAGACGCCAAAAATTGGCCTAATCGGAAAATCTCGAGACCGGTTTAACCGGAAATGGCCGCAAGTTTTAGTTTATGTATAGAAGCCCCGGACATCTGTGCAACCAGAGTTCCACATCCCTATTTGTTTGTTTTTGACATTACTAGTATTTCAAGACCGGATCTTTCGAAATCTTCAATTATTATATTCCAACCTTTTTTGTTTTTCTTATAATTGTATTTTTATTATCACCCTTTTTTGTGTCCTTGTTCATTGCTTGATCGCCTCCTTATTGTCTTATCCTTGTTTGTTTTACTAGTTTTGTCTTCTTTCATTTACTCGCTCTTTTGTTCCATTTCCATACCTCCCCTTTTACAGTTAACTTACTAAAACTCTTTCTGATTTTTTCCGGTTTTTTTTCTTTATTGGCTCTTACTCTTATTTGTTTTTACATGTGTCTCTCTTTTCTAATTAGGTCATTGTTTATATACGTATATGGTCTATCCCCTTATATTTTTCAATTTCCATTTATTTTTCATGAGCTGCTCTTTGCCTTGTAAGTTTTCTAGCTCCATTAAACATAACTTTTGGCCGAGCTTGCTAACTTTTTTACTTGTACTTTCACTCCCAAGTTTTTCTCAATAAATTTGTATATTTTCTTAGTATTCTAGACTACAATATTTTTCTTTTCTTTTTTTTTAGCATTTCTTATTTTTTCTCAACCTGATTAACTCAATTCGTATTTTTTCATTTCTTTTGATTCTTCTTTAAGTTCTCTTTCTTCTTTCCTCATCTCTGGTAAATAATTTGGCTCACTACGTTTAATATTGGCCTATCTTGTCGTCACTATCTTTATCGGCTTTTTTGGTAATCTCGTTGTTTTTAGATTTTGCAAATGCTTTCTCATCATACAGCATACTTCTTTTACATTTTTATCCGCTTATGTTTATCTCTCGTTTTTCATATTTCTTTACTTATTATCGATCCTCATTTATTGTGCTATACTGCTATTTAGGTTCAATTAGGTTTGTACTATTATTCCTCGATACGATCCTGTTTAATGTTTACTATTTGCTTTCTTACGGCTAAACAGCGCAAAAAGCCGATCCCAATTAACCCTTGAAGATCGTGTTTAATAAAACAGTACTTCGTTTACTAATCCTACCTTAATTGTTGCTCGGGTTAATTAATTTACACACTGTACATAGTATATTATCACTTTTGTAAATTTCATGGGCGTAATCTTCCATATAATTAAGGTTAATTACGGAGCACAAGTTTACATGTAATACTTAGCACTTCCAGGTTCGTACGTCTTGCCTGTTGTTAATATAAATAAATTAATCAGTCTTTTGCCATTAATAAGTAAACCACAATTCTCCCAAGTTAACTTCTAAGAGTGACGTAAGCCTCTTTTTATCTCAATTGGGTTAGTTTTTTTTATGTAGTTTTACACTGCTCGTTGTTTTTTTATATATATTTTCCATTACCTTATGTGTGTTGACTGTTAGGCAGTTCTGTACGGAATTTCTTATGGCCCAGGTTTTTATAAAGTCGAACGCTTTACTGTAATCGACAGAAGCCAAGTATAAATCTATATTGCGTTCTTGCGTATCTTCTATACCATTATGCATGGTTTGTAAGTGATATAATGTGCTGTATTTCTTTCTAAAACCAGGGTATGGCGCAAGTCGAATTTGTGCATCACACTGTTTGTTAATATTTTAGTAAGTATTTTATATGCCTAACATAATAAAATTATTGGTTTGTAGTTCTGAGGTCGTTTTTGTCTTCTTTTTGTGAAGTAAAACTACTACTGCATCAAATCTACTAAACATTTAAAATTTCTAACCAGATTATCACCCTGTTTGTCTGTCTGTGTATCTGGTGACAAGATAACTTCCGTTCTATACAACGGATTCACTTCAAACTTGGCGCACGCACATCTTAGGTCAGTACCTTCCATGGGATTGATTTTCAGCGAAATCGGTTAACGGCAACCGGAAGTGACCGTTACGACTTCGCACCTCTGTAGAAAGTTTCCTTTACGGTATTACACCGTTCTCGTTGTTATTGTAAAACATACATACAATGACATTTCAACTTTGTTATTTTGACCCTTCCAAACTGGTGTGAACTTGATTTTAATGGAGAAAATGAATAATTTTAGAAAACTTCAAAGTCCTTTTAACTTATTGTACGTTTAATTAGTGCTCAATCGAATACAGTGGTCAAAAGTTTTTTTTCATTTGTGATACGTGTGGCTTCTTTGTAAGTAATTATTTGCATACACACGTGTTCTTCTGTTTACTCTTATTAATTTTTTTGTAATTTCGTTTAAATATTAATTTTCCAACATATTTATTGCATAAAATATAGTGTATTAGGAAAGTTTTGCAATATAGCGCAGGAGAGTGTCCCACAATGTGACAAGTTCAAGCGTGTTGACATACGTTCAAATCTAAGTAGCCGACAGAACAACATCTGAGTGTTAGTTATTCCTGAACAGTGCTAATGAAAAGAACTGGCAATATCATCTTGTTTACAAACATTATAGAGAAAAATTTTGCGCTATAAATTTCCATGTGGTTGGAATGTTGATAAGTATTGGTAGAAACTGGTTCTGTGCTGGAGGTTGATTAGCCTATAGGTGTTGTCATAGTCAGGTGGCATTGGAACTTTAAAAATCGAACACATTACTACGTAAGCAACATTGTAATAGGTAACAAATCTGGTTTCATATTTGCAACTGAAAAGTAGGATTTTCCTACTTTTTACTAGCGTTAAACAACGAATGTCTAAATTGGTTAGTAAAGGATATTAATGAGTTGATTTGAGTGCTGGTTTCGAAGAATGCAGGAGTAACATAGAGTACGCTGAAAAGAACTTGAAACATTGTAAAAATGAAAGGGTGCCTCACGTATTTGCAATGAATATTGTTTCAAGATTTCTCCTATAAAAACTAAAATAGACGTTTATTTCTTCTTTTTAGTTATTGACTCTCTTCATCCGTACACATTTATTTGCTGCTCTCTTCACATCTTGTACCGGTCAGTCCTTCTTTGGTAACAAGTTTGATTTGTAACTTTCCAATTTTTCTTTTTGAAATACTTATATTCCTTTGAATTTTCTTTCAGATAATGTTGCAGAACTCTTTAAGTTCTGATGGCTTTATCTTGTCATTTCATAGATTTTTAAATTGTCTGTCGATAGACATAAATAATGCCAACAATATCATAACGGCGTTTTCTACTTTTAGGAAGTTCGCCAATAGTATTGCAATTATCTAACGGATTCTCCATTGAAAATATAAATTTCTTTTCATAATTTTTTGTCACATACATGTATTAAAAAATAACTTTTTAAATATTTTTTTGCAATATGCCGCATATGTGAGCTCCACAACGAAAACTCTATATTGGCCCCGTATGAACACTATTAATTTTTAGTACCATATTTAATTTTCTTTACGATCAACTCTGCCTTATTTTTGAAATGTTTTGTACTTTTTTGCTAATTAAACTTTATTCTCATTGTTTTAGTTGCAATTTTTTGTTTACACATGCTTAGATATACATAGCAAGGATATTTTGCTATGATGACTATCAATTAAGTAAATGTAGTGTATTTCAATATTAGTCTGCGTATACATAATACTTTCCACAACCAAAGAAGCAATGTCATACTGTATTGGCAATTGTAATTGGCACATAATGCACTTCATTTTGAAAATATTTTAATTTTAATTGGTATCAGTTTATTTATCTACCATTATATTCGCCATAATCTTGTATTATTATATAAGCTGTCAATATTATGGCTCTATAGAGTCTGATAAATAATAAATTTGCATTTTACTTGGGGCAACAGTTTGTCTTTAAGATTTCCTTGGAGTAAGAACTAAGGGACACAAGACTGATAAATATGAAGTATTCGTTAATGTTATTTATTCTTAAAAGTAACCTTAGAACATCTGTTACCTGATAATCTATTTTAGGCCCATTCTAAACAAAAAATTACATTTTAAATACACATACAATCTGTATGTAAGGACCTGTAAAAGTTTGCAACTTTCTATCCACTGATGCATCGGTTATTTTTATCTTTTCTAGTGAAGGTTAACAAAGTTTTCTAGAGTGGATACAGGTCTTTTCAAAAATACTTCTATGTTGTTTTAAATTGAATTTTTGATACTAGTTTGATATATAAACAAAACCAGCATTTTTATGTTGAACTTTGATAAGCATAAAATCAGACCCATGCCGTATTAACGGCGATAAGCTTTTAAATCGAAAATTATCACGCTATATGCGTCGATAATAAGGTCAAGGCGGAGAAGTAGAAATAAAATGTGGAAAGTGACGAAAGAACATGGTAGATAAATAAGTGACAAAAGTACTAGTAAATAGATGTCAAGTGATAAAAATTAATTAGTTTTAAAGTGTACTGCAACCATTTTAGGCACGGAAAGCAAAAATGTAAGAAACAGTGACACTAATAAGAGGAATAATGGCAACAATTAAGCAGACAAAGAAAGAAACAGGAGCTATTACGAGTATATAGAAGAAATTAAATAAGAGAATGAGTGTTTAAAGAAACAACTTAGAAGGATACATGTGAAATAAAAATTACAATAATTATAACCATGAAGAATAGATATATAATTTAAAGACGGCAAACATGTTGTATAAATAAAAACATTAAATTAAAAATAAAAATACTAAGAAATAAAACTAAAGGTAGATGTGACAGTGGACAATAACGAATTTGCAGTAACCGGAGTTGCGTTGACATAAAAATGAAATATGTTAAAAGTAAAAAATTGGCGAATGAGAATATTATAGATAAATGTAAAACAAGACAAAGCAGATATAAATATATAAAATAACCGCACTCAAAATAAAATGAAAAAGAAAAACGGGGCTTTCTGAAGTCCTTCTATAAGCAATAAATGAAAACAAATGGCAGGTAATACTAAATGGCAATTTAAATGGAAAAATTAGAAATAATAATAGATTGTAGTGGTGTCTGGAAAGACGGAACTCAAACGAAAAATACTAAAAATATTTCTTTTCGTGTATCTTATACAAATTTCAGTAATGTAGTTTTACTTGTAGTCTGCATACACATTTTCAAAAATTATATACTTGTGCGCTATAATAGTTTACTTAAACCACAATATGTTTTAGTAAACAGTAACATAGCTGTTACAAACATTGTAAACAAAAACCTCAAGATTTATAAAAGTGGACCTAAAGAAGGTCATGCGTAGATAAATACCGGTGTGATACGTATAATAATGATTATGCACCTATTTATACATTCAAACAGAAAGTAAACAAAACGTGGCGTGGCCTAGGCTGTTGATTTATTTACACGAAGAGTTCCGTGCGTAGTAAACAAAGACAGCCTATACATTTGAACGGGAGTAAACAAAGACGGCTGATATGAAATTTGGCGTGGTCGCGCTCAGAGCTCTTGATTTACACGAGGAGGTGCATGCGTTCGTGCACACACGTTAGACCCGCTCTCGCTCCTTTCGAATAGGCGGGTGGCCCCGGCCATCATCGGGCCGCTGCATTGCCGAACGCAAAAAGCGTGTATATAGATGTATACATTTCCACCTTGCAAAATCTGAGGGAAGGCGGGTGAAAAATTTTCAGCCTAGGACGCCATAGTTTCTAAACATCAATATTATAAACTTCTAAATGTATTTGAAAAATCTAAAATGGAATTTCAAAGACAGTCATTTCTTGCGGAAAATCAATATGAAGTTTTATACATGAGTTCAAAGTCAAAGATCCCAAGTTTCTTATTTGGTTAAGTGGGATATGGTAGGCAAAACTACAACGGAAAAGCTATTTTTATAGGATGTGGCAAATGAGTGATAGACCTTCACATTCACTGGATTTGTGAACGAGATGAGTAATTGGAAAGTGATGATTAGTATGTATTTGGAGGTAGTTGTAGGCCTGAAGTGACGACTAGAAGAGAAATTTGTGGTAGGACTAGACAGACCAACAAAAAAGCGATTTAGAAGTTAATCAACAGGCGACGGGAAGCTATAAGAAAAATCACATAATGTTAATTGTGCAAAATAAATTTTAAGGAGGTATCATAGAGAAAATTAATAGAAGAGGCAGATAAAAAGTCTTGGAGTGACGGGAACAAAATAATCACAGATAAATTTAAAAAAGAAAACCCACTGTTATTGTAATATGAAAGGCAGTGAAAAAATGTTTCCAGAAGGAAGGTCGCTTGTTTGGACAACTTTTAAAATTCACCAGGGAATATTTAAGCTCTGATTTAAACATTTCGATACTTGGTTGTAAAAGCACCATATGTTATTTTGTGAACTTTAAACCGCCGCTTGGAAATAGGCATATGCCTTCTCGGTATCTTAAGCAAGCTTTTTCAGTATTTTACAAGAGCATGCTTACTAAAGAAACTTGAATACAAGAGTGGTTTATTAATTAGGGCAATTGGGATTGCATTTATTAACACGAACCTCTATTCAAAGATTTTTTCTTGTCTGATTTGTTTTCAATTTTAGGGTCGTATTTTACATGCATTTTAAAAATATCGAAAGTATTGAAGGTCTTGCTATATTCTGATTCAATGAACGATGCAATAGTAGTGATTTTGTTACTCTTTGATAGCGTATCTTTCCTGATGTTTCTGTTGGATTATGCTTTCTTAGAAGTGAAAGATTATTATCATTAATGTTTTTTGAAGGCGTCCCTTGTTATAGTTCTTTAAAATTAGCATTTAAAAATACTCTAAGCCTGAGAGAGACTTGCAAATTCACATAAAACACATTTAGATATTTATAATTTACATAAAGTAATATAAAAAAAATCTTTTTCTGAATGAACAATATTACAATAAATCAAAGTATTCTTTATAGAAAATTTATTTAGGTGTCATTACTGTACAAGAATTGAATTTTTGCAGGCTGTTCGCGGTGACGAGATGCGGCCGCTGCCAGGCCGGGATTTCGGCCAACGAGCTGGTGATGAGGGCGAGGGACTCCGTCTACCATCTCCACTGCTTCTCCTGCACCTCCTGCGGCGTGCCGCTCTCCAAGGGTGACCACTTCGGCATGAGGGAAGGCCTTATTTACTGCAGGTGCGCCCTACTTTCTTTAATTGGCACCTTTGTTAATTAATTCGTGCGGCGTATCCCGTTCCGTCGTTTTGCATTAATCTCGCAGAATTTCCGATCAGCTGCCAGGCAGCAGCAAACGGGGCATAAAAACCAGCACTAATATCATTTTATAATGGAAAACCATCTATCTAAATTGATACCTTCGTTCTTCAGAAAAAAGCTACCCGGCAGATTATTTACATCTCAAGCTAAAATGAGAAGTATGTTTAACTTAAAAATTGACTCATTGTCGTTCTTGCTTCTAGTGCCACGAATTAATGGCATGTTACAGTATATTGAGTTGTTCCACAAATAATATCAGTTTCCCTGGATTGACATTCTGCAATACGACGACGTCTTAGAGGAAGTTTAAATAAATTACAACAATCATTTGTCTCATGGTTGTGTTAAAGACGATAAAATTAGAAACCAGTACAAACCATGGAAACACAGCGCTAGCAACGATGAGAAAAATTGTAGAAGTGTATGCGGAAACCGTAAAATAATATTCTAGAACGACGTATAGTAATTTATTTATACATTTGAACAGAAAGTAAACAAAGACAGCTGATATGAAATGTGACGTGGTTGAGCTTTGAGCGTACGTTTGGTTGCCTATCTTCAAAATCGTTTTGCATGTCTTACGTTCGTAAGATCACCGCACCGACTTATCCCACTGTTATCATTTATAAATAAATTGTTCTACGTTCCCACCTTGTAAAAATTTAAGAGAAAGCGGTGAAAAATTGTCAGCTTAGAAAGCCAAAATACTTTTTTTCGGGCAACCCCTCTGTACTCCCACAACAGTTGAAAGACATTTTAACAATGAAATGATGTCCAGATTAGGAGTATGAGTTTTATAGGATATCAGCATATCCCACTTTACGTAGACTTTGTAAGAATGATTTATTTTGTAATCTTAATTGCTAATCAAACTGTTATCGAGAATATTTATTTTGACAATAATTAGAGCTACTTGACTTTCCGGGCAATAGACATGATATGTTAGATTTTTAGGTGAGTAGGATACTCGATGTATTTTTCAATTTCTTTCCTCATTGGAAATTGCATTTGAACAGTTCATTTCAACATCACTGTATCTCATAAAACCCAATTTATTTTTCCCGTGAACTAATATTTTAATACTCTTGTACTGATCGTTTAGATGAAATAGAAGGTCGTTATAAAGTATCATACAACTTTATTTAAAATAAATCGTTTCAATTACTTTACAACTTTCAGTAGCAGTGGTAATGATTACCGGGACTTTTATCAAGAAATGATCGACAAGAGTTGTGTTTATTGCTGCACCCATCTTGCATTTCTCCTCTACAAAAGAAACTTTTGCGTTAAAAGTGGACTAATCTAAGGAAGGTCGTCCAGATTTTTTAAACACCATGGATAGCTTTCCTAAACCATTGATCAGAGATCTTGTTACTTGTGAAACTATCTCCCAATATATTAGAAATTCTTATAGTAAGATATATGTGTGATTATTTGGCACAATGATATTCTCTCACATGAAACATAAAGAATTTGAAAACGGCCAGTGCCCTATAAATCCCATACCCCTAAATAGATCTGCGTGAAGCATTTTAGAGACGGTAGCATTTGCTCATATTATAGAGAATAAAATTGTAAATAAAAAAAAATAAATAAGTCAAGAACAGAAAATACAAAGTCCTTAATGCATTGCCAAAGGAGCAGGGGCAGGTGTACATGGCATAAAACCAAAAGTACCTTAACCTTAGGCAGTTACGTCACAGTGTTTCAAGGTGAAATATTTGCGATAATGCCATGCATAATAGAGAATACTAGACGCGGATATACTCAACAACGCTTTAGTATCCTAAATGAGAGCCAATTTGCCCTTAAAGCGTTGGAGTTACCTCATATCAACTCCAAGCTTGTAAAAGACTGCCTAGCCCATCTGGTCACCCTATCCGAGGATAACAAAGTCAACCTCATCTGGTTATTCCACTCTGGATTGGAAGAGAACGAAAGGGTAGACGCACTTGCAAAAAGCGGTGCTAACACTCCTTTCACAGGGCCGGAAGAACGGGCGCAAGGACAATACTTATCTCGCTGGGATGCCACACAAGAGCAAAGACTAGGGAAGGAACTACTTGGGAAACCTTCCAGTGGGCTAAATGACGACTTACTCAACTTAGGACGTACTCAGATAAGACTTATAACAGGACACTAACTGAAAAAGCGCTTCTATAGAATAGGAGTAAACAGAGGTGACAAACTCTGCAGATTATGCGAAGAAAAGGAAGAAACATCCTCACACATAATCTTTGACTGCCCAGCGCTATGCCGCAAAAAGCATGAACTATTTAGGGCAAATCTCCGTGGCAATTTACTCAATCACGAGAATCTCATAAAGAACATCCTAAAATTGGTTGAAGGCACAGACCTTCCTTAATTTAGGAAAAGGGCGCACAAAAGGTGGGGTAGCAACTACTCTAAACTATATAAAAAAAATAACACTGCTTTAGAAGACGATAGAATTTTAACAAATATGCTAAAAACTGTAGTAATTTTGTTGCTAACATTCTGACTGATTTAATTCAAATGCCTTTTTTAAATGTTTAGTGTAAGGCTTGTTGGTGATCACTTTAAATTTTGTTATGAGACTGTTTCTCCTGGCAAAGATTTCTTTGGTCCTTTCAGTTTTGGTATTTCTTCTAGTTTCATTCTGTCCATTTTTTCCATTACCGCCATTGTTACTTTATCAATTTTTACATTGAGCTACCTACTGTGTTCTTTTTAATTTTTCTTATTTATTATACCCTTTTAATTGTTTTTTTGTCTTTCATGCACAGTATATGGTTCAACCAATTTAATTGCCTCTCTTGAATTATTATTGTTAGTGCTTGTGCGTTTAAGTAATCTCTGAATATTTCGTTGCTTATATTCTTATATTCTTATATTCTATCTTCCTTAATAACCCCATTTCCATGCTAGTGGCCCTAAATTTGTATTTCCTTGACAAAATCTGTGACTTGCTAACGTAAATTACAGGTGATATCACTATTTTTTCAACACTATACTTTTACTTTTTTTAGTATTTTGGCATTTCAGAAGAAAGTGTTTTTTGTTGCGTTGGATAATTTTTCTGTGCTTCGTGTTTTACATTTTCACTCATTTTTATTCCTAGATATTTAAATTTAGTTATTTTTGCTTGCTATTAGGTTTCTATATATATATATATTGATATTATTATTCTAGTCTTAGTTTCTTTTCTTATCATAGTTTTGATTTTTTAGTATTTATAGGCAAGCCTCAGAGTTTTCATGTGTACATTTCTAAATTATGTTGTAAATTCTTTTCAGAATCTACTATAATTACCATGTCATCTGCCAAAGTTAATTCTAAAAATAAATATGTTTTTCCTTTTCCAATACTCTAAATTAAATTGTTTATTCAGTGTCTTTCTTCCTCAAATTGGATCGTCTATAATTCGTATGAAGAGTAGTAAGTCTATTCGTTGTTAATATAGATATCTGAACTAATAAATAAATTTCTTCTTCTTTTTCTTCTTCTTCTTAGCCCATTTCTGTTTATGTTTGAATGAAGGCCTTCTTAATCAATTCTCATTTGGATTTGTTTTGTGCTTGTTATTTTCTTTATGGCATTGTACTATCTATTCGGTGGTCTTCTTCTATTTCGTTTGTGGTCCCGCGGTAGCCATCGAAATATCTTTTCGGTCCATCTGTTTTTTTCTTTTCGGGCTAAATGGTCTGCCCAAGCCCACTTTGGTGTTGCTATATTTTCTAATATATCCGTGACTCGTTTTCTATCTGATCCACGCATTAATTAAGGAGATACCTAAAACTTTCAATTACATGCCAGTTGTGTCGTAACTAGCTTTTGTAAATGGGTCTTTGTCAAGAACCAATTTTCACTTCTATACGTCATAATGGACATTAGATATTTATTGAAAACCTTCGTTTTTAAATGTTGTATTATATTTTTAGAGGTCAGAATGAAGCTTAGTCTTTCAAAAGCTACCCATCACAAGCGTCATCATCTTAGTCTTGTCTAAATTTATTTTCAGGCTAATTTTTGCTGCTTCTTCATTTAAATCGTTTAGCATGTAGCCTAAGTCATTTTTGTTATTAGCGATAAGAACGATGTCATCCGCGTGCCTTACATGATTTAAGTTTTTACCATTTATGTTAATTGCTATTTTTCGCCAGTAGAAATTTTTAAATAAGTCTTCTATTCCAAAGTAAAGAGTTGTAAAGGGATTAGTTTTGTATCTTTGTGTAGTCGGTACGTAACTATAGCTTTGCCGCTTATGTTTTTAAGGAGATCTGTGGTCTATTCTAAAGTTTTCAAAAGATTCTATTATTGTCCATATCTCTACCAAATAAAAGACTTTTTCAAAATCTATAAAAGCCGAATTGATAGGAATGCTGTATTAATTTGATTTCTCCATTAAATGTTTTATTGTAAATAAATGATCTCTTGTTTCTTATCCCTTTCTAAATTCTGCCTGAGTTTCTGACTGATATTCGTTTACTTTAGCGGATAATCTATTAGTTAGTTTTTTTTTTTCAATAATTTGTATACCAGTGATAGTAAACTTATTGGTCTATAATTCGTAAGTCGTGTTATCCTCTTTTTTAAATAGTAGAATCAGTCTACTGGTATTGTTGCTTTGAACAGGTATTTGTTTAATAAACGAATTATTTTCTTTCTCGGTTGTTTTTTGGTCCATTTTATCAGTTCTATTTATTATTCTTTATTTGTTTCAGTGCATTCTCTACTTTGTGTTCTTCTATTTTGGTAGTCCTTCAGATACTACGTTTAAGATACTTTGGCTGCTTCTCAGTAAATTCTTATTATTAATTCTATTCTTTAGAGTTTTTGAATCATACAGTTCCTTATAGAATTGTTCTACTATTTTCAAATTTTTTTGTCACTTCTGATATTTCCTTTTTTTACTTAGTTTTGGTCTCAATGCTTTAATTGCACCATTCTGTTTGATCACTTGTTAATACTTTCTTCTTGTTTTCTGATTCTATTTTCTTTAATTTTTCTTTGGATTATGCTTCACAGAGACATATAATTTCATTGTATTCTTTTTATCTTTAGTTACCATTCAGCTCCTTTATGCTAAAAGTTATTTGCTTTTATTGTGTGGTATCAAACAAAATATACGCAATGAAATAAATTCCTTACACGAGCGAAATTCCAAACAATTGGAATAACGCTATCGTCATACTGATGCACATAAAGAGTGACAGGATAAACTTTTCTTATCATAAATATATAAAAACTAATTGCAGACTCACAAAAAATTGGTCTAGTACCAATCAGAACAACGGTTCGGTTTTACACAGCACTACAGCATGTCGCCACCTTTTAGGAATGAGAGTCTTAACAGGAAACGCAACAGAATATTATTTCAACATCTGTATAGTATTTATTGACTTCGAAACGGTGTTCGATACTCAGGAACACTGGACGTTAATGAAAATCACTAGCGAAAGCCAAAATAGGTAACCCGCAAATGCTACCGAAAAGGCTACTTCTACTATACAATTAAATGTCTATTTTTAGAAGGGGCATAAAATAAGGTGATATTTTGACACCAAATTTGTTCAGTTTGGCCCTTAGCGATTTTTAAACAATTAAATTGGTAACATAAAAAACTACTAAACTAAGTCATTTACAATATGTAAATAATATTGTTTTAATATCAGAAAATAAAGAAAACTTGAAAAATTGAAGTTGGAAGAAAAATCAACCAAAATTGACTTCTACATGAGGACCCCAAAAACAAAATTATAAGCAATAAAGACCGTATATTACTATAAAAACCCAAGTAATAGAAAATGCATTAAATTATGTCTACTTAGGCCATACAATACCATTGGAAGAAGAAAATCGGAAATCAAAAATAAAGTGTTTACTTATAGCGCTCAAATCTGGACAATTAAAAAAAATCAATGAAAATAACCTGAATATCTCTTTCATAACTAAAGGAAAACGAATAGAAAAAGCACTGGACAGATGCTCACTGTAGACAAATGGCGAAGGTCTAGGATTAGAAACAGGCCGAATAAAGGTTACTATAGCAATGATTTTCAGCTTGAACATCTTTTGAAAAAATTCCAAGAGGTGCCTATTCCTTATAAGCTGCTTTCTGTGAGAATATTAATTTTGAAATAGAATTCTATTTGAATTTTAATAATAATGGAGGCAAAGCATGCGAACTGAGAGGTTGAGGCTCTCATATGTGCGTCATCATTGCGCGCTTGTAGCGCACCATGTCGGTTACAAGGTCGTATGGCAAGCACTGCGTCTTAGTTTACTGCATTTTAGTGACCACCCGCCAGGCATCTGAACCTAAGATTGACCTCGAGTCTGTCCCCACCGTAGTCAAGTCCCTCAATCGTGCTGCTACACTGGGGCTATTTAATTTTATAGTGACTAATTCAGCTAATGGGTGTTTGTGAATGTCCTAGCATTAAGTGCATGTTAGTGGGCACAATAAGCCTTTGAGGTTGCAGTGCCCCCCCCCCCAAAAAAAAAAAGTTGTCTTGTTTATTAGGAGAGATTGGGCTTTTATTTTAAAAAATTTTGAAAAATGCACCTATTTCTTTGTATTGTACTGAAAGTTAAGATATAAAAATGTTTGTTTGACATCAATTGTAAAAATATACAAATTACATTGATATGGGCACATCTAAAAAATTTTAAATTAGAGCCAACACGTATTTTAATCATTTGAATATGAAGACCGCTATTCTCTACAATTTCTTTTTATTCGGTGTGAATCAGCAATCAGAGTATATTGCAATCTATAAGCTGATATAGTGGCTTAAGATTATTAGTTACATATCTTGCATTATGAGTTGAGATCCCCTCCAGCAAAGAGAACTACAGCAAAACCCAAATCATAGGTTAGTTGGCTATTTCCATTTTAGTCTTCGAAATACGTTTTTTCTAAGAAAGTTTGTAGTAGACGATTTGTATGAGTTTCAAGCTTCTTGTAACGTCTGTTGCAATGGAGATTTTTAAATTATTTGTAATATATCAGAGGGCATTAGTAACGACTCTTAATATTGTTGATTGGCATCTTTGGATGATTGATGCATGGGATTTATTGGTACATCCCCATAGTTCAGTTTCGTCAATCCAATATTGGAATAATTATGGTTTTATCAAGCAGAAGTTTATTTTCTAAAAACAAATGGGACTTTCTTTTTGTTTTGTAACCATTCGGTTCCTTTTCTTGGTAATGTGTTGCTTCTAATTTAGTTTGTTGTCTAGGTGGAGACCTAAATATTTGACCGAGGCTGCCTAAAGAATTTTGGTATTGATTATAGGTGGGCATGGTTCAATAGCGTAAAAATCACATGGGATAACTTTTGTTTATTTATTTTAATTCTCTTGGCGGCTATTCAGATATTGTTGAAGTCTGGTTGAAATTTCTGTTTGAAGTAAGGATTATCGTATTACCTGCGAACGTTCCCAGTACGATACTATTGGTCATTGGAAGGTCAGAAGTAAACAACAAATAAAACAGTGATCTTAGGACGCCGTCCTAAGGTTTTTCTGAATGAGTTGGGTGTACTGTTGAGACAACGCGATTTACCTTTGCTCAAATACGATTTGAGCAATTTAAAGAATGTAGGTACATATATTTTATTTTATATAACAATCCAAGATGCCAGACTTTGTCAAAGCCCTGGCTTACGTCTAAGAATATTTCTGGGTCGTATTCTTTATTTTCCAATGCTCAATTAACGAACTATGAGATACGGTGGCACTGTTAAGTTGTAGAATGGCCCCGTCGAAAGCCAAATTGATAACAGAAAATCCAGTCGTTAGATGTGAAGCTGAGATCAACTCTTTTAAGCAATAAATTTTCTAAAAAGTTTTGAGACTGATGAAAACAGACTAATGCGTCGGTGAAAAGTGAAGTTTTTAGGATTTTTTTAAGTTTGTGAATTAAAATTATTTCTGCTATTTTTAGTTTGTCTGCCCAATACTGTATTCGAAGTACTGCATTGAATAGGTATGTAATCAGTACTATATGCTTTTTGGGTCATTCTTTTAGTATCTTCACATTAATGAGGTTCCTTTTAGGTGCTTTTTAGGGTTCAGATAGTGTATATCCTTTTCTAGTTCCTTTGGTGTAACAGGTGGTACTGGTTTAGTTTTTGGTATTGGCATTTGTAGATAGTCGAGAATTTCTTTCTTTGAAATATTAGAGTGAAAATTAAAAACTTCATCAATAGAAATCGCAAAAACCTTCAGCCTTTTTTTGGTTGCTCTTCATTGACCCTGAGATGTTTGTCGATATTTTGGACTCGTCGCCATTGTTGGTTTATGGGGGGATTTATTAGGTTTCCATATATAGTTATTGTAGCGACTTAAACTTGTAATATGTGATAGCTCTTAAACGATTATTTGTTCCATGAGTTTAATTTTTCCTTAAGTTTGTTTAAGTCTGTAGTTTCTGAAATTTGTCAGTTTTTATGTTTATAAATTAAAATGATCATTTTTTACTTGCAGACCGCACTACGAATTGTTAGACTACTACGACCCCATGGAGATGCTGTTCCGCGGCCGGGAGTCGCCGGCGTCGGGCTTCTACCACGCAGCCCCGGCGCACCACAAAGGCCGCCCCAGGAAGAGAAAGCTGGAGTCGGAGAACGCGTCCCCGTGCGCGGACCTGCCCGTGGCCATGGGGATGACGGCCGCCACGCTGGGTACGCAAGCGTATAAACCGCCTTATCGGCGACAGATTTGCATGTACACAGGCTGCGCATTACTCGAAATCGCGGGCAAATATAATGAGCGGCTATTGTTGCTAGACAAGGCAGTTCCAGCGGCTGGCGCTGGCGCAGATAGCGCGATAGCTATGCAAAGCTGGCGTGAGACGACGGATTGCGGACGCGCGGTGCTATTACTTATTTAGAGCAATAATTAAAAATACCACTTTGTTGGGACTGTAAATTGCCGTGTTTTATGTGCTGCAGGTTAGCCGGGGAAGTGTTGCGGAACGTTTGTTTTTGCCTTATCTGGGTTCCGACACGAAGGCGCGCGTTCTAGTGCCCACCACTTCTGCGCGTTTGTTTTGTTCGCTACTTTTAATCTGAAATATTCTCAAATGGTTTTAAAGACATTATTAAAATCGTTGTTTCAAAT
Source organism: Sinelater perroti (assembly GCA_036346155.1). Lineage (NCBI taxonomy): Eukaryota > Metazoa > Arthropoda > Insecta > Coleoptera > Elateridae > Sinelater > Sinelater perroti. The sequence goes on from JARFIY010000215.1 coordinate 6,653,472, forward strand.
TGTTTCACTTAGTGACTCATAAAATACTATGTACTTAAGTGTAATAATTGAAGTTGCTTTGTTGATTTATTTTATCTACTTAATCTTCACTAAATATTTTACAGTTTATCTTCTTCTTCTCCTTAACCAGTTCTTTTTAAAAAGTTTCATCGTACTCTTTGGGACTTGATGGAGTTTGTTACTAATTAGTTGTTCTGTTTGACCGTTTCATCACTTTGGAGACTACGTTCTATCGTTCCCTAGGTGATCAGTGTTTTTAAAGAGTTTTCGCTTCGTTAGTCTATATGTTTAAATTATCCAGTATTCTTTTACACATCGGAGTTAATATTTGATGTGTTTTTCAACTGTATTTATATTACTTCACTCCAATTTATCATAGACTTGCAAAAATTTTAATAATTTATTAACTATAATTGTTACATGGACATTGTTGGTGACAATTAAGTGTAGTCTTTTCCTTTTACAACCACAGTTTCTCACCATTCAATTAACCTCTTAAAGAAGCAACTTTGTGAACCTTCCAATATCCACTTATTGATTGCTTCAACGGCTAAATCCAATTTTCACAGCGAATCCTAGATATGCGAGCTTTTAAAGACGCAAAACAGTTAAAGTTATGGGGATGTACATCCAATGAATCTATCACTTTTTCTTCATCAAATACTCTACAATAAGCCCTGATTCGTGGTCTGGCATTATCATAAACAGTGATAGAGGACTTCACACCCTTCTTTTCCATCCAGTCTGAGATATAAGTCTAAAGGAATCAAAATCTGTTGATTATGTGAATCCTCTTTCTCTCCCCAAGCTCTTGTTTTGGTTCTTGTGGAGCAGGCTCACTCTCTCCTAGCCATTGAGCCAATTTATTTTTAGGTAGGGGTTGGTAGAGGGGAGCCCGCTTTAATAACCCAAATCGATGGTTGCACTAAAGGAGATTGTTATGGCATCTGTCAATTCCAACTTGCCTTTCTCTTTTGCCAAATTTTCTGGCCAGACACAAATCCTCAGTCAAAATCCTCCAAAGACTAATTCTGGTTTTTCAGGGCCTCCAAACTAATTTACATAATTTTAATTGTCTCTTCATTACATGCAACCAAGAACATTTTAAGGAGTCTGTACATTATCCTTCCGAAACCATATGCGTTTCTGTTTACCAGAAGTGTTGCATGACGTTGTACACCAACTTTTTTTTCTAACAAACGGGTTAGCAAACTCTTTTTGGTGTGTTATAGAACTGTCAACTTTATCTTTTCTAGTAAATCAATGGATTTTTTGTCGTGCTAAGCAAATCTGGCATTCATCTTTTACAAAATTTTTGTAAAATGTTTTATCGATTTAAAAGGAACTGAATCTATTCTACTCCGTTTAACTAATTTTAATTTAACAGTGTATCAAGATTATATTGCGAATTTATATTTTATTTGTGGCGTAGTAACGGTTTTTGTGTATCCTGAATCAAAAATACGTAAAATAATCTGTGGGCGATCTACCTGAATTTCTATTACTTTTCGTTCAAACAAAACGCTACAATTCTGATTTTAGAAAAATGCAAAAGCTGTCTGACTTGAACATTAGCCAAAATTTTATTGCTAAATAAACTGATTTTATATTCTTGCTTTAAACACCACAGCGTAAAAAAATAGAAAACAATCTCTTAGTGATAACTCTTAAATCTGTCATTCTTGTTTGTGTCTCCTTGACAAAAATAATAACCGCATTATTTCTCGAAATTAGAATAAAAAAGCAATACCAATTTGCAGCTTATTTTTATTTTTAATCATAAAGCCAAAGTCGGAGTTCAGAAACTTTTGAAATTTCGTCCACATCTGCGGCGGACATCTTCAGAAGAAAATCTTTTTTTTGAACTCCGACCACGGCCTTATAACACTTATTATAAAGCTTCTTTAGTTATTTAAGAATGATTTCTCTACCATATTTATCATCTTCTCTACGATAATGGCTTCTTCTGTAGGTTTTTTATTAGGAATGCTTTTAACAGTTGTTCATTTGGAGATTTCTTATGACACCACGTTTCTTATTATAGTTCTCTGGTCTTTCGTTTTTCCTGTTGGGGCTTTGTAGTATTTTGCTATACTTTTACAAGTTTTATTTTATTTATTAGCTTTACTATTTGATATTTATGTTTATTATTTTTTACGATTTCTTTTACGCTCTTCTTTTCTTTAAAAATTCTTCGAGTTTCGAATGTTTGTATTGTGTTAAATATCTTATATTTTGTATTTGTTTTTTATTTTGTTTAGTTCTCCGTTTCTATTTATTTTTGTTTATTCGATCGTTTTGTAGTTGTCGTATTTTTTCTATTAGGTATAGAGTTTTGTTTTCTGTATTTGTAGCTATTTTAGGCGTCTCTAATAAGCACTGGATTATCTTTGTATTTAACATATTCAGTTCTTGCTTCTCTAATAGTAGAATTTCTTCTACTTCGTTTTTTTTTTGTTTTAAGTTGTTTGAAATCATTTGGCTTTCTCCAGTTCTTGTTTTTATAATTATTATATAATAATTATTAATTAACATTAGTTATATATAGTATAATCACTACCTTGCACTATCCACAAGTAATAAAAATAGTCTTCTTCTTCTTCTTCTTTCTAGCCCTCATTCGTCCATTGTTGGACGAAGGCCTCCCCCATTTGTTGCCAATTTTCTCGGTTATTTATTTTTTTTATAAAAAAATAAAAATATTAGTAAAGAAAAAAACAAGTATAATTTTAAACTCCGTAGAAGTATAGAGAGTATTAAACGCTTTAAGCAATAACGGGGCAGACAATATATGTTTAATCCAATACATATACAAAAACGCTACAATACAAGTAGAAATTATAGCACAAACATGGTCAAGGTATAATGTAGAGTTCATCGAGGAGACTCGATCTCTCTCAAACTTCTCACCATAGCAATGAAAGCTGGTTTTGAAATTCCAGAGTGGAAAAACAAAGAACATTAAAATAAACGCAAAAAACTGAATCATCTGAGGTTCGGTGATGGTGGAGCCTATATAGCAAATGACAGAAATTAATTGGAGGTATTCTCAATGAACTAAATGTGAAATTAAAGAAGATAGGTCTTCAGATATATTAAAATTAAACAAAATATCTAAAAAACAAAGTAGAGCAAAATCACAACCAAAAAATAATCATACAAAAGAAAAGATTGGAAAAGCTGAATATCTAGGACAAACAAATTAGCTCTTCAAAACAACTTAAGAGCAAATCTTGAAAAAAATTGCATTATTCTAGTTAATATTTGGCAAACCACAAACAATACTGAGGCCCAATATACAATAAAAGCAATAATCTTCGAACAACATGTGTTATCCGCCCTCACATACAGGACAGAAATGCGGCAATTGAAAACAAGGTATTGTAAAAAATTGGAAAAAGCTCATAGAATGATAGAGAGTAGAATGCTACGGGATGACAGAGTCTAAAGTTACAGATACAATAAATACGCACTGTAAGATATAATTGAGCTGGATACAGTGGGAGAACAAGGAGCAATAGATAAACGCGTAGACTAATAGAATAAATAAAAGATTCAGAAACAGGCTGTAGACAAAATGGACTAGTACAGAAAATAAGCAATAGAGAAAGGCCATAGATGACATGAGCTATTTATAATGTTAATGATAACGAAACATCAAAATAAAAATATAAGATTTAATTCTTTGGATAAACATTTTCTAACTTATCTAATTAAGCTTTTTCTGTTTCTTATTACGCTTCAATAGAAAGGAAAACATAAAATGTAACCAAATTTTTAAGTCAATTTTATTGACATTGATTGTACGCACCTGACAATTATCAAAAGAGCGATAATTTAACGTATATTTTAGGCACTTTAGCATTGAGCTTGAATATATATGCATATTATTAGCAAATGTACTTCAAACTACTATGATGGAGTTTTGTGTTCACTTGAAAGATACATTCGCTTTTTTCAGAATCCTTATTTGCTGTTTAATTAAAATTTTTGTCTCGGTTGTTACATTGATAAACTTTTTATCACAGCTAGACGATTTCGTCTTTGTTGAAACTTCGAAGAATGTAGATGTAATGTTTATACCACCATTTTATTTTTCTATTTCTTCGAAAATAATTTTACTTTAACTTAGGAAGGATATATTGTACCAAGAAAATTATTTATATCAACTTTTACTTTATCTTTAATTTTGTGATATTTTCATTTTAGGTACAGAACAACGTAATTCATACATAGGTAGCCTAAAAAATTGGTTATTTGGTATTTTGTGAAATAGCATCACTAAAAGAGACATGGGTTTTAAAAAAATAGATAACTAACAACAATATGTACTCTATGAAAGTTAACGAAATGTACACCAGTTTTATTTTATTATTTATTAGCTATCGGTAAGTTTTATTGATCTACTTCCTTATTTAATAATGTCAGCTATACTCTTCGGTAAACTTATAACTAGCCTTCGATACTCTTCAGGAGTAGTAGCATTCAATTCTTCCCGTAAAATAACTTTGAGACATTTTTTGATGTTCTGTTATAGTTTCCTATCTTTCGATTTACTGTGTCCTAGAGATACTCGATGAGGTTTAAATCTAGCGATTAAGCTTCATTGCTGAAATTTAATGTTGTCAAGATTGGTTTCACCAGAAACCTTCAAATAAGGCGAGCTTAGAATCATTCCCAGCAGTGTTTTTACGTCCTTCGCAAACAACCATTTCTTCTACGTCGTCAGCCACCATGCAACCCTCCGTGTTTAACTGTAGGCACTACATACTTTATCCACTTCTAGCCTCACGCAAGTAAACACCTGAATAATTGTTGAAAGCGAATAGTCCATTACACAATTGGGTACTTGTAATCCACCTATGGTTATGATTTAAATGTAAACGGCCTCAGTAAACTTATCCCAAAGTTGGTCTCGTCTGGTATTAATGAATCGGCCAACTAACTAGAAAAAGGTTTTTCCGGTTTTTAAGCGCTTCCAGAATTAATTTTCCGCCCTCAGATTCAGAAGTTACCTTTCTTCATCCTCTTATCTTTAGATGTGTTCATAATACGTTTTATAATGCTTTGAACAGCCGAACGAGAACATTTAACATGCTTTGTGATTTCCACGTTAAAAGTACTTTGTTCATACAAAAAGTGAATCTGTAAACATTCCTGCACACCAAGTTCCTTTATTATTTCAAACTTTATTTACAATCTGTTCAATAATAAGTGACTGCTTTAATCTTGAAAAACTGGAAACTGTGGATTTTTTTATTAGAGTACATATTATGAGCTGTTGCGCAATGACTTAATATCTGGTCCAACCACCTCTATTACTGATTATAGATTCACACTTTTTTGCGTAGATTTGATAAGGTTTTCTACACAACCATTTGGGATAGATTGCTATATCTTCTTAATTTGACATTACATCACATTTTCAATGAGCTTAACATCTGGAGGCACCACCGACCGTTCCATTAGTGATGGCACTTTGTTATTTCCAAACACTGAACAGTTTGCTACGATGTTTAGGGTCCTTCTCTTCTTGTATCGTGCAACTTGTTCTGTCAGAAACAAAGAACTATTCAGCAAACTGCAGCAAGCATGTGTCTAGTAGATGGTGCACACTTTTACAGGCTGTTTTACTGCTCCAATCTCGATCCAAATTTTCTTTTGCCCATGCCAGCCGTTATTCAACGTGCTTTTCTGATAATAGAAGTTTCTTTGAATTGATAAAAAAACAATTTTTTACGCAGTCACTTTGAAACATATTTTAAGATATAAAGGAGCCCCAAACTCTAGTGTGGTCATACGGACATAAGGGAGTCTTAACCTATCTGTTCTCAGGGCTTGGTCCCACACGGAGTGTTAGTCTTACCATTATTATTATTATTATTAATGAATTTCATACTCTTAAGGCTCCTCATTTTTTTATTATAAATGCCATCCCTATCAGAACGAATTCAAATTATATAAATAAATACAATTTCCAGTGTGATTAATGGTTTGAAATTCTGTACCATAAAATTTTCTACTTGAAAACTTAAAAAGTAAAGTTGCCAGTTGCACTAAGATTTTTGTTTAATTTAATTAACCGATGGTTTTGCTGTTAATGAGAATAATATTAAAAGATTGGCGTAATTTACACATCCTGCTAGGCGCGGGAAATTAAAATTACATAATTAAGGCAGGCCAGCCAACGTGGTGTATGTTATAGGTAAGCAAAGGTCTGTTTACGATAAAGTAAAATAATTAAATAAGGGCACGAACACTGCACGCCATATACTATACTGTTTGTAAACATGCCGGGCAGTCAATTAGAGATGAGCACTAACCAGGCAACGGCGCGTGTAGTATGCAGTATAGACAAGGATCTCGGAAGAAAAAACGTATAAGCGATATGGTAAAATAACTTGCGTTTAGGTTTCATTAAGGAACGCTAACAAAATTCATTTTCAGCATCGTTTCTGGATTTCTTCGTAAATGAAGAAATGTTTGGAGTTTCAGTTTTTTGTTTGTTACATTATATTACTGTGCTGCCTGAACTTCGTTATAGCTATTAAATATAAGACTTCAAGTTCTGTGTGAGGCGTGTTCGTGCGCGGATATGATTAGGCTTTTCTCCAACTGTAAATCTCATTGTGCGATTAGCGTCTTTGCGAAAATAAATTAAGTAAACGCTCAAATATGTCTGAAACTGTCTGATATGTCTGTGCTGAAACTACTAAATCTTCATTTATAGAGGAAATAAAGTCAACGCTAACCCAATTGCAATGGAAGGTAAAACTTCTACAATGAAGTAAATGCAAAGAAGTGGTCGCTGACCTCTCTAACAAGCGCTACATATTTCATCATAACTCTTTAATCACTCAAAATTAATTTTACGTACTGCAGTCTATAGAATAAAATTTTTTGTTGCAAAATCCAAACGAAACAGTCAATAAGTCTTATGTTCCCCCAATATTCCTCCCGAATGGAACCAATTATCAAAGTGCCATTCAAGATATAAAATCAACCAACAGAAGATTTTACTACTGCCTATAAGGCTGAAGTACTCATAGAAAACTAACAAAATTACAACTTATTAATAATTATACACAATTACCTTAAAGAAGTCCGACGTCAATACTTGCAGTCGAATTACACAAACATGATAAAGTCAATGATTTTCAAATTTGTCTAGATTAACGAAATGTAATGATAATGGAACTTCGACCAAAAAACAATTAGAGCAACTGTCAAAATGTAAGGCACACAGAAAATTGTTACCTAGCTTCACAATGTATCAAATGCGCAAAACACCATCACTATTTGCCGTGTACAATAAATAAAGATGCCAAAACCCGCTTGTGTCAACCGTAAAGGAAAACTGTAAACTACAGAGATTGCCCCCATACAAAATAGTTTAACAATTCTTCAATCACTGGTAAAATTAAATTTAACGCAACATATACAGCATAATTGCAAATAAACCTCTCTGCTTACGTTTTCAACGTTTTTTTCCTAATACTAGCATTTTAACCGCTTCTGCCTCCAATCCATTTTAGAAATACTCACCCTTTATGTCTATAACCAGCATCTTATAAACAAGTTAATCTTTCTAAATTGGAATGCTGACGGATTAAAACAACTTTTCTATTATTAATGGGCAGACATGCAAATTTAACATGCGTCGCAAAACCGCTTCTAATACAGAATAAAAGATTTGCAACACTTGATTAAAGCGTTTTCAGAAAAGACCAAGGAAACAAAATAGCATATAATAATAAAACGTAGTTTTATCGCAACTCCAATAGACCCCATAAACATTCTCCATTTAGAAACTGTAGCGATCAGTCTTGCTATGGAAAACAATCCTCCTTTCAGAATCGTTTTTACTTATAAACCATCAACCAGCAAACTGCTCCAAGAAAAACAAAATTTTTATACTCAACATTCCACGCTGCTGGCGGGCGATCTAAACGGTAAACATGGGAATTGGGTTTGCAAACAAACCAAACCTAACGGGGCAAAATTATTATCCTGCACCAAAATATAGGCATGGCAATCAATCAGACCGTGCTTACCGAATTAGACTCGGACCACCTAACTGTCACATTTACGCTCAATTATGTAAACCTGTATATTAGGCCTGTAGGCTCATGACTTGTGTTTTCTTCCCCCACAACGTTCTGGCTTGGGCTAGTGATTTTCAGTTAGTTATTCCTGCTTGCTGTAAATGTTGCTTAAACATTTTCCCACCAAGTCTAATTTGGCCACTCCCGTCGGTTTCCTACTCTTAGTGTTGCGTTAAATATTTTCATCATCAGACGCGTTTCTTCACTTCTAACTAGATGTCCTAACCATTGGAATCGATTCTGTTGTATGATTGTACTTATTTTAGTTTCTTATGCAGTTTTTCTAATTCTGCATTTGCCCTTCTTGTTCTTGTATTTCGCCATATATTTTTTTTACTCTTTCTTTCCTAAATTTTTATTTTTTCACTGTCGAGTTTTGTTAATTCCCATGTTTCACTCATGTATGCCACAACGGGCCTGATTATTGTTTTATATACTTTGATTTTAAGCGCTCGTGAAATGTTTTTATTGCTAAAGATGCTACCTAAAGAATCCGCATCTCAACCCTGTCGATAAACGTTAAGCTTTCCTTATTGTTTGTCTTTACTCCCACATATTGTGTAATTAAATTTATATTGCCCATTTCCTACCATATTTTCGATCTTGTAACATGTAGTTTGAATTTTTACTCTATTATTAAGCCATCTTTTTCAGATTTGTATTCCAATTTTCTATTGTTTTTAATTCTTTCTGTGTCTGAGCAAGTAATATTAGATCATCTACATAGGCTAAACAAACTTAAAATGTCGTAGCTGGTATTTATGTAACTTTGTAAAATTAAAATTTCAATATGATATAAAAGGGTAGTGGGGATAGGAAATCTCCTTGTTTCCAACTTAGGTGTGTGTCAAAACACAATTCTCCTTTTGCATTTATTTAACTTGTTATATTTGTAAATGTTATCTCAATTAAATATATCATCTTTTTCTTGAATTACATTACTTGTACCGCTTCAAGAGCTTTCCTTCTTACAATTTTGCCACACGCTTATTTGAAATAGGTTAGTAGAACATATACTATAATCTTCTTCATTTTGCCTTTTCTTGGATTTGACGTATTATAGAGACGTTAGTTAATCTTTCTTTTTCTTAAAATTTTACTTGGTATTGTCCTACATTTTCTTTTGCCTCTTCTTGTATCCCGCTTTTTATTATTTGTGATATCATCTTTTATGTCTCATTTAATAAGGCGATAGGTCGGTAATTTGTCATATGCTGGTTATCTCCTTTTTGAGGAATATAATGACTTTACACCAGTACTTCGACATCTTCTTCTCCCATATTTTTAAAATAAGTTACCAATCTTTTCCCTGAATTTTTATGTTCTGTCTCGCTTTTATCTGACCATGTAGGTTTTTTATTCTTTGTTCATGTGTACAATTTTTTGTTTTGGACCTATTAGAATTTCTACAAAATGTTCTACCTATTCTTCTAAAATTTTATTTTTTCAATGCATAGTTTTTTTTAATTTTTTATTGCTATTGCTTGGACTTCCCTTAAATCGTTATAGCTTCTTACATTTTGTTTAATGTACGATTTTTTTGTTTTCTCCATTTTTTTCTTTGCTGTTTTCGTTATATATCGAGTACAAAATTTGCGCTCTTTCCGTTCCCTTGAATAGCTTCGAAGTAATGAGTTTTGGCGGTTTTCTTTCTTTACATTTTTCTTCATAATCTTCATTATGTCATTCTTTATTGCCATTTGGTGTTTTGGTTCCTAATGCATCTGGCTCTTTTATAAAGTTTTCTAGCTTGTCTTCATTTTTTTCTTTAAATTTCCTATACTCTAACTCTTCTTTTTTCCCGCTTTTGACAGTTGTTGTTGAACCCTTGCTTTAACTAAAACATAATCTAAGCTTACATCAGCTTCTTTGTAAGTTCTTACGTTTTGACATATTGTGCGTGGATGTTTCTACGGTTTAAGACTGTGCTTTTTATTATTTTCTGTTTCAATGCTGCGTAGTTGGCCAGTTTGTGTCTATTTTTATTTGTTTTGGTGTGTAGACTTTCTTTTTCTGCAATGGTTCTATTCTCTTCTTTTCCGATCTTAGCATTGCGGTTTACTATTATCATCATGGTGTCAAATTTCGGAATTGTTTATTATTGTTTTTATTTTTTTTAGAATTTATTCTGTGGGTACATGGACATTTAATACGCCGATTTTCATTTGTATTCTTATTCTTTTATTTATAACTCTAAGTCGATAACTGTATTTTTCTGTCTGTGTTCGACCGTCATTAAACCATAGACATTTCCGTATTTTCTAATAGTAATTTTCTGTTTATTTGTTTCTTACACCTTTAAATATCTAGTTCGTATTTTTTATTTCATTTTCCAACTGTTTTAGCTTTTTTCTTTATTTAGTCTTTAAACATTCTGAAATCATATTGTTATTTTATTATTACCTTTTAAGTTTTTTTTCCTTGCGTTTTTTGTGTGTTTTCTGTACTTGTCCTATAATTATGTAGTATCGTCTATTATTCTGATATCCTGTTTTTACAACCTTTTGTTTATCTCGTTTATGATTTGCAATATCTTTTAACCTCACTTTGACCCGTCGTTTTGTACCATTAAGTTATTGTCTATCGTAATTTTCGTTTCTTTTAAACAGAATGTCCATTTTTTCTCATTTTTTATTTGTATAGAATGACCTTGTTTGATTTATTTTTTATACTTTGATTTGTAATTAAACTCCTATTTTCTAAACTTAAGAAACTATTAAATTCTTCCTCTAGGCTTTCGTCTGGTACTTATAACCATTTTATTGCTATATTCTTCTTTTCTCTCTCCCTATTTTTGAGTTTTTCTTCTCGTTTTACAACTCTAGTCGATATCTCTCCTTCTTAATTTTCCATTGCTTTTCCTTTTTTGTGGTCCTTTTTCAGACTTTTTTATTTTCTCTTGACATTTTATGCTTGTTATGACTCCACTTTTAGTTTTCTTTCGTTTTTTCTAATAGCTTTGTTATATTTTTTATTCCTATTGCTTTTGTGTTGTTTTTAAATGTTAGATTTTGTAATTTTATTTGCTTTACCGTATTCTTATATCTCTTTTTTTCTGTGGGTTTCTTTTTAGGAGTCTTTTCTATTTTATGATTTTATTAAGAGTTAGCACTTCCTTTCCCCACTTTTCAAAACTTTTGGGTGTTTCTGCCGTAATTTCTCTCTTTATATAACTATTTCTCGTTGTTATACTATTAGTTCTTCATCTAAGTCTTTTCTTGTGGCGTGTTTATTTATAATTTGCTTATTAGCCGTTTCATACAAATTTTACGTTTGAACAACACTGTATTGTTGTTTTCAAACGTAAACAGCCGGATTATGGCATTTGCCTTGTCGATCCGTAAGATACAATGGTGGGCTGAACCCTTTTGGGTTACATTTTTGGGAGTTCCCTTACTTTAACTTACCTACCTGTTATATTTTGCAATTTTATCACTTATGATTGCGTACTTCTTCCGTAAAACGGTTCTAATTACACTGCGTAGCTTCATGTTATATACCGAAGATATTTTTTATACTCAATTGCTCTTTCTATTATTACTCCCGTCTCCCAAGATTAATCAATGGATCAGATGATTGGAAAAATTTTTAAATCGTGATAAACAACAAATTAAAATAAATGTTCCTGTAATCTGGTGACTCCGGATGAAATTAACAATGCAGGGTGATTTTCACAGCCACAGCTACCTAGGGCATACATACTCCAAGAAATGTACGATTATGTTGTCACTTTAAAAATCAAAATTCTCTAATAATTTATACGGGAAAAATACAAGTTTTGCCGACACTGGCAGAACACTCAAGCTCCAGTAACGAACTACCTATACATAACATCATACAACAACTACATAAAGTCACTTACCTTCAGAAATTTAAATATATAGAGTCATTAGAAGGATACTTAATTAGCCAAAAATTATTCCAGCTCTCCGAAAACAAGGATAAAGCTACCCCCAGACAACGACAAATGTGAATTATTTGCAAAACTATTTGAATATATTTAATTGATAAAAATCACTCTCAGCAAATGACAAGCTTTTTGACTAATAATATTGGGGCTTATTTCACACTCCTAGAATCAGTATCTTCGTTTGAAATTAAAAATTATATTAAAAAATTAAATTCCAAAATCTGCTCCGCAAAAATCCATTTACTACCTAATGCAGTATATAATACTTGTCTACTAATTTGATATTTTCTGATGCATAATTTTGATGATCCCCGAACCAGACAAATAGCTAATTACCACCCAATTAGGAAAACATCAACTTACTGAGAACGTCGAAGAACGATTCATCCTAGCCTGGATTAACGGCCTTTTATACAAAATTATAACGTTAAGCGTTATTTCTTGTTTATTAAAGAGTAAATTCCTATACCTCTTCAACTCGCCAAATACAAGCAGGTGTAACACATGGTTCCATCTTAGGCCCTACCGCATTTAATATATTTATGTGCGACATTCCTACCAACACGCGCAGTAGGTCTAATTATGTATGTTGACGATATGACAATCTTTTCGCAAACAGATGGTATTAATACAGCAACAACAAAACTTCAATACAGTGTTAGTCAAAGTAATCAGTGGTGTACCAAATAGTAATGCTGATAAGTACAGAACTAAAACTGAAAGTACGCCTAACATAATTATAAGCAGTAGCTCGATACAGTGAAACTTAAAAGAGAATGCCATAAAATATTGTGGATTCTTATTGGACAGAATATTATCTTAGTGGTTAAACATACATAAAAATTGATCAGAATCATACGCAAGGTTAGACATGCAAAACACATCAAGTGGAACACCGAAGACATCTCTCTGCGAGAACTTTTACGAGGTGCTGCTGCCATCAATTTTTGCATGAACCCCGTTTGGATTTTCCATGATGCTTAGAGCCACTTTTATCGAAAAGCTTTGATGGGTTGGGTTATTGCACCTGTTTTCTTAACATTTTCTTTACAGTGGACCAATATTGCTAAACAAGTCTGAGTACTGGACTGTTTGGAGGATTCACTTGTGTTGGTGCATAATTCAGAGTAGTGACACGTCGCGAAATCTAGTCAAAAAGCGGTTTAACTTCGTTATCATGCAGAAATGGCAAAAGAAATTTTTGTAAACATTCTTTTCGATAAATGTCCGAATTGGTTGACCCAGTGGTGATGAAAGCTCTGCTCTTCAAATCACAGGTGCATACGGCTTGTCAGGCAAGGATTTTTTTGCAAATTTTGTTTTTCGCTTTCTTTTGCAATCTTCTGGAGCATATTTTCAGTTGCCAGCAGCGTAATAATCTTGCTCAGCAATAGAATTCAAGTTGGTGAAGCAATATGTCTCACCATAGATCACCACGCACTGATGTTGTTCAATAGATTTTCGCAAAACTTATGGGAACGGGACTGTGCTGTTTGATTATGTTTTGCATCCCAATCAGTGGCTGTTTGAGTCCTAAAACTTTGCAGACTGCCTCTAACTTTTACTTTTTGCACAAAAGGCTGCATCATTCTTGACTATCTCTCGCGAAAAATATTCGGATTATCTTTAAAAACCCGCAACGCTTTGTTTCTTTTTCTAATCCGTCATGCCATGTCGACCTCCACTTCTTGGTTTCTTTCTACCATAGATCGTTCCCTAACTGTTTTAGCACACAAGCGCCAGTAGAATTAGGAACATTGCTTTTCGAGCAAGCTGACAAACACCCAGGTTGGGATTGTGGACGTGTTCGGGCAAAATTAATTTGCAGCCATTTCACTAAACGACATCGTGCAATCGACTCGTCTAGACAAGTTTGCCCTTATCAAGTGACATATTTGTGGTGACTGGATAGTCTGTTTAGATAGGCGGCTGATAGACTGATGCACTCACAATGTTATATTTAATATTTTGTGCTCCAATTTTGCTGTGTTTGCCCTTTATGTATCAAAAATTTTCACTCAAAATGAAATGCGGGAACTTTATCAATCGTACGGAAGATCGTACAAGAGAAATATAATTAGTGCCTAATAAAATTACGTTCAGATGTATATAATTATCTCTATCAAAAGCAGCAATATGTGATGAGCTGACAATAGTGTTAAAAAGAGGACATAGAACTTTTTCTAGTATTAGTAAATTAAGTCTTCTTTAAATAATGAGCTTTTGGTCATTTCTTCAAAAACTGTGTGGTTCCTTAGCTGGCATTACTGTGATTGCTCCAAACACCATTTCGAAATAATCGAGAAATGGAAACGTGAAACAGAGTGCTCCAAACACAATGGTGGGTGCAGCTATAATTGTCCAGCGGCAGCTGCGCGGGCATCAACTTTTTCAGGGCGCATTCAGTTGCAATCCTTGCTCCAGTTACGTCTTCGCCATGAATATTCAGCGCGCGGCCGGCGAAAAGCCCCATTGTGCGAGGCGAGTTTCGCAACTCCCGCCGGCACGGGACGCTCTCCTCTGACGAGGGCGAGACGGCGAGGGCGACGGCGGGGCCGACTTCTGGACGCGACGCGCAAGGCCGCTCCGAAGGCATCCAATTAACAGCGCGCCGAAAAAATGTAACCGAAGGGTCAAAGCAGCAGTTCCCAGCAACACCAGCGCACCGGAGCTACCTGGCAAAGCGCGGCCGAAATCAAAAAACCGCATCGGTTTTATTTGATTCCCGAAAACGAGTTGCCCAAATCGAATGCAGTCAGCTATCGGTCTCTTATTTATAGGCCCGCTTTGACGGTGGGTGGCCGGCGGCCGCGCTGACAGATGAAAAGTATCCACAGATCGACGATTGGATAACCCGAATCCGGTAGCCAATTGGCCCGACGCTATGGCCGCTGGACGCTGCATTCCTAGCCCAAAAAACGGGACAATAAAATTCGGGCTATCGCCGGTGTCCCGCGACACCTGCGCCTCTGCGCCTCCGAGTCGCAGCCCGCGCCGGCTCCCAACATTTATAATGAAATCGCCTCTGTAAATTTACTGATTGTAGTACCGCGGGTGACTTCTTGGTTGGCTCGGCGCTGGCTCGCGCCTTATCTTTATCTCCATCTCTATCTTGCGCCACAAAGAAGCCCAACGGCCTCGCGATGGGCGCGTTGCGCCGCGCCCGCCGATACCGCAGGCACCATAAAATTCGGGGCCCGTAGATGTTCTTCCTCTCTTGCCATGGGCGCTAACCAAGAGATGGTGAAAACGCGGCCGGTGTCATCATCACCTGCTCTTCTACGAATTCAGCTATGGAAACGCCATGTTGTTATTAAAAACACATTGTGCTACAAGATGCAGTGGACAACAGCAACATTAAAAAGACTTGCACAGATATTAATTACGACGACGTTTACAGGAAATCCAACAAAGAAGTATGTGGGCTGTACGATATCTATTGCGAATTGACAATCCTCCGTGTGCTAGATGCGATCTAACGTTTGCATCACACAGTTTGACTTTTTTGACGGCATACGTACCCAGATGGTACATTTCGTCATATCGACGTTGTTTGTTTTGTTGTCATTAAGTTGAAAATTTTCTCCTGGAACTAACTCGTGAACATTTTCGTGCGATGATTTTTTACGACTTTTGATACTGCGCCGATCAACTCATTTTCACTTTTGGTGGAACTTTAAACTTGGAGAAGCATCATCATAACAATTTAGGAACACAAACATTAAGGTTAAACTGGTGAATAAACTGCGGAATCTCAAGGAGTCCCCCTTCGATAACTTTGCCCTGCTCCTGCGATGCATTGACAAATTCTTAAAGCCTCCTGGAATTTGCCCTTGTCGATGTCCTCAGGTGCGTTGCCCAGGTTGCATGCTCGTCATCCAAAAGCTTCAAAGATTTCAAAAAGCAGAATTTGTTATCTAGGTCTTGGAGCTGCTGAAATCTGGAAGGGATTTTCTTCAACATCTTATCAAAAGACACAAACATTTCTCTCCTCAATTCCTACTCGTACGTCAAATCGGCACCCTTCGATCTGTCACCAAAATTCTGCTTACGCTTTTTCCTTCAAGGAGGCTCAATTTCGATTCCAAGTTCTTCACGCAGATTTTTGGCAAAACTAAATCCGGTGGAAATGATGTTATCTCGGTTGTCATTCAAGAGCGTTTCTAAGGCACGAATTTTAATTGCACATTGGTGAAGGTCAAGCCCTTTTGTCTGCAAGTAACTTAGAGCATCTTAGATTTCACGGAGAACTTGACCCCAAAAACTGAGGTAACACAAAAACAGGAACGATTGCATCACCTTTAGCAGCAGACTCGCATCCAATTGCGTAGTTGTAGCATCCGTGAGCTGATCCAGAACGTCCAGAATTTTCGAGTAATGGTTTTTCATCATGTTGACGGTTTCACACCTTTCGCTCCAGCGTGTTTCAACCAAACGTTTTACTCCTTATGTAGTTGCAGCAGTAAATACGTCCCATCTATGGGTTAAAGATGTAAAAATACAAAGACTTGCTCAACAATTCCAAAAAGCTCAACAGAATCCGCAGCGACAGAATCAGCATGAATTCCAACTAGGATTAAAGAATGGTTGGTGCAGGCAATGAATTGGGCCTTCGGATTAATTGCTTTGATACGTGCTTCGACTCTAGTGTGTACGCCGGCCATTACTACATTATTATAAGCTTGACTTCTACAGTTTTGGATGTCGAGTCCATCTGTCCGAATTTTTTCTGCCATCAATACTGCGTCAATTCTTCAGCAGTCTTCCTCTTGGTTTCGATGAAATCAACGAACGATTTGACTGCATTAACATTTGGCCCGTCAATCCTCACGCAACGTAACACCTGGCTGGTTTGATCATTGCGGGATATCTCCGGCGTATTGTCAAAAATGTTATAATAGTATTTGGCTCCTTCACCTGCTGGACAATTTGTTTCCTAACCTGATCCTTAAGAAGGTTGATGAATTTGTTCTGAAGCAGTGGCGACATATAAGAAATCGCAATCTTCTTTTTAAGCTTGACTTTCGTGTGATGGTCTCGTAGTAGTTTCAAGAAATTTTCTTTGTTACCACTATTGTCATCGCCGTATTTCCTATGTCCGTTTAAATCCAAGTCCTGCTTCGCTAAGAACTTGATTATTTCCAAAATTCGGTACAACAGATCTTTCCACTTCTGCTCATCACTTCGGATGGCTCCCGGAAAAGTCAATTTTCTAGTAAAAACTTTCGTCAAAACGCCAGGCCTAGTTAGAGCAAAGTTACAGTTTATGTATTGAACCACAGCGGATCCTTGACGTATGAGGAACATACGGAGGTGATCTGAGATGTTTGTGGGTTGCTGTCTAATATCCTTCAAGTCCATAAGTTTTGATGGTTCTTCACTTTCACCTTCAGCTTCGAGTTATTTTTTTCCCGGGTCAGGACTGGCAACAGATTCCAAATTCTCAGTTTCCGAAACTGCTTTTGATGCGGCAGTGGTTCAACTTCGCCAGCAAGACTTGATGATTCTACTGCGGTTCCAAGACTACTACATGTTTCTTGGTTTTCTGCTACAATGAAACTTATGCTCTCATGACTCGCAGATTTATTTCCAATGGTCTCAAAATATTTCAGCAGTGACTTCACTCTTCCTCTTCTCATCTTCTCTTGCCTTCTTCTTCTTTCGGTGCAAGGCACCATTTTCCTGAAAACGCTTTATTTGCAAATACCTCCAAACTTGTGGATCGGATAAAGATTTTTACAGGGTGTAGTGTAGGTACCTACTGTCTGCTGATGCTTGTGGCATATAATTTTATAAGGGCGCGAAGTTTAAAATTCACCAATGAAGTGTTTCCAAAATGAAGAAGGGGCATAACGTAGCTTAGCCACAGTATTTCCGTAACCATTAAAAAATTTATGGTCGGAAAAGGTTAAAGGTCCTTATTAACAATTTGCTAGGAATTCAACATTATGGACTAATTGCTCAACTCTAAGAATTTCCAAATTGCTGGCAATTGCTGGGCTCCAAAATTTTCCTAACAGTTAAATTGCCCTTACCCTCATTAATTAAGTGAAAGTGCGAATACATTCCAAATTACATAGACATAGTGATTCAAAAATTACCCCGTCGCTTATTTATATTTCCGGTAAGTCCAGCTCGGAACTGACGGTATCTGCCGCCCCTGAGTGGTTCAACAATCTTCGACGATGGAAAAGACGGTTGGTGCGTTTCAAACCTATGTTTCGGAGATACCTGATTCGCTATGAAAATTGGTTCCAACGTATGCAACAATGTATTAACCACCAGGGAGAATATTTTGAAAAAACAATTAAAAAGTTTCCAATATTAAACATTTATTTTTGTTAGTTTTTTGCAGCACATATCGTGCAGCCCACGTATCTGTTGGAAGCCTAATACATCCTTAACATAAGATTTTAAAAGATGATAAAAGTTAATGTAAAGGGAAGGATTAAAAAATATATATTAAAGTTTAGAGCAACCAAATGTACAAAAATTAGAAACGATTTAAATATTGTGAAATTTAGATGAAACTTTAGAAATACATGAGAAAAACTACATATAAAACCATTTAAAGTTGTGGGTGATAAAAATGTTCTATTTGTCAGGAAAGAGTGAGTGATCTTGATTAAATATCTTGGAATATTTAGAAGCACCATTTTGTAAAGGATCAAACGATCTTTCCAGATCCATGAACACAATCGCAGTGTATTCTTTATTCTGGAATACTTTTTCAATTGCTTCACTTATTCTTAGCAGTTGATGAGAGGTTGAATGGGAAGTTCGGAAGCCAAACTGATGAGGAGGGATTGTGTCATTTTGCAGTAGATTATTTTGTAGTCTACTAAATATCATTTTTTAAGGAGTTGGGCCAAAGTTGATAAGAGACTGATAGATCTGTAACTGTCTGGGTTGCCTTTCGGTTTTCCTACTTTATAAATAGGGAGTATAATTGCAGTTTTCTAGGGAGTCGGGAAATGTCCTAGTTTGAGACAAGCATTATATAATATGGTTAAATAGGCCACCGTCTTCTTGGTAAGGTGCTTTAATATTTCATTATTTCTTAGATCGGATCCGGGAGTCTTACGTTTGGGTAGTAGTATTATGTAGGATTTGAGTTCTTGGGCAGATGCAGGGGATATTGCTGCATTATCTTGTAACTGGAAATTGGCAATTGTGTTTGTTACCTGATTCTCAAAGTGTCATATTCTCCTTTATTAAGTGAAAGTATTAATAAGTTTTCTTTTTTGTCTTCGGAAGAGTATATGGAGTTATTGGCTACCATCGGATAAATTACGTTTAGTTGTCTTAACAGTCATTTGGTGGCAACCACATAGATGGATCGCGAGGTTGCATATCTTTAATGTAGGAATTGTACCTTTGGATTATTTGAGGTAAGATAAACGAAATATCTAGCTTTCCCTTCTACACCTATGCTTCAGTTTAATTAAGTTCAGTATGTGTTTAGGTGTTCTAATATGGTCAACAGCTTTTCTATATATCCATGGTATGGTAAATTCTTGTTTACTTTGTTGTACTGCAGATGTGTACTGTTGAACTGCATCGTCTATAACCGGGGGTGCTTTTAGTGGTGCTATTCGTCTCAGTTTTTAATCAAAGGTTGGTTGGAATCTTTTCCAGTCTATTTTTTCGTAGGCTAGTTTAGGGACTGGATGTGTTTTCTGTAGGGCGTTGTAGAAGCCTATAATTACGGGTAGATGTTACTGTTTGATATATTGGATTAGTAATGTTTTTATGTAATATTACATGTAGAATATCAGATTGCTAATCTGCTCTATATGGATGGTAAATAAAATCATCTAGGGCTGATATTAGAACACCGTGGTCGGTTGTAATATTATGTAACTTGATTTCATTGGAGGCTACTAGCTCGGCATCTCTATATGGGGTTTTTTGGATTTAGGTATCCTAAGAGTAGCGTGGTTTCATCCTTATTGAAAAGTATGCCAATGACATCTTCAATAAGCCGTTCATTTTATGGTTTGTATGCTAACGTAAGCATTAAAAAACTATTATTTTCCATAAGTGTTTTTATAATAATAGCTTCTATATTTTGAAGATCACTCATATGAAGGAGGTGATAATTGATTTTCTTTTTTATTACAATTGCAATTCTGCATTGTGCAGATAAATTGGTGTGATTCATCTACAGCTTGCTGTATTGTGGTCTCAAAGCTATCCATAGTACTTATTGCTGTGGCATGTTTGACTTTATTAATTTCCCGGCATTTTCTATTTATTTCGCCGATCTAAAGGATTTATTGCTGGTTATTAAATTTTATAATTTAAAAAGGTGCTTTTTATTCGGTTTTGATATGAATGGCAATGGAGTAGAGCTGGTCGTTTAAGATTGATGTTATTCGTCTGAATTGGAACCCCACCCGCAAAGGTTTTTTAATTTATACATGCACAAATAAATAAATAAATGTTACCGATAAATTTAGGGCAAACGCCCTCGTATTTATGGCCTGTGATAAACATTGACTCTTGCACTTTCTGGGACTTGTTTATGCTTTGAAACCAAATAGCAACTTTGAGGGTCTTTTTCAGTTTTGAAAATAGATGATAATCATTAGGAGCTGAGTATAAACTGTAGAATGAGTGGATAAGCTTCTCAAAAGCTCGAACAATTGCGGCCTTATGACTATCATCCTATAGAAGGTGAAGAATTCGATTCAATATGTCATTTCATTTTCTTTGACGTCGCGTAATTTATGCAGTAAGCTGATGTTATACTCTTCGTTTACCAAAGTGTTCCTTTCGTTAAAATTAATTAATAAAATTCTCCTTGAATCCCAGAAGATCGCTGTCATGATCTTTTTTGTCGAGCGGGCCACTTTTGCCTTCTTTTTCTCTCCTGGAATAATAGATTGAATAAATTATTTGTTGTTGCAACAGAGATTTAAAAATTGTGTGGTTTGCTTTCGATGCTTTTTCGGCCCAAATGAAATTGTTTTGTCCAATCATTTATAGTGAAACATATTATCCATATAACTGAGAGAAACTTAATTACGGTTCAGTACACGCTTTTTAATATTGTGCAAAATGACCTGGCACTATCTATCCAAGTGAGTATTTTTAGACAAATGTTCAACCCAAGACGGCGTTATATAACATTAAAACTATTTTGTTTCTATTATTACTGGGGCATGGTTAGTCGGGAAACTTTTAGCGCTTACATCGTAAGTAACATATATATTAAAAATAGGAATAAAATCAATCGAGTAAATAATCCAACAGGTCAAAAAGCAGTTAATAATTCTAACGCATAAATAAATAAATACCTGTCTCTAGGAGACAACAAACGATCTATCCAACAGAACGTCTCTTATTATAAAAACAAATAGATATGTCGTTATTTGGGGTAAATATGTTTAAGTGATTTGCAAAGAGCTTTGCTTTTTCTTGGTTGGATTTAGCCCATGGTGCGTATTGGTGGAATTACTCCAAATACTGTTATCATGTTAACTAAGGTTCGTAATGTAATCTGAAAAGTTGCCATCTCGGAATCCTATGAGCTATAGCTTGGGCCTATTACTTAGATTATTGTATTGCTCTTTATTTGCTGGGAATAACTTTGTTAGCATGACTTTCTGTCTTTTCCTTATTTATCAATAAGCTTTTAATTTTAAGCGATACACAAGGTGGTTCAAATATGTCCCGGACTAATTATTTACAAAAAAAAAACAAATTACCAAACACCTACTAGCAGACGTCAGTCTTCAACGTATTCCTCTCCGAAGTCAATACATTTTTTCCAACGTTCTGGAAGCATCGTGATGTTCTTTGAAAAAGGCGTATCCACTCCCGAACAGTTTGGATGATGGCGTCGTTGTCCGAAAACCGCAAGCCTTGCAAGTCTGATTTGAAATCAGGACTGTACTGTTCCATTTCAATTTGGTAAGAGTTTTCGTTATCGTTGTGTGTATATGTGTGTGTATTTTGGGCTGTGGATTGTCTTGAAGGAAGGCTATCCGCTTTATACCTGTCTTCCGCTTGGATCGCATTTTTTTCTTTATGTCTGTTGTGTCTGTTGCTAGGTGGTTTGAGTAATAAGCATCCATCAGAAAGCCTACATGAATAACCGACTGCCAGTCCCAGAAGAACGTTGCCATCACTTTTTCTTTCGAATGGCTTCTCCAGGCTCTTTTGGGTTTTGGAGAACTTGTATGCCGCCACTCGCGTGGAGACTGCTGGAACTCCGAAATGGAGTAGTGCTATAGGAGACGACGTTTACGTCGATCAAAGTGCGTGGTACCCACCGTACATTCGCAGTGCGATAGTGCAGGTAATTTTCCATAATGTCTTCTATACTACCAACACTGATAGTGTTGATGTCTTGATTACTCACGAATAAGCGCGTCTGCACAATCAATGTTTGGCTCGGTGACGGATGTTTGCAGCCGACAATCATGCAGTTTATTTTCCACGTACTCTCTGCCCACTCTGGAGCACTTACACCACTTAAAGGCACGGGTCAGTGAGAGATAATCTTTTCCGTACTGTTGTTGGAGTCTGTAGTAAATTTTAGTGGGCGAGATGTTTTCTTTAATGAGGAATTTGATTACAATGCCATTCTCCATCCGCCACGATACTTTTTGTTCGCTCATCATTCTAGCAACTACCAAATAGGACTGAACAGGTTCTAACCCGACCAGGAGGGAGGGTGGAGGTTGTGGCTCCGCTCTCTAAAGATCGCACGGCTGCTACGCAGTGCGACTTGTTTACACACAAATCAGTCCTGGTCATATGTGAACCACCTTGTATTGCCTACATTTCCTTGTCCAGATTTGGTGTTCAGAATTATGATTAACTTGTTAACTCCTTATTCTTCAAAACATGTCTTAAATCTTATTTTTAAATTAAATTTGTTTGTTCTCATTTTTAATATATTCCATTTTCTTTTTATTATATAGAGTTTTGGTGTAAGTTTTATATTTATAATTGATGAACTAACTCTTACTATAATTGGTGTATGGCATGAATCGTAATTTGGAATTATTTGTGTGTGTAAAGTGTCGAACTACTACTAATTACAGTAGAGTCTAGGAGATATAAAACTTTCTTGGGATCATCAGGCCAATATGTATCGGTTCCTGTTGATAAATATAATTATTGCAATATTTTTTGGTGTGATATAATTAACATCTAGTATACTGTGGAACGCATTTATCTCATCTTGGTAGTTAATTTAGCTCTGCCTTGAATTTCATAAATTTTATTATGAAGTGGCGAAGCGAAGCGGAGTCACTTACTAACTTCATGTTTTCACTAATCGACAGGTGGCCAAAAAGGCTTGTTTGCTAGTGATTTTGGAACTGATTGGTCAAATGTCAGCATTAGTTTGGGAGACTGCTTCGCTACTTCGCTTTGCAGGTTTATTTTTAGCCGGTTCCAAATCTATGAAAAACATGTTTAAACATTCTTTGCTTTGTTTGTGTTTATAATATTTTTTGCTTTATCTCCGCTCATGTTCAGTTCTTCCTTAATTTCTTTTGTATTTACAGTATGATGTAAGTGCTTTAGGATATCTCTATACACTTTTTTTTCTTTAGGTTGGTAAGCGTGGTGTATTATTTTATTTGCAAAAGCTACTCTACTAATCTGTACATATTTCAGATAATTGAATTGAATTTTATTGCATTGTTGACCATGCATTTTGTGGCGTATTGTTCATCTTTTAACATGTTCTTTGGTTATATGATATTCAGCCAAGATAGCCATTTGTCAGACTCCATATTATTATTTATTCTAATAATAGGGCTTACATAGTTCAATTTAAAATTAACTATATATAAATATTAATGTTGTTTTCATTGCCTGTGTCGATTGCCTTTTCTTCGTTAAAGTTTTTTAAATTTATTTTTGTGATCTGTTTTTGTCTTCTTTATTAATATTCTCTATTTGTTTATCACTTGTTGAAAGCATTCTTATAAATTAAATAGTGGTGTGTTAGTGCTATGTCTGTAATTTGAAGAATTTGTTAATTGATCATTTATTAACTGATCTGAATACAGCTACGACTAGTTGAATAAAAAGTGAGTACATCTCCATTTGTAGAATTTGAAAATAAGTCATTTGTGGTTGAGAAATTTGTTGCTGATATATTAGCGTTTTTGAGAATTAGTATATATTTAATGGTGAATCATTCTGTACAAAATTTGATGGATGCACAATGCTAACGTGTCTGATAATGTTCTTCGAAGGGATGATTTTTATTATTCTTTTAATCTGTTCTTTAAATATAATTTATCTAGCTCTTTCTTACTCAATTATTTTAGTCTTCTGTACAAAAGAAATTTTTTTTATTAAGGTAAATATTTACAACCTGCCAATGATGGGTATAAGTAAATGTGTTTAAAGTACAATACAGGAGGGGAGACGGTATTCAGCGATAAGACTCCCGATAAATTAACTATTGATTATTGTTGATTTAATATATCTGTAGGCCACTGATTTTCAAGCCTTCTGATTTCAGGTTGGATGTATAGTTGTCTGGATTCTTCATTGGGGTGATCGGGGAGCCGTTCGAGGTAGTTTCTTGTTAATCTGATAATTTCTTCTTGTACAAACGGTATTCCAGAATCTTCATGTAAGGTTTTATTACTAACGTACCATGGTGCATTGAAAATCATTCGAAGTATCTTGGATTGGACTCTCTGCATAATTTTAGTATTAGAAGTGCAGAACTATTTTTAGTTGTCGTGTTAATCTATTATATTCATTTTTGTCTCTAGGCTTGCGGATTCTTACCATATACGCCGTGCTCTTCTTTTAAGGCGACAAAGTGTTTTATATACACAGGTATGTTATTCTCTGGTTTCTGTCCCTGTTTTTCAGGGGCGTGGCTATACATGCTGCTGCCTGTATGGTTTGTGTGAGGTGATGTATTGCGTTATCGATATCTTCCGGTTGTTGTAAGCGAGTATTCAGATTTAGTTTGTTATGTGCATAGTTTTTAAATATATGCCAGTTGGTTTTTTATGATGTTAACTTTGGAATTTTAGGACGGTTTATTATGTGAGTACTAAGTATAGCGATTATTGGTGAATGATCAGTGGAAAGGTCCCAGGATGCTTCTATGGTGATATAATTAGGTGCTATACCTCGAAGGACAAGTCAAGCAGGCCTGGAATTTTATTTGCGTCTGTTGGCCAATAGGTGGGTTGCCCTGTAGACAGAGAAAACAGTTTTAAATTTGTTATAGCTTGTCTTAAGTTTCTTCCTTTTGTCCTACATAATCTTGAACCCCAGTGTGTGTGCTTAGCATTCCAGCCTCCTCCAATGATGAATTTACCTGCTAATTGCCTGAAAAAGTCTTCATATTCAAGTGTGCTTATTCCGTACCTTGGTGGACTGTATATTGCAGAAATGTTAAAGGACCATGGTTGAGCAGTAATATGGATTACTGTAGTTTGCATCTTGTCAGTTTGAAGGTTTATTTCCTCGTAGTGTGGTATAGTATTACAAATTATTATGGCCGAGCCACCATGAGCCGTTCCATTAGGGTGGTTGGTGCAATATAAGGAATAATGTGGAATATTGAACATTGTTCTGTCGGTGAAGTGTGTTTCCGATATAAGAAGTACATCTATTTTGTTTAGTTGTAGGAAAGTTATTAATTATGCTTTATGGTTGGCTAAGCCATTTGCATTCCACTCGGCAATTCGAGTTGATTTAACGTCCATTACTGAATTTATTTAGTACAGTGGAGAGCATGCTTAAGATCATGCTGTTCTGATTTATGAGCTGTGAGAACATTGATTTGAATTCATTCAAGAAAACACTCATTTGAGCTCCTAAATCTGTAGTTTGATTGTTTGGATTTGCACCACTTACTTTTTGAGCGTACAAAAGGAAATGCGATTAATGAATTGAATTTTATATATTATATGCTACATTTTGGTTTCGGAATATACAGAAGAGGTTGATTCGCAAACACAAGATATTAGGCTAAAGACTAGGTACATAAGGATCAATCATTTCATACGAAATGATGTACTAATCCTCAGTTTTCTTTTATATCAGAGCTCAGATCTTTAATAATTTTTTAGCTTGTTTATCTTAAAAATATAGTATATAATAGATTTTCATTTTCTAATTAATTACGTATTTAACCGTGTTAAATTTTCACTTATTTTCTCTGTTAGCTGAATATATTAGGTCTCTTGTACTCCTACCGATTGTTTCGTTGGAACATTACACCGGTGACATTAAGAGCAACCCGCAAAAATGTATCAAACTCGAGACAATGCGGATCAAATGCAAACACTGCCGGCGAAAACAAAACGGGCATAATAGCAATTTCAGCCGTGCTGCTCGGTAGCTGTAGCGAAACATCTCATTTGCCCGTTGTATTACGCGAAGCAAACACACATATCGCTTTGAAATTGTCAAAATCAATAGACGGAGCGAACCGATGTAAAGCAGCGCACACAAACGCGCCCCTCGAGCACGTCTCTAGTGCTTTGCAGCCCCACGCCGGCCGAGCGGGCCCTCTGGAGAGCTTCCGCCCGCTACGGTTTAAGGGCTCTCGAAGCAGCGCTTGCCGAAGAAATAAACAAATATATCGCTATAACGATGTTGATCATTAAAAGGACGTGCCTTATTGACTTGACAGGAGCAGAATGTCTAATTTCAGTGGCCGTACGGGCGCTAGTGTCTTTAATAAGCAGAGGGGTTAGCGAGACAATATTATCTAACTACTCCTTTCATTTATAATCATTTTCAATTTAATTTGATTAGCAGTTAGAATATGCATTCTATAAGCTAATTTTATGACATATGATTATATACATAAAAAGAAAAACATGATGAGAACTGCATCCTGCGGTGATACACCTATGGTCTTACTTGAGATCTATTGGTCAAGAACGTTTAAGTCTTCTATGGTCAGCACTATGGGTAAGTTTCTCTAATAAAGAATTATCGTGGGATCGGAGTCAATCATAATGTTTACTACTTATTTCAAGAATGACATCTTGATCGTAAGGAACGTTAAGGTCGGTGTGAATGGTGCGATTTGATAGCATCCAAGATCATTTGGAGCAATTTTGATCGAATCTTTGAATTATTTCCACGTTGGACTTACTATCATAGCCCCAAGTCCAAATGGGATTGATAACTGTGTTGTAGATGATCAATTTGTTTTCTGGTCATAGTTCTGTTTTTCATCCTATTGGCCAGTTAAGCTGTCGTACTTTTATGTCGATTTGTTTTCTTCCAAGCTAATCAACCATGAAGGGTTAATGAGAGTTGGAAATTGTTCTTCTCGGAGGTTAAATGTTGTATTTTGGGATTTTTGTCCGTTAACCTGTATACAAAATTTTTGAAGAGTATTTAGGTGGTTTTGGACATGGTCAGCAGCTTATACTGGGTTTTTATATTTGGCAAGTACAATCGGTTTGGTACCTATGTATGCGTTTTTGTCTGTTGGTAAGTATGGTGTATAAAGGGTGTATAATAGAGAGCCCAAAAGACTGCCTTGCGAAACTCCTGCAGTTATTGAAAATAAAATGGATGTTGTACTGTCATATTTAGTTTAAAACTGCCTATTAGATAGATAAGATTTGATAAGTTGAAATATTTTTTTAACTTTTGTTAACAGGTCTGGATGCCAAATCTTATTAAACGCCTGGCTTACATCTTACATTCTTCTAGTGCCTCATTTTGATCCACACCATACGATAGCATTGTTGGATTGCCAAGTGTGTCTCACGAAATCCAAATTGGTGATCGGAAATCAAGTTATTGATAAATGAATCATCTTTGATTCTTTAGAAGACCATTTTTCAGGATCTTAGAGACGACAGGAAGCAGGCTTTATCAATCTATATGAGGTGACATTCGTTGGATGCTTACCAGGTTCTAGATTCATGATAATTTAAGCCATTTTTAAGTGTTTAGGCTAATAATTAAGCACGAGGATGGCATTAAATAAATACGTTAGAAGTACTACTCCTTTCCTTGGTAATTCTTTCATCATTCTTTCTGTTATAAGATCAAATCCTAATATTGTTTTGGTGTTCAGCAGTTTAATCTGCGTGATCTTGGATGTTTTTTTAAATTGGTTGCTTTAATAATTCTTCCATTTCTATATTTGAGTCAGCGCTGCGCGGAGTAAATACTTTAACAAGATGATCTACAAACAATTCTGCTTTCCACTTATCACTTTTTGCCCAAGGTCGAAGAACTGGGGTAGTTACTCGGATTGGAAAAATTGTTGTTGTGGGCTTAATTATATTATTTATCAAATGGTGGGGTCATACCTGCTTAGATTAGTAATGTAGGTATTTAACGATGTATCCCTCAATTTCTTTAGTTTTTCTTTTAGTCTATTGCTTAATCGATTGAAGTTTGTTTTATCAGTTAGTTTTCAACTTCAAGAATATATCTATTTAAAACTGATATTTAGTTTTTTTCCATTTTTGTTAATTTATTTTTTCCACATCAGTTTAGTATCAAGATGCATACCTAGATATTTCGTGGTGTTATAGTATAAAACTATGTTCTGAAATCATCAACGATCATTATTTGGTCTTATAATACGTATAGGTAACATGAAAAGATTTATACTTATTGAGTTTTACGCTCTAGCTCTTCCTCGGCGCATATATTCTATCTACAGCTCTTTGAGAATTAATGGCATTAAGCTTTTTAGCCCCAGTTGCAAAAATACCTGCAAATGTAGCGATTAGAGTATTAGCAGTTTGAGATACGTCAGAAGTAAGTACAATATGAGACCCAGTACGCAAACCCACAAGCAAGGGATGGGTTATAATTTAGATTAAACGTTGTCTTATAGAATGCGAAAATGTCTGTTGTTAATATAGGAGTTTACTAACAGTCTATAGTCTTTAGGCAGCTATTTATCCATTTTAGTTCCTATCTGGAATACCACACCTTATTAAATACTTGGGCTACGTTCAAGAATATAGATGAACAAATCTTCTTTTGTTCAAACATTTGAAGTTCTACGTTTTTTCCCACACCTGAATTAGTAGTGCAAAATAATCTTTTGTATTAGTAATAGGCTTAAATTTCTTTATAAGCAACTTTTTATGCAATGCCCCATCATTTACTCAGTTTTCTGGGTTTAGGGGTTATGATAATCTCTGCGGTGTTTCAGACTAGTAACATGTATTTAAGTTTGGCAATTTTGGCAGATTTTCTCCATCTATGAGTTCGTATCCTGGAGATTTTTTGAGGTTTATGTTTTGTTTAAATTCCATTCTTACCTCCTTTGGGAAAGATGGTTCTATATTCATGTTAAAAATGCACTCAACAGAGTAACCTCATCCTCACGATAGACGTCATTTGGTTGAGAAGTTTGTTTGAGGTGGCTTACAAATATACTTGTCTTTTTGGTCGTCTTTAGCTTACATTTTTCCAGGTGTTCTCAGTGGTGGGGCAAGCAACGTTAGTCTTTCAATTTTCTTCTTGGCTCTCCAAGCTCGTTCGAGTGCTTGCAGTTTTCTTTTCTAGAACCAACTTTTCTAATCTTTGTCAGGCTCCTCTCCTTTTTCGTTTGATTGCTCTTGATTTAGCCTCTGCTGCTGTTTTATCACCTTACTACATTTTTCAAGTTCTAATTATAATTCTTCGGGAGATTTAGGCTTGATGTTCAACTAAATTTTATCGTCCAAATCTAATCTAAAACTGTCTCAATCAGTTGTTCTGTTTGTTATGACCTGGTCACTCAATATCATAACTATCAACAAATGGTCTGTTACTAGTTCGCTTCTTAAATCTTCACATTGTTATGAGAAATCTTCTTCGTGTCGAATAATTCAAGCAGATCTAGAATCTTGTTACTATCTGTAAGTCAGTACATTTTGAAATAATAAGTCTTTGTCGCAAATAACTATGCTTGTGTCCTCCAAAGTGTCTTAGGAAGTAGAGATCTTTTTGTTGGGCGAATATCTGAGAGGATAATAGATGGCTTCAATTTTAATATTATAATTATGACCGAAGAAATTTGCATTTCTGGGTCATCGTGATGTTTCTTATAATCACTGCAATCCCTTCTCTTGAATTGTTGGACGGATTAAAGTATGGTACAGACAATAGTTCCATGGCCGTAAATAACTTTCGTTGATGAGTTGGGTTTCTCATATCATGTAAATATTCATTTTCTGAATCTCTAGAAATAATTGTAGTTTATTTTTTTTTCCAGGGTACGATCTAAAAAGCTTGACTTATTTTTCTTGTTGCTTTTGGCTTTTTTATTGTCGGATTTTAGTTTAAACAGTCTGCTTAAGACATCTTTGTTGAACTTTTATTGTCTTCTCTCTTTCTCAGCAAGTCAGGTAATAATGGAACGGAGCATTTCTTCAATCGAGAATCAGTTGATTTTTGGTTTTTTACACTTTATTTTCTTTAACATTTTGTACTCGACTAATGTTGGTGCTTGGCATATTATTAGCATCAACTTTTATTCCTTGCGAGTACAACATTTACACTTGCTGAAACAATATTTTTCTGACTTTAGAATTAGTATTTTCCTTTTTTATAGTTTTATCTCTAAATTAGCTAATTTACAACCCCGTAATTGGTATGGTGCTCTTTCTTGAAATCAACATAAACATAGTTTTTTTTATTATTTGAACTTGGACGATCTCTAAAAAAATATATTCCACTACACTAGACACAGTACGGCAGTAGCTTTGCGGATGCTAAAGTTCCTAGTATTTCTTACATTGGAGAACCAGTTTGGATGTTTTGATCCTCTCTAGTAACTCTTATTTCCTTAACACTATACAATTTATAGATCTTGTTAACATTTTCGTTATAATCGAATATCAGTAAATGCACTTAATGATAGCTTAAGTATTTTTTTTTTGTTAGCCACAGTCTTCTTAAAGACAATTTTTATTTATACATTTTTGTTTTTTCTACAAAGTAGATCTTTTTAAATTTATTCATTGCTAAAGGAAGTACCGACTCTCTTAACAATAACTTTTAGAGAGCGATTAAGCTTATTTTCATAAGAGTGTCATTTTTTACCTACTTTATCCAGCAAACTAGCGGCACCCTTGTAAGTTTCTGCATCATCGAAGGTGAGTTTTATTTCTTTGGAGGAAAGTATCTTAGTTTTCTCATCCAACCCCTCACTGGGCGAAAGTTTAATTATTGATGATAGTAGGTGGAGGATATTTTCTTTATTAACTATCATTTATGAGGTATGTGGATTTGGAAAAGATAATTTATTCCTCATTGTCCCTATTTTTTTATTCCACCCTCCCCACTTCCTGTTTTAGGGCGTCTTTATTTGTTTCATATCAAACCTAATTATCATTTCCTATAACACCAGTAGAATGATGTTCCTTTAATTCATCAAGTTTCTGTTGCAATACAAATATTTGTTTCTGCAACTGGTGCTGGCTCTGCTGAAAGCTCGTTATATTTTGGTTTTTTATTTTTAAAAGTTCTATTTACAATTTTCCATCGGTTAACCTGTTCTAGGGCCTAATTTAGATAGACTTAAGTGCGAATTGAGCTCCTAAGAGACCCAAATTTATGTTTGTTTATGGAACAACTGGCACATGTATGCACATAATATATAAACAAGGTGAAAAGTTAAAAATAAAAATTTAAATGTATAAGAAAACGCGTAAGAAGAAAATACTTGAGTAAATTCAGGAATGTTGATATCCGTATTTTGCATCACTTTCAGATCTAATTATAACTTTGGCATTCAAAATTAAGTGTGGCAAAAATAACGGCATACTTAAATAATTAATTTATTAAAACCGTCCGCTATTATTAACCAATTATTTTATCTTGTTTTATTGTTTCTCTTCTTTTCTCAAGAAGAATTTTAGATAAACGAATTTATTTAAAATAAGTTGGATTTCTATTTGGAACAAAGTAAAATTACAACACTAACGAACGAGAGAAGTTTTAATTTTCGGCAAATTAAGGCAATCCCAAAGAATTTCTTGTTACTTCAGCACAATTATTTTCTAGTGAACGATTTTTATTAATTAGTAGTCATAATTTGCTATTTATCTTTTATATCTTTGTGTAGTCTGAAACACAATTATTACTTGTTTCTGTACCGTGGAATCTTAATGTTTGGAAAATATTAGAACATTTAGAACTTACATTGGTGGGTTTGTACAAGGCGTGTTCAAGTCTTGGGGTTTTTAATTTTTTTCCTAAAAAAGTACTTTTCCAAAAAAGCTGGAACTTCTGTTACTTT
The DNA here is from genome assembly GCA_036346155.1 of Sinelater perroti. Classification (NCBI taxonomy): domain Eukaryota; kingdom Metazoa; phylum Arthropoda; class Insecta; order Coleoptera; family Elateridae; genus Sinelater; species Sinelater perroti. The sequence continues at coordinate 6,685,708 of JARFIY010000215.1, forward strand.
TTAAAGTAGTCTCTGCCTAGACGTACACATTTTTCACAACGTTGTCGCCATGATTCCATGGCTGTTGGGAATATTTTTGTGGGTGTGTGCCTCCTGAAAAATCGCTAATGCAGCAGCAGCTCGATTGAAAAATAAACGGCTACGAAAAGCGTCGGAAATTCATGTTCTAAAATGTTGCTTTTTGCGAAATCTTGTGTTCGTCGGTCAGCATTCATAGGACTCGCCTTGAAAAATCTTTCTGCAGTTTTTCCACAGATCTTATAAAGATGCCAACGACGGTCTTCCGTAACAACTTGCTCTACTCGCCCAATCATGGTTTTGGTCCGGTTGGTTTGTGGACGAGGCTGCTTTAGTTTATTGTCACATAACTCTTGACCTTCTTTAAAAGTTGCATCCACAAACGCCCATTTTTAACATTAAAAACGCCTTCACCACATGTCTCACTCAATTGGCGATGGATTTCGATGAGCGTTTCACCACGCAAGAAGGCTATACCTTATTTTTAAACCCTAAACGTCGTCATAGAAAACAGAACTCACAAAATAGCGGTAATTCGACCTGTGTACAGTGTATGGTACTGCCATCTATATTACAAATTCAGAAATATTTCCTACATCTTTTAAAATCAACCGCATCTTTCTACTCACTTTCACTGCTGAAAAAATAACTTGGAAACCTTATAACTGAACACACCTCGTATAAATTCATATCTGTTGAACTGTACAGTATGTTTTGGAAATCTTCGTTTAATGGCTAAATTATTAATCTTTAGTTCAGGTTACCTGGAGTCCATGTAAGCGATATCGAAAAATTCCGACGAAATGATAATGCCAGCTGGTGATATTTTCCATGCTTGTTAATATGTCAATAAATAATGAGTGTAATCTAGCAGGCCCGGGACAAGTTTCTTATCGCAGCAGCGCATAAAAGCCCAGATTACAACCCGCAGGCCTCCTCGTTTAAGGCCGACAGCAATTTGCAGATACCTGGAATCGGAAAAAGAGCCGCATTTCCTGATGCGCCGAGCGCAGCGCGATTAAAATATTTTTATGAATGGAGCTAATTATTATTGTTCTGCGAGGCGAGCAAGAAGAGGCCCCCAGACATCCCCGGCATTTTTATTGGGGAGAGCGGCGGCCGAAAAAGCGGCCCCGAGACCGGTACCTGGCGGAAATAGTTTCTGATTGGGCTCGCGAATCACCTGGACGGCCAGACGTCAGGTATCGAGCTATTGATTGATTTAAGAGCGCGCCGAGTGCAATTTATAATTAGCAGACGCGGTCCGCTGGCAGCGCGGAGGAAATGTCAGTCTCGGAGGTTGCCTTGAAGGCCTGTTAATCGTGCGTGGATTTTTGATAAGAACTGCATCTGGCCGCTGGAATTTCGTGGGACGCAACGCGGCTCTGTCTAAAAATATCGCAAAGGCACTCTGCTGATGCTTGATAACGAGTGCGGTAAAATACGCGAATGTAAAATTGAAAACAGTCAAAGCAGATGCAGTTGTTATGTGCAATAATAAAATATATCATAGTAAGACCATGTAGTAGTTAAAGAAACATAAAAAATATTATCGGATATAAAATTATTAGCTTCATTAGTACAACACATTTCACCCTCTTTTAGAAGGGGGTGGAGCGCATTAAAACACACGAGGAGTGGGTCGCAAGAGAAAATAAAACAAGAATGCCTTATTAAAGCACCCACACTTTGTTTCTCTTTAGAAACTTTTCAAATATAGGCTCTATATACGATATATGCACAATTCTTTCGTTTTCAAATTCCAGACAATTTTGAACTCGTATAAATATGATGCTGTAAATGAAAACAAACACTTGGCAGCTTCTTGTATCCTTTTCGTCTAAATCGAACTGAGTTTCGGGAAGAGATGGCTCATCAGTTGATAACTCAATAATTTTTCTGCTGTTTGAATTTCAGCATGTTAAAAGGAATTGTCTAAAAACAGTTTCAGTACCTATTTGCAACTGTCATAACTATTTTGAAATTATCTGCAGAAATAGTCACAAGGCTGTCGCTTTAAATTATTTAGTTAAATCTTTCGTAAATTCTTGAATGCATTAGAATGAATCAAACTTTTCTTTCAATTACAGTCGACCACAAATCAAGTTTTTTTTACAAATTTGTTTATTTATCCCTAACAGTTGTAATATTAACAACACGACGTAGCAAACTACTCTTCGAAATATTTAAGTACTCGAAAATATTAGTAAGAAAAGCCAGTCTAAGAAGCTAAAGAAAATGGAAAAAAGGTTTTTGTGTTTAGATTTCTAACCTTGCAAGTACAACACAAGTTGTACTTCTAACTGGAAAACTCTTTTCAAGATGTTATCCCGCGAGAGTCATTTTCTGTCTGATGAAAAATATTCATACATAAAGAACTTGTGTCCAAAAATATGAGGTAGGTGCAAAAATAATTGCGGTTTCTAGTTATCAAACATAAACCTGTATATTTTAGCTTAGAATTAATTTATTTAATCAAAATATAATTTTTTCCAACAAGAAATAAGTCCATTAATTCAGGTAGCATAAAATTCTGGAGTTCTAGAATAGATGAACTCTTCGAAGGCATTTTGGGCTTTCACTTGGTTGTTGAAGACTTCTTCTACAGGAAGTTGTCTAGGTGCTTGAAAAGTAGTAATCGGTGGGAGAAAGGTCCGGTAAGGTAGAGTTTTGTTAAATTTTTGTGCAATCATTTGTGACCTGGCGTTATTGCAGAGAGGAATTGGCTCCTTTCATTTGAATAATGCTGGCCATAAATTTTACAGTTTTTGGTGCATTCTGTCGATTTTCTGGCAATACTTTTCTAATGTGATGGTTTCGCCAGGATTCAAGAAGTTGTAGTGATGGACTCCGCATGTCGACCACCAAACAGTAACCATTACTTATTTTGATGCTGCTTCGGTTTGAGGAAGTACTTTGGTGTTTCATCTCCGTCCGGCTACTGCGCTGAATGGCGTCAGTTATCGTATAGGGTTCCTTTCTCGTCGCATGTGATAATGCGGTTAAGAAATGCATAATTTTTGTTGCAAATAAGAAGCGCAGGGCAAACTTCGTATCGTCGAAGTTCTTGGTTTTCGTTCAGGTCATGAATCACCCATTATTCTAGTTTTTTTTTATTTTCCTATTTGGTTTGATTGTCGTACAGCTGTTGAACGGTTAACGTTCAATTCTTCTGCAATAATGACCGTCAAATCATCATCCCTAATCGCAAAAGGACGTTCATGACCTTCCTCAGCTGCAAGGCTCTCATCCATTTGACGAAACTTTTGGAACTAATGTTGAGCTATACATTCACCGCTCGTCCCTTGATCAAAGACTTGGTTAATATTGCGAGCAGTTTCTGCTTTAACTCGTACAATAAAATTGCTGAAATCTGCTTTCTGTTCATTATTATTGAGACTGGTCAAAAACAGTTATAACAAAACGAATTCCATGAGTAAGTAGAGAGAAATTTGTTCTTAAAATTGTATATTACGTAAACATAGTTAAATAAAAGTTTACCAAAAATGAAGCATCAAAGTTTAAATATGCACAATCTCAAGTCATAAGCTGTAATGGAGAGCGACTTTAATTATAACTATACTCCAATAAAACATGTAGCATCAACCAAAATATCACATTCCTCAAATCCACCATCAGCTAATCCAGTCACCATGGTCAATGCCACTCTTAATATATTATAATCTACTGACACTATAACCAAACTACACTTTGATTAATTAAATCATAATGACATGCCGCAACCAATGCGAGCGTTTGATGAAAACGAAGAAACTGGCACCAAAAATGGGCAGACCTTGCAAGCAATAAACTGTAAAAGATTAAGCCACTCTCTAGATGAACTATGAAATGAATTTCACCCAAACATCCAAAATAAGCAAAACTGTTTAACGAAGACATACTCACATCAGTGAGTACAACAAAACAATGAATGTTATTTCTGAAGAAAAAGGGTATGGCTCTATTCAATGTAAACGTAAAAATTAGCGGCTTAGCAATCGAAAATTATCGTAAATTAATTAAGTTTCTACAAGTAAAAGTTGGAGGAAGACACAGCATATAGGGTTGGTACACCGCTCAACATCCACTGAAAAAATAAAAGAACACAATCATGTAGTACGCAACATAATTAATATCAAACATCAATTAACAACACTTTCTCTCTCGCTACATTTCATTGAACTAGAATCTAAAGAAGACAACAAAGACTTATCTAAAATACAATTTTTGTGTAACCTGAAAATCAATGCAAAGTGAAGAGACATTCTATAATGTACAAAATGTCAGCTTAGCAGACATGTTCAGTATGTATGCATTACATCTTTATGCAAAAAAATCAATGCTGCTGTAAATTGTGCCTTAAGAAAGTGGTAAAACAATTGACCAATTGCCATAAATAAAAAATGAATTTATTCAGAAGTACTAAAGTATCTTACCATCAATAGAATCCACCAGAATATTCATCCAATTTTCAATGCAATTTGAAGTCATGGATACTTCCCTAGTACGTGGAATGTAGTACAAATTATTATATTGATGAAGCTTGGGAAGCACAAACTACCTTTTCTTTTAAAAATTGTCAAAAATATAATTGTTTATTGCTCTAAATCGATTTTAGATAACTACGAGCTTATTTTAGAAGTCAGCATGGTACTGTTAAACAAGTGAATCATGTAGTTAATACACTTAACACCAAATAATTAATTCTAGCATAAAGGGTTTTAGCATAAGCTCAAAAAAATCTTTCATATAGTTACGTTATTGTTCTATTGTTTCATTAAATACTCAGGTGAATATGCTGATTTACTCCTAAGCATGTCTAGGGTATCTCCTACATATATACAGCTAACCGACAACTAATAACACTTACATTAAATACACTACAAACTGTGTTAACAAATTGGAAAATAATTGAACATAAATATTTTCCTCTAGTTACACTGAACGGTTAACTGACCCAAAGAGATAATACAAAATATCTAGGAATTCATTTAATGTATTACAAAACTGAAGTGACTTGTATTAAATTTGAGGCGAATGTACTGTTGCTAGGAAGACAATTAACAATGGAAAACAAGTTGTTGTTGTACAAAGTAATCCTGAAACCAACATTGACATACAAGATACAATTGCGGAGCACAACAAATAATTCGAGCTTCGAAATCCTACAAGGCTTTTAGAACAAAATGCTACAAAAAATAGTTAACGCCTCCTGGTACGGTTCCAACTCTGTAATTGCGAAATATTTACAAATATCTCCGATTACGGGAGAAGTAAAACGATTTAAGTAAATTGTAATTATTCTAAAAAATTTCTATCTAAGTAATGATGATGTAAGATATTTAAAAAGCTTTTTAAAGCCCAATGACTACTAACAGGTAGAATATAATTGAGACTATTAAGCGAACTTTTATTATTATCTTTGTTAGAGCTTACATTAAAAGGCGATTTAAGTGGAGGCAAGGTTGCATATTATAGATATATTAAATTGTATTTACTTGTATGACTACACTAATTACTTAATGAGATAGACTGTAAACATTGATAAATTAATTTAAAAAAATAAATAATTAGACTTCAGAAAAGTTAGTCATCAGTGTTAGACACTTTTCAAAATACTTGTATGTACTGTGTATGGTCTAAAAAAATCTTCACGCAGGCCCAGATTGTACGGTAGTACAGATTGGCGAACCACTAAAAACCCTTCTCCACTATGGAGTTGATATCTTTAATCATGGAACCGCGCAATAACTTCGTGACTGCGTGTGACTGAGTGGTAAAATGTTTTTCATTTCATATGTAGTTGCAGTCTTTTGTTTTATCCTCTTTTATCATCCTATTTCTTCCTGATGATGGTTCTAGCAAATTTAGCAATTGCTATCAAATTTTCTTCACTTTCTGGTCTTAACAAAGATTAGAAACTATTAAGATGGATCACTCGCGTCGAATCTTTTGTTCTTTTTCATATCCCTTTGTTGACCTTGAACCATTTGCCCCTTTAAATCTGAGTGGAAATGACGTGCTTGTGGTGAGTTATTGTTAGCAGTAAGCACAGCGGATTCTAAACTAACACTGTTAGGGCCACTGCGAGCGTGGTCACACAAGTACTCGACCCAACAAAGAAAACACAAAAATGTTGGAAAAAAAAATATATTTATTTTTCAACATAATCTCCTTTCAGCTCTATACATTTTTCCCAGAGATGTTCAATAAGTTCGATACCCTTTTTATAATAAGAACTGTCTTGCTCCTCAAAATAACCGACATCACTTCTTCATAGTTGGAAAATCTTTGACCACTGAGCCATTTTTTCAAGTTTGGGAGCGGAAAATAATGCGAGGGGGCTAAATCTGGCGAATAGGGTGCATGATATAGCAATTCAAACTTTAATTCATTCATTTTGGCCATTGCAATAACGTATTTGTAAACTGGGGGATTATCTTGATGAAACAACACTTTCTCCTTAACCAAATGCGGCCGTTTTTGCTTGATTTCTTCGCTCAAACGTTGCAATAAGTTCGCATAATATTCGCCATTGATAGTTTTTCCTTTTTTAAGATAGTCAATGATAATTATCCCACGCGCATCCCAAGAAACCGACGCCATGACCTTGCCTGCAGATGAAACGGTCTTTGCCTTCTTTGGAGCAGGTTCTCCCTTTTGAGTCCATTGTTTTGATTGTTCTTTTGTCTCGGGTGTGAAGTGATGGACCCATGTTTTACCCATGGTTATGAAACGGCGCAAAAATTCTGCTTTGTTGCCGTGAAACTTCGCTAAACACTCAATTGAAACATCTTCACGACACTGTTTTTGCTCGAGTGTGAGTAGACGCGGTACCTATCTTGCACACAGCTTTCTCATGTCTAAATTTTCAGATAATATGCGATGTACCGCACTTTTTAGAATGCCTACTATGTCTGCTAGCTCGCGCACTTTCAGTCGACGATCATCCAGTACCGCTTTGTGGATTTTCTTCACCATTTCTGGAGTCGTCACCTCATTTGGTCGACCACTGCGATGCTCGTCTTGGCAGGTCGTACGGCCTCGTTTAAACTCTGCTACCCAATATTTTACTGTTGTAAACGAAGGAGCAGATTCACCCAGACTAGAATCCAGTTCAGTTTTTATATGGGTTGTCCTTTCAAATAAAAGTATTGTATCACATAACGATGACCAATTTTCTCCATTTTCACAAATTCACTGACAACGTTCACTATTGATGGCTGCTAAACAAATACTAAACAACGTTGAAACATATGCTTTATAGATTGTGTACTTTCTAATACAGTGATATTTTTCAAACAACTACCGCCATCTCTAGGTCAGGCCGGGTACTTATGGGACCACTCTCGTACAGAGGAATAAACCAATCTCGTGTTTATGCGAGTACAAGCTGCAATCTTATTGGAATTCCCATTATTTATTAACGAAGAAACATTTCCATTTGTTTCAAACCTTGCTCCTTTAAATAAAAATTGTCTTTTATCTTTGTCTCTTTTGAGATTCCTTCTTCAGTGATCCATCTTATAGTTTCTAATCTTTGGTCTTATTCCTGTGTCTATCGTTTTGTATTTATATTTAATACTGGATTTTATTGGGATCGCCTGATCTCTTATCTGGATATCCAGTATATCTACTCTTTACCTTCTTATATTCTCTGGCTGCGGCTGCTTTACCGTGCTTTATAGTTCTTGGGTTAACTTTGCCGTCACCATGACAGCTGAGCTCTCGAGCGCAACGTTGGTTATGTTGAGGTTTACAGCTTTTTTGGAGAGGTAGCTACTAATTATCTTTCTTAATTTAGTTGATATCCCACGTTCTCCCATCTCTTATGTCCGATAGGTCAATTTGGAGCTCTCTTAGCTGCTGCTATCACCATATTAATGGCGTCCACGATAGATTTATCTTTGACAAGTAACAAAATGGTGTTGTGGCAAGCCACTCGTCCTTTGTCTGGAGTTTGCTGACTATGATCTTCTCCAGTAACTTACCAAGAACACCGAGTAAGTATAGCGAATCTTCTAATTTATTTAAGTTCTCCTGTAAAATTTTGAGTGTGGCTATTTTAAAGGTTTCCGTGAAGACTTCGTTTATAAACTACTTGTTCATAATATAACAAATTATTTTTGCAGTTATTCTGTTGATTGCCTTGGTTATTTCGGCTATAATACTGTCCGACCCCGTGGTTTTTTATTCTTTATTGTATTTGCTATTTTCTCAAATTATTTAACGGTGATGTGGTCGATTTCTTGCTCAATTATCCCCCATTTTCCCTTTATGTGTGCTGGGACAGTGCCCTTGGTATTTTCATCTGTTCTTTGCCACTAGGGTTAATGTTGGGTACTGTTTATCCCAATCTCCTGTGGGTATTTTCCTCTAGATGTCGGTTCCCAGTTCATTAAGAAATTATTTCCATTTGTATTTTTGGAACAATTAATGGATTACTTCAAGTTTTGTATCGCACTTTGTATGTTCTTTGCACCTCTTCTCTTGCTTTCTCGTCGTTTTGATCTCTATTCGTCCTCAGCGTGCGACGCCTTACCGCAATGCATTCTTTTTTTTTCAGTGATCTTCAGCGCAAGTTGTTTATCGACTATCGTTAGATCGCAACATTCGTTCAGTTCTTTCAAATATAGGCGACCCCTTGTTTAGTATGGCAAGTTGTGGTTAGCGATCTCTTCTCTTATGATTATTTCCCCATTCTGGTTAAAATCGTCAATTATAATTACTGGTACTATTTTTTCAGCGATGCTCCTGCTCAGTTCGCCCATAAACGCTTCAAATTCGGTAATAGCTTTATTGGGTGATAAATAGCAACTGTACAATGGTAAGTTGATGTATTGCTTTCATAGTTTTTTACGGCTATTTCGGTGTTTACTATGATGATCGCTACGTCTTTATTCCCGTCTAGGTATCACTTAGGATTTTTAGTCATAATCACAACTGGTTGCACTGTGCTTAGCATATCGTACCCCTTATTGTTGGCTTTGGCTAGTAGCACGTCGGCCGCTTGGCGTTTTCTGTCAGTATTTAGTTGTAACATTTTGATATCTAATCCTCCACTTTTGTTTCTTCGTTAATTTGTTGTACTATTAAGTTGTGTTTTTGCCCCCTCCCCTTCTCTTTCTTCTTATTTATCAGTTTTGTTCTATACATCGGAAATTTTACATATATATTCAGACCGATGCCTTTTTATTTTGCTGTATTATTAATTAAGTGTTTTCTATCTCTCTTCGACTACATTCTTAATTGCTTTTACACGTTGGTCCAGTTTGGTTATTCAGTTTTTCTTTTCTACTTTCGTCTTTTGATTTTTTTATTTTTGCGACTTTTTCTGTAATTTTCTTGTGAGTCTTAGTAAAGGACTGGAGAGTTTTGAGTTTTTCTTCCAGGTGTATACCCATGTCGTCTTCTTATTCGTATTAGCTCATTTTTGATACGTTGTCAGCTTCTTTCTCATCCTATTTTCATGAAAAAGGACTGATTTCTTTCATTTTTTTTGGATGGTGTTAAGTTGTTTACGTTTGCCCCAGTTTTTTAGGTCGCGGTATTTCCCCAAAATCTTTTGTTTTAATAGGTGGGTACGTGTATTTAGTTTTGGCCGCTGGTTCCCTAGCTGTTTAATAGTTTTGGGAACGATTTATACTGATGTACTCTACAATAAGTTATCTGTTTTTTAATATATTATCTTATGCTGACATTAGATATATCACGATATGCTAAAATAAAATTTTTATTATTATTATTTTTACAATAACTCTGGCACATTACGTCTGATTATCGCTAGCAATACATTATTTTAATACCGATAAATTCTTACATCTAATTATAAAAAACTAATTTCGGTAAAAGTAGTTACAATGAGAAGCCCATACGAAAATCACTATTTGATTGTTTCACTTTCAGAAATGTTACAAGGCGAAATGGGCCAGTCAATGGACACCCTGACCTACGACTCTTCGGTGGCCTCCCCAGCCTCCAGCACGGGCCACCAGAACCAAAGAACGAAGAGAATGAGGACCTCCTTCAAGCACCACCAGCTGCGGACGATGAAGTCCTACTTCGCCATCAACCAAAACCCGGACGCCAAGGACCTGAAGCAGCTCGCCCAAAAGACCGGCCTCTCGAAGAGAGTTCTGCAGGTTGGTGCGCCGCGCGCCCTCCGGAAGGCACTCATAAAGGCAGCTGCATTTCTAGGTGTGGTTCCAGAACGCGCGGGCGAAGTGGAGGAGGAACTTGATGCGCCAGGAGGGCACCTCCGGCTCCGGCGTCGCCGGCCAGCTCCCGAACGGCCCCTCGCCCATCGGCCCCGTCTCGGCCATCCTGGGCGACTCCAACAGCCTCTCCAGCCAGGCCGGCATGGACGACGTGCACCAGCACATCCACTCTCAAACCGCGCAGACTTTGAACTTCGACGACATTTATTGATACGCATGTTACGCGAAATGCGTGGAGGCGGCGGTCGGCGTGGGGCTTAGTCTATTCGCGAGACAAGATGTTCCTTTAGATAGTGATAAAGTAATATATTGATATTCTAGTGAGCGTAAACTAGTGGCGCAATCTAGCCGGCGTCGGGTGCAATTTCGGGGGTAGCCGAGAGCTTCGGTTCTCCGCCGGGAGCTGGTAGAAATCGACAATTAGGCGACTAATTCGATGTTTATTCATACTTTGATGCATTTTCTGTGAAAATCAGTAATCGGTATATTGATGTTTGGATGATATTGCACGATTTATATTGTATATTTAAATAAAGAATTTATTTAAGCTTCCCAGCTTTGATTTTTGAATACGATCGCGATACCTCTTCACATTGCTGCGGTTTTATTTTATTTATGACAGATATTGCATTGATAATGTCAGAGAAACCTGAACTATTTTTGATAAGCATAGCTATAATTGAAGGTCGACATTTGGCTTGGCCCAATATGGATTCAGCTGTACATCTGAGGGTGGATACCCAAAAGAAATGTACAAAAGTTTGCCCAAGTAGTGACTGTCCATTTTTCAACGAGGTTTTGACTTCCCTCATTCTTAATCTTTTCGGTAATTTAATTTAATTTTTTCAGTATTTTACTTTTGAGTTTTATACAACATCACAGGAGTTGATGGATAAAACAATCACCTTAACCGTATAACTTACAATTAGCAAGTTGAAACCTGCACCAATTGATCTTATACAATTTTGTAGGTAATTCAACCAAAAAAAGTTTGGAGCTCCAAAAAGGTGCTGGGTTATGTCACTCTTGATGTAGCTACTATTTGGGCTCAGATGGGTAGGAACTAAGTTAGTTTAAGGTCTTGTCAATATACCTGTTTTAGATCACCAATTCTTCCACAAGTGGGCCATAATAGCAGCCCCCGCAAAACATCACATAGCAGGTTCTCGCGGCTATATAAAAGTAGATATCAACATTCTCCGCAGAGGAGAGTCTCCCAAAATTCCTCCTGCAGATCCTCAAGACACTGATGATATAGAAGGGTGCTTACATATTATAAATCCTAATAAAACTCTGACAGGTAAATTTTGTAGAAATGTCTTACTACCTGAAGGATTATACATTGAAAGGCAGAAAGCAAATTACGTGTTTAAAATATACAGAGGGGAGAGTCTGTGCACAGGAAAGCATCTAGATTCAAAAGTTTCACATGTGTTAGAGAAGAACCCCCAAGCTCGTTTATCGAAGTTTTTTTCGCCGGCCTAAAGGCACATATTTTGCCTAATTTCGCTCTAATGGCCACATCGTTCCTTATTTTAGGCTAGGACGTCAACAAGCAAGAACACCATAAACCCGACATGGAACGAAAGCTTAACGCTGACGGAGCTGTTTCCACCGCTTTGCCAAAGAATAAAAATCCGGATCTGCTTCGCTGATAATTGTTGTGAACCTATCGTGGCTGTGCGTTATATAAACTTACGCTCAATTTCAAATGACGGCGAGCACGGATTTTGCCCACATTTGGACCGACCTTCCTAAACTTTTACATAAAGGGAAGTAACGTTGAGGGCTACGCCGGTAGGATTTTGATGTCCTTTAGCACAGTTCTAGAAGCCAACACGATGAACTTCTCAAAAACTGTTCGGAATGAAATGATTTCTCCCCTGTCAGAGGTATGATTTATCGCACTGATAGTCCAATTTTGCTTAATTTAATTTATAGTTTGATTTATGGACACATGAGAAAGTGCTACTGTACGGAATAATCTTCAATTCAACCTTAATAGACAAGAAATATAGTGATAAACCGATCAGTTATGAATTAAATTTTGGCAACGCTGAAGCAGTTGGGATTGGGGAGGCTGGAGATAACCTTATCCACCACAGAGCGGTCCCTCTACAGCCGCTGACTAAAGATAAATTGTACTGGTATTTAAATTACGATGCAAACGTCCCTTGCTTGATGGTTCAATCTTCCTGGCCCAATTTTCGGAAACGCTTGTCAAATTCGAACATGCTTTCGAAGATAACTGATCACTTGGTAATACACAACTTACTACTTTGCTTAAAGACCAACATATTTCTTTAAGAAATTGAAACTTGATGCCATTGAACGTTTATTTAACCAAGATGATTTTTGCTCATCAAACAACCAGATCGAACACCTCCTTTTGGACGCAATTGACTTTTTGTGTGGTGCTTGCAGGAAATATGTTGACCTAATTGAAATGGGGGGCTCGTTTCCTGGCACTGAACTGGATAAAGAACGAAAACGATTTTGTATTCGGGAAATGGTAAGTTTAAAACTGAACTAAAAATAGTTTTCCTAACTTTGACCGGTAGATGGATACAGCAAAAACTCTAGAAAACATTTACAATATTAAAATGAAGAAAAAATGTTTTAATGAGCTGCACAAATTGTATGGGAAGATCAAATTACTCGTTGAAGATGTACTCGAATTAACTTTCGTTAGCATTACGCGCAGATCAAATATTTTAATTGCAGGCGCAAGATTGCTGGTCAGATGTTTTCATAACCATGATAAGCGGAACTAAAAGAGTAGCTTACCACAAATGTGCAGTTAGGGAAATTGCGCACTCTATCATTGACGAAGAAAAGGGAATTCATTGTGGAAAAGTTCAAAACTTGTTTTTAGAGGTACAATCATCCTATTATTTCGACACTATTTTAAAACCCTTTTAGCCAGTACCCAAAAAGTTCGGCTGCGGAAATATTCAGCACGCAATAGCGTGCAAGCTAGACATCTGCTTGTGGATCGGCCTAGAAAAACACAGGAACGAATGCTTAAAATCGTTTCCTTCAGGTTTTAGTCCTGTCGGCAGCCCAGATACAACATTACCATTATATTTAACAATTCACGAACAACACGTAAGTTTAAAAATGATATAAAATCACAACAATGTAGTTGGCCTCAAGTGCTTTCAGGCTAGGGTCCATATTTACCAAGGAAAATTCTTACCAGGCTCCGATAGGTCCGGACTATCCGATCCTTTCGCAAGAGTTATCATCGAAAACTACTGCAAAGAGACTGCGGTAAATATTTTACTAATTTTAACTTCTTACTAGTTTTTTACTTTTCTAGGTCTCATTTGCTACATTAAATCCGATATGGGACCAAACCTTAATATACAAAAATATAACTATTTGCGGCGCAGTTTCGCACATTAAAAATAATCCGCCTCTAATTATCATTGAAGTATTCGATAAAGATAAATGCGTAAACATTACTTTTGTCAGATTTGATGAAGCAGTACAGAATTACATATTTTAGAAAAGGGAGGAATTTATAGGGCGCTGCTGCTTCAATCCATCTATAAAGTTCAAGGATGAGCCGTACGCCGCTCCGGATTTCCCCCCAAAAATGGTTTGGTGGAATGTTTATAATAATGATGCAATTTTAGGGGAAGTTTTGGTTGCCGCTGAACTACTCGAGGTGCAAATTAACGATTTTTTAACGCACTAAAATTCGCATTTTTCAACTTTAGCTTCATGGCAAAGCAGATGAAGACGACCTAAAGGAAGGAACTGAGATAATACGAATTCCTGGTGATATAAAACCAAAGCAGATTACGTATCGGCTGGAGGTCATATTTTGGGGTGTGAGGGAGCTGCAGAAGGTTCTTCTACTGCCCGTAACCAAACCCAAAGTGATAATTGAGTGCGGAAGCTTCGTCTTGCATTCGGATGTAATCTTGAACGCGCAAAGAGATCCGAATTTCGCCCAACCTTACAAGTTCATCGACATTGTAAGGGACACCAAAATTATTGTAAATATTATAATATACCTTTTAGAGCCTGCCTGATCGAGAGGAGTACGCTCCCCCGCTGTGCATAAAATTATTCGACTGCAGAAGCTTCGGGCGTTACACTTTAGCCGGGACACATATAGTTGCGATAAACAAATTTCGGTTCTTTCCCCTAACCAAGGAGGAGCGAACGCGGAAGCTGCAAGAAAAGAGAATAGGATTTTCAGAGAAGGTCGAAGAAGAGTCAGTTTTAGGTGAGCCAACTGCGCTAGTTTAGTTTGCTGAAAACTGTAATTTAGTTAATCCTATGGTTGCAATTGATTACGCAAACGAGGATGAGGTCAAGAAAAAGAGTAGGCCCCTGCAAACTCAGGAATCGCGATGCAAGCAACTTGTAAAAAAATTTTGGTGCATTAAAACAAGAAAGTGAAGGCTCAAGTTCTGAACCACAGATTACTTCAAGACGCAAACTGAGAAAAAAGAAAAGAACTGCGCGTACTACTGCTGATACTGATAGCGACGTAAGTAGTTCGATAATGCAGCCATCAAGTAAAAAGGGTCGAAAACGACAAAGATGCTGTAAAAAGAGAAAAAAAGCGAACACCAGCGGTAGTTCATATTCTTCGACAGAAACAACTGAAGCAGGTAGGAAACATTTTCAAACTAAAAGATGTGGTTTAATGTATTTTTCTTTCAGATAACACAAGTAAAAGAAAAAGTAAATGTTGTAGAAGAAGGAGAATAATGCAGAAGAAGAGTAACTTATCTGAAGTAAAAAAACATAAAACTGAGAAAGAAATTCAGTTATTGTTGTCGTAAAAGAGTCAGAAAGAGAACCAGCGATAAAAAGACTGAAACAACTAAAAGACAGAAAAAGGTTTGCAGCCGTTGCTGCAGAAAGAAACAGAAAAAAATAATTCCTACCCACCAATCAGATACATCTGATGAGTACGAGAAGAAACAGAAAAAATGTTATTATTGCTGCTGTTGCTATCGCAAAAATAAACAAAAAACGGCCGCTTCTCACAGCCAAGACACTGCTAAAAACAGAAAGAAACGAGGTTGTTACTGTTGCAGCTGTAGGAAAAAAGGCAAAAATGAGAAGCCAAAAAGATGTTGCAAACGAAAGATGCAAAAACGTACGAATACAAAAGGTAAAAAACAAAAGAAGCGTTGTTGCAAAATTTTCTGCAAGTCTAAAAAAGAAGAAAGTGATAAAAGTAGTAGTTCAAGTACCAAAAAGCAGAAGTACTGCACTAGATGCTCCAAAAAACGTAAAAGTAAAAAACAGAAAACTGATACTTCTGCTACATCATCTTCATATACGCCTAAATTAAAAAAGAAACGACCAAAAAAGGGGGAGGTAGAATCAGAAAGCGGCGACAGCCGCAAATCTACTCTATACTGTTGCTGCAAAAGATGGCTACGAAATAAATTTGGGCCGAAATCAAAGAGCCATGATACGAACAAGCAACAAGAAAGGGAAACGACAGAAATTGAAGACGAGGATTGGTGGACGAAATACCTGGCATCCGCTGAGGTTTTAAACGTTGGACACAACTCACTTCGTTTTACTTAAACAATTAACTTTCTAGAGTGCCCAGTCAAACAAAGTTAATTTGCATCAAAGTTGCACCCTTAAGGTAACTATTTTTTCCTTAATTTTTCTTCAAGTAATTTTTTTATCCAGATATATCCAAACGAATTGGAACTACAACCAGAGTTTAAAGAGTTCAGCGATACACTACAAACGTTCGCGCTGTACAAAGGCAAACGGACAGGAGACGAAATGGTGGATGAAGCGAACATAACAGGGCTTTTCCGGGGAGCTATTAGGTTATACAAGTGGCCTCAACCGGATTATTTTGAATACCTGACCGAAGCCGGTGATGATATCCGCAATGGCGTATTTTACAACTTTCCTTCGAACGCTCCCGTGCAGTTTGTCCTGCGAATTTACTGCATCAAGGCTCTTAATTTAAGACCAAAGGACATAAGCGGGAAGTCGGATCCTTACATAGTTATCAAACTCGGAGACACGATAGTAAACGATAGGCGTAATTACATTTCAAAACAAATTAATCCGGTTTTCGGAAAGTAAGTCTAATAAAACAGTTGTATGCAATTAATAATGAGAATCAGATGTTTCGAGTTGAAAGGAACTTTTCCTCGCGACCACAGCGTCATCGTGGCGGTATGGGACTTCGACACGACTTCTCGGGATGATTTAATCGGCGAAACCAAAATAGACATCGAAACTCGATTTTACACCAAACGCAGGGCGCGCTGTGGACTTGCGTCAGAATATCAAGAGTGGGAGGTGTCTGCGTTAATTTACTCAGTTTTAATTTAAGATTTTTCACAGAACAGGACACTGCATTTGGAGAGACCAAGAAAAACCTACACGCGTTCTAGAAAGGCTATGTAAAGATAATAACTTGAGTGATCCTGTTTACGGCCCCAATTTCATTCGAGTTGCCCAAAGGAACTTTTATAGTACATTACATGGTTAGCTCTGATTGCTTTATTAAATTGAAAATTTTTAAACTACGCTGCGACATCTTCACAGCTACCGGAGTCACTAATTTCAGCAAGGAAGCTTTAGCTGTCTGCGCTTTGCATCGCTGGAACGAAATTCCCGTCGTCGGTTACAGTTTAGTTCCGGAGCATGTAGAGACCAGGTCCCTTTATCATCCCGCAAAACCTGGAATAGAACAAGTAGGTCGTGATGCACTAGCCTCTCGCTAGATGGCGCTTGCGTTAAGCGCCTGCACGCTACGTTTAGTTGCGCCGAACTTTATTTTTGTATCAGCAGCTTCGTTTATCTAATTTGGTCAAGTAAAGCAGATTAAATAAACACACCGCATGGCGGCTGGAAACTTATGAAAGCGTAGGATATTCCAAGTTGTTTTTGCAGGGAAAGATTCAGCTCTGGATTGATATGTTCCCGTGCGGCGACCTGCCGCCCCCGCAGAAGGTCGACATCACCCCACGTAAACCTGTTGCTTACGAGCTGCGCGTCATTATTTGGAATGCTGATGACGTGCTCTTGGAGGAGGATGACTTCTTTGTCGGGGAGAGGATGTCAGATGTCTTCGTCAAAGGGTACAGTATCATGGTCATTACTGTTACCATACTGCACTTACGAATTTCAGTTTTTGATAAAGCTACCTCTCATACGTTTAATCGCAGATAAATAAAACCATAATAATAATCATTTATTGCTTATTTAAACATTTTTTGAGGCAGTACATTTATTAGCATTACAATAAGTTGTTCCCAGAAGAATATTCTCTTCTTACAGCATTTATCGCCTTACAAACCCTAGGAATTCCTTTAAATAACTTTTTAGGTACTTCAGTATGTTGGCTTCTCGTATATTTCCAGTGCTTCCCAACAGTATTGTTTGCTTATAGGTGTCAATTTTTGTACTTCCCGATTTATATTTGGCGGTGAAGCTCCAACCATCCGCTTGAGAGCATGTTCTGCGCACTGAGAGATTGACGCTCCCATATATTTGCTCTTACTGTCCGGTCGTCGTTCATCTCTGATACTTGTATTATTACCTTTTTTTCGAAATTATTTTTTTTTAATTTTTAATGACTGTGAGTAGGCGACCCACCAGGCTTTTAAGCCCCAAGATGAAACCTAGGTCTGTCCTCACACCAACCAAATACTTCAACCGCTCGGTCATGCTGCCACTCCCGATTGATATCGCCCGACTTTTATAAGATGTCACTTTATACTTTGAGGTAGTTATTCCATTATGTTAATTAACATAAAAAATAAAGCGGAGAAAAAAACGAAAAAGATGAAAAAATAGCACATAAAACTAAAACTTTAATATAAAAGAGGAATATGAAAAAATAAAAAGATGGTGGAATATGTTAAGTTGGATAAGTTGACAAAAGCAGAAATTAGAAAAATCCGAGGACGCTTGAAAAATAAAAATTAAAGAAATTATAAAAATACGGGTTCAATGCGGAAGCTGAATAAAAAACTAAGCAAAGGAAAGTAGTGAATTAAGCAACTGAAGTATGAAGAAGGCCAAATAGAAAAAACAAGAAAGGTGATCATACAAGTTGCTACAAATTGCTATAAAAAACTATTTAAAAGTAACATAGACAAAAAGAAAAATAAAGCCGGGGAAACAGTAAATAGTAATGTATATTTAAAGCGTCTACCAGAAGGCACAGAAGTTATTAAAAACCTTTTTACAAAATAATTGAACAAGAAGAAATTCCAAAACTATGGCAGTGTGCTAAAATAATATTAATATACCAAAAAAGAAACAAAGATAAAATAAACAATTATAGGCCTATTAATGTACCACGTGTACAGGTATGGATACGTGTTTTTTTTTTTGGAAAATTTGGAAGAATGATAAAGAGTGGTTTATTCAAAATATGCTCTATTGCTAGTTATACGGTTTTTCCATCTATCGGGTAATTTGTGGATACCACGTCAGTAAAAATCTTCTCCTTTTGCCGCGAACCAAACATCGATCTACTTTTTCACATCTTCGAGCGAACCAAAGCGCTACGCAGCAAGTGCGTGGCCCATCGATGCAAACAAGTGGTAATCGGAAGGAGCCAAGTCTAGTGAGCCGCACGAGGTAGCACTTCCCATTTGAGTGCTCCCAACGTGTTACGAACCGGTTTTGCCGTATGTGATGGAGCATTATCATGGAGGAAAATAATCTTGAGTTGCCTTTTTGGATGTTCTGATCGTTTTGCGTATTCATGTACCGACCTTCTGAATCTTTCCCGTCTCTCGAAGGTGATTGGAAACAGCTTGCTGACGAACGTTCAATTTCTACGAGTTTTTGTGTTTGTAAATCGTCTTCGTCCAACAATGCTTGCTATTCCACATCTTCGTACTTTTTTGCGGTTTTCCTTGTCTGAAACATGGAAATCACCACTTTTAAATGGCCGAAACCATCGTTCACACGTATTTTGCGATGGAGCAAGTTTACCATAAGCTTCTCTAAGTAATCGGTGTGATTCAGTAGCAATGTTCTACAAAAAATTAATGCTGTCCACGAATGCTCTGTATTTGGCACAAATTTCGACATTTTGAACACAACAGAACAATACTATGGAAACACTTTTTAACTTATCACTTGGCGCGTTGACTCTTGTCGGTGGCACAACAAAATGGCGTATGCGTCAAATTTTTATACTCCACACTGCATTAGCGCATCTGTTGTCTCAAATCTGTACTTCATACTTGTATACCTGGTATATCAACTATGTACAAACTCCTTGCCACCATTATTAAAGAAAAAATTATATAAATGATAAATAAAAACCATGAGCAAGCTGGATTTAAAAGAAGCTTCTCAGAGGTTGACAATTTGCAAATATTAAATGAAGTAATAGAAAAATTTCAAGAATACAAAAAATCCATACACATTGCATTTACAAATTGTTCAAAAACTTTCGACATATTTCTTTTAATCAAATCGGTAGATCGTTAGAGCATACCTTCAAAGTACGTACGTCATAGTCTTCCGAAACATATATGAACAAGGAAAAGCCAAAATAAAGCTAGAAACCAAAGGGGAATATTTTTATCTGGAAAAAGGAATGAGGTAGGGCGATCCCTTGTCACCAAACCTATTTACAAATGCTTTAAAACTAGTCTTCAGAAATCTTCATTAAGAAAGGTATGGAGTAAACATAGGAGAGCAAAAATTGTCGAATTTAAAAAAATACAATCTGAAAGATATAATAGAAGAAATGAAAAAGAGGATAACAAAGGAGGATTAAGAATTAATTTTGAAGAAACTCACCCAATGGTCAACAGAAAAGTAGATGACGTAACTTTTGGTAATAAAACAATGAAATATGTGCAAGAGGTTGTCTATTTAGGCCATTTGATATTTTTTGAAAAAGGAACAGAAAGAAGTGAAGCGACGAATAAATTTAGCGTGGCAGTGTTATTGGTCATTCAAAATCAAATCCCCATACATTTTAAAAGAAAAGTATTTAACAAGTGTGTAGTACCTACAAGATAAAGTAAGGACTACAGCTATAAGGAAAAATTAAGAACAAGAGATATGTTGAAAAAATGTAAATATTTAAGATAGAATTGGGCAGAACATCTAGGAATGCTGGAAGACGGAAGATGAACACAGTTAATAACAAAATAAGTACCACAAGTTAAAAAAAGGAGAAGAGGGCGTCCAAGACAGCAATGGAAAAAAAGAAATTGTGGGATTAGTTGGATCAATATTGTGGATAGAAACAAAATACGAGAATAAACAGAATGATAAGGGACTTTTGTCCGACTTTGGCGTCTAGACGACTCTTAATAAATAGAAGTAGTAAATGCCATCATGTTAGAGTTATTTTTCCTATTTTTTGATTAAAATATTTTTTACGATGTGTTTGAGATTATTATCGTATTTAAAATTTACCTTTCAGTTACATAGTTTTCTAATATTTTAATCTTCTTGTACCAGTTCTTCCTCTTATAGCTTTGTTGATGATAAACAATTGTCCGCTTTTGTGCGATTTTTTGACATTGAAGATAATGTATTTAGGAACGAATTTTTAAAAATATTGCCGTCTAAAGGCAAGACTAGCCGATAAATTTTCTTCAAAACTTTCGATGACTTTATGACAAAATCAAACATATATAATATTCATATATAGTAGTCAGTTTTTTTTATAGATGTATATTTATTAGCAATCAGAACTACTACATTCTATGGGCTAATTGTATATCAGAATTTCAGCTTGAAATGACGTGACGGGAGCTCTTCCAGTGAAGGACTCTCTTAATCCACAAGAAGGTCTGCTGGCCAAAGTCTATGCAGTCGTCGTGGGTGTTCTCTTTCCAGTAATGGTTGAAGCAGGTTATTTGAGTGGGCTGCCAATCTATCGTGGTGGGTTCTACTTCGTAATTTGATGACATCTTTGACATATAGAATCCTCAGGTCGTCGTGTAGCGTTTCGTTTGAGACATACCACGGTGCTTGAGTTATCATGCGTAGCACTTTTGTTTGGCTTCTTTGGAGCAATGCTATATTGGATTTGCTTGCGCAACCCCAGATTTCTATTCCATACGTCCAAATAGGGATGATGATTGTTTTATATAGCAGTATTTTGTTTTCTAGGGAAAGTTTTGAGTTCTTCCCTAACAGCCAATAGAGATCTTCAAGTCAATCTGCTTCCGTTTTTTAGTAATGTGATCTTTCCATGTTAACCTAGTGTCCAGGTGGAATCCAAGATATTTGATAGATATAGCTCGAGGGAGTTCGACGTTATTGAGAAAAAGCGGAGGACAACGTTCGTGTCTTAGAGTGAAGTCTATGTGCTGTAATTTGTTTTCGTTTATTTTAATTTTTCAGAGATGCAACCAAGCCTAGAGTACATTTAAGTGGATCTGTACTAGGTTAGATGCTATTGCTGGGTCTTCATGAGCTGCTAGTATGGCAGTGTCATCAGCAAAAGTACAGATAGTAGTTTCAGTGGTTGTTGGTATATCGGATGTATATAGGTTGTAGAGGGTCGGTCCCAAGACGCTTCCCTGTGGTACGCCTGCTTCTATGGAATGATGGTCTGATTTGGCATCTCCTACTTTGGTTCTAAATTTGCGGTCTGAAAGGTAGGATTTCAAGATGTCGAAATACTTTAGTGAGAGGGTTTCCTTGACTTTATATAAGAGACCTGTATGCCAAACCTTATCACTGGCCTGGCTAACGTCCAGTAGAACTGAAGTACAATAATGTTTTTGTTCAAAAGCGTGGTTAATAACTTGGATTAATCTATGTGTTTGCTGAACTGTAGAATGTCCTTATAGTATTTTTTATTAAAATTGCAGTACCTGCATGTGCAGTGTTGTCCGGGTGGTTTGTATTATAGGTTAAATAGGATGGAATACGAAAGAAGGATCTGTCGGTAAAGTGCGTTTCGCTAACAAGTAGTATGTCGATTGAATTGTGATGTAGAAAAGTCTCTACTTTGTTTTTGTGTTGAATAATGCCGTTGGCATTCCATTGGGCAATTCGTACAAATTTAGCGAATTTTATTGATGAGCGTTGTAAGCATAGTAAGAATTGAGCTGTTTTGTTGCATTAGCTGTTGGAACATATTTTTGAACTCATTTAGAAAAGTGCTGAGAGTAATTGAGTTTTCCTCTGGTGGTTTTGATTTCTTAGTATATTCGAATACGTACTGGCCTGTTGTGCCTGAAGTGCCTGAATTATTGGTTGTATTCTGGGTCGTGGGATAGGGTGTATCGATGCTGGTAATTGTTGAGTATTAAGTCTGTTGTTGACATTATTAGGTTGTTTGAGGAGAGTATGGTAGAATTCGCATCCTCTATAGTTGGCAGGGTGGGGACCACCGCATAGTGCACATGTGGCAGGGGTGTTGTTTGGTTTTGTACAGCTTGTGGAATTATGGGCTGCTCCACATTTCACACAGTAGTAAGGTCTGTTACAATATGTTTTAGTGTGACCATACTTGCTGACAACGTGTACACTAAGTAAGGCCCTTGGTTTTTCTGGGTGGCTCGACTTGTACTATTCTGTTCTAAATACCTCGTAAATTATATATTTCTTTATTGTTATCTGCTGGCTCGAGGTCTAGTAGTAGTCAGTTGAAGACTATTCGATGATAAAAAAAAAAGAAATTGATAAAAAGAACCAAGGTTAATAATGATGGGTTACTATCTCATCAGTGCATAATTCACCAGACAGCCCTTTGTGGAAAACTCAGTGCTACACTAAAAGACGTAATGGGCAGCTTATTCCAGTTGATCAATTTTGAAATCTCATTCTGCTCTTTAGCACAGACAGTTCAAGGAGTTTCTGTCTGAATGTAATTCGGCGTATTCTGATCTACTTCAGCACAACCATGTTAGTTAACTAAGTAAAGGCAAAATACTTGAACGTTTCTGGCAAATAAAAGAACAAGTAATCTACTTCTTGGAAAACATGAATACATAGGAAGCAAGGAAGTATTTGGGGTTTCTAGCAAACAAGTGCCATATGCTAGATGTGGCTTCCCGAAAGGCATTCTGAAATATTTAAATGTGCTCAACACCAAGTTACAAGAAATCAGGAAGTTAATATGTCACCTGATACAAAGTGTGTCTGCTTTGAAAAGATATTGAAAATCAAGAATTTATTTATTTTCTAGAAATTCTTAAATATAAGAAGAAGAATTGCAAAATAGGTAATTTAGTGTTTTTAAGTTCTTTATCAGATCTTAGGAAGGAGATTGCAAAAAGATTTCAAGACATTGTAGAGATAAAAAAAACGTAAACTACAATATTTAGGTCATTTAGGTAATGAGGGGAGGAGGTACCAGTTATTACAAATAATTATACAATGCGAAATTATAAGACAACCCAATATTAGGCTAAGACAAATATCATGGTTTTGCAACTTAAGAGAATGGTTCAATTGTTTAACAAACGAACTTTTCAGAGCAGCAGTTAACAAAATGCAAATAATCATGATGATCGCCAATTTTTAAAAGAAGACGGCACCTTAAGAAGAAGAAGTTTATTATCAAGGGCAATTTGGATGTTCTACCAATTAGCCATTGCATTTCTTTAAGCTTTAAATCTATCTGCTTACGTTCTTAAATTACATGTTAGCCTGATATATAAATGCATGCATCTCTAAGTATTTTATACCAGTTGATATAAGTATTTAAATAGCTGCGCAGGATTTACGGCCTGTGTTGTGGTGTATCGCGTGGTTGGTTCTCGGGTTATAAGACCGTGGTTTGAGTTCAGAAACTCTTTCGTCCACAATGCGGCTGACATTTTCAGAAGAAGATCTTTTACAAATTGACTATTCTTTGCGCTTTTGCTTTTATACTCGTGCGAATATGGTAGAGATGGTGTTGAAGGGCCGTTGTTGACGTCACCGGGATGGTAGATAACTTGATCGAGCTAACTGGTGACGTCAATCGGGTCGTTGCAAGTAATATTTCGGTATTTTCTGACGTCACTCGCTCTTTTACCATATCGAGGACTATTTTTTACCCCCTTAGAGCGATAAACCAAGATTTAGGTAGATTGAATCCGTCGTCCCTTTTAAAATTATTTTTATATTTATAAATCTCCACAGCCTCTCTGTATAATCTCGGATAGTAATTCCTGCAGTTGGATAAAACTTGTGTTCGCCCGAATTCTATCTTGTGATTAGGATTTTCCAAAGCATGTTCAGCAAATGCCGATTTATCAAGTTGATTAAGGCGTAGATGACGATTGTGTTCCTTTATTCGGGTGGTAATCGTTCGACCTGTAGTTCCAATGCAGACTTGCTCATATTAGCAAGGTATGCGGTATACCCTTGGTGTATCCTGTTGGTTTCTTGTATCTTTGTCTAGTCTAAGCAAATCCCGTATCTTGGTGGTGGTAGTATAAATGGTTTCCACCTTGTGTTTATTGAGAATTTTTCCTATCCGTAGCCGATTTTGGTTGTGTTTTTCGTGTGTATTTGTTAGGTTTGATTGCTCTATTTATCTCGGTCCTCAAGTATCCATTCGCTTGCAAGGCTTGTTGCAAATGTTTTAATTTCTTATCCAAAAACGGTGGTTGACATATATGCCGGCCTCGGTTCACCAATGTTTTTACAACCGTCCTTTTTTGACTTGGATGGTGATTCGACTACTTATGAAGGTATCAGTCCGTATGCGTGGGTTTTTTGTAAACGGTGTGTTGTAAATGTCCATTCTCCGATCTCAACACCTGTACGGCTAAGAAAGCAATCCTATAGTTCGATTCCAGTTCCATGGTAAACTATATGCTTGGGTGTATAGAATTCAAGTGTATAAGAAATTGTGGTGGAGTCTTCTGTCAGCGTCTTCATATTACAAAAATATCATCGACGTATCTTAGCCACATCGCGGGTTTTAATTGTGCTGTATTGAAGGCGATTTCTTCAAATTTTTCCATGTAGTAATTGGCGATTAGAGGGCTAAGTGGGCTACTCATTGCTACTCCGTCTTTTTTTTCGTAATATACGCCCTGCCAAACAATGTAACTGGACGTAAGGGCTGCTGAAATAGCTGTAAGATATCGTTAGAAACAATTTTTTCAGGTGATCGAGAGCATCTTGAATCGGCACTTTGGTAAACAGAAAATTACATCGAAACTTGCTATTAGATCTCTTGAAGGTGGTTTGACAAAATGTGCGGAGTCCTTGATATAACTACCGGTATGTATAATGTACGGTTGTAACACCCTGGATAAGTATTTGGCTAACTTGTAGGTGGGACCGCCGATGGCACTAACAATAGGTCGCAGTGGTACATCATCCTTGTGTATTTTGGGGAGCTCGTATATTTTTGGGGGAGCGCCTCTAATGTTATTAGTCTCTTTTTGGTGGTGTCATTCAGAGAGGAATTCTTTATCGGTTTGCTCATGTCACGTAGTGTCCGCAATGTGAGATCGCGTTTGAGCACGATGTAAGTGTTCGTATCGAGTAGTTCGGTCATCTTCTTCGTGTAGTCTTCCTGTGCTAGTACAACTGTGGCATTACCTTTATCTGCTGGTATTAGTACACAGTTGTACCGGCACAGAAAGGCTACACGAAGATGATCCAACTGCTTAGACGATTTAAAATATATTTATCTGCAGGTGCTTGAGTCTGTTGCATTTTGTTTTGGCTTTTCTTTTCGTAGCTATGAATTTTTTAATCTCCACTGGGATGATATATGTTCAATTCTAGATATTATGTTAGAGCGTAGCTTGCTGATTAACTTCTTTGAAAGTAAAGAGCAACGTAGTTAGTGCTGTGTTAATTTCTTCTGGTTTTTTGAGGCTAACCTTTAGGTTTATGTTTTCTTGAACGTGGTTTCTGTATACTTCCTAGTTAGTTCTTGTTATGTAATCTGATAACTTACTTTTTATGGATAACGGAGGAGCTTTGCTATAATCCGAGGAAAGGTAATGTGGTACCATTCATTTTAAAAATGTCCAGTAAATAAGGAGTTTTATGGGATCTGTAGGCCAGTAAGTAGAAGTGCCAGTGGAGAGAAAGGACTAATTCTGCTCTCGTAGAAGGTTTGTTAGCTCCTCTGCCTTTTAGTGGTTATGCGAGATCTACATAGGGTGTTCTTACTATTAAAGTCTTCTCCTAGGATGAATTTTGTCCCTAATATAGCGAGGCGGGCAATAAACAGGTGCAACTGTTAAACCATAAGGAAACATTTTAACTTTTATAGCTGTACTTTGTAGGTGGACTGCCTCTTATTTAGGTAGAGAAAAATGGCTGATATATTTATTTATTATTATGGTTGTGTTAGCATGGACAGTATTATCTGGATTGTTGGTAAAGTAAGTTGAATAGTTAAATACGTTAATGAGTCTCTCCTATTAGCAATTTAGGTATCCATAGAGTTATTATAAAAGAATATTTAAACTTTCTGTTTGTGCTGTAGAAAGCCGTTGGCATTCCACTTGTCTATTTTTACAAATTTAGCAAATTTTATAAACCAGCGTTGAGAGCATGCTGTTTTGCTGCATTAATTGCCGGAACATGGACTTAAATTCTTCTAGAGATTTGCTCGTAATGGAAGAAATGTTGTCATTATGATGTTTATTGCCTAATTTGTGTACATCGTCGTCGTCGTTGTCGCCTATTTTAAGGATTAGGCCTTGAGGCCTGTTTCGGTTCAAAGTTCCATCGTTTCCGAAGTCTTCGTACATCTCGGGTTCCTCTGCTAATTTTGGGAATCTTTCTGTACTCATTCGGTCTACATGTACCTTCCATCTTGTTTTGTAATTGATTCTTTGGTTTCGTATTGGTTGTATATGAAGGTCGTTTCTGAAGTGTTCGTTAGTAAATCTGTCTAACCGGATGCATTATTTGACTTCCCTTCGAAACCTCATCTCTGTAGACTAAATTTTCCTATAGTCTCTTGTTGTTATTGTCTGCTTCGCTGCCATATAGTAATGTGGGGACTGCTATTACTTTGTAAAACTTTATTTGTGGCCCCTTTCTTGTTTTATTTCTTAGTGCTCCTCTTATAGTACCGCACATTCTCTGGACTGCGATTTTTTTTGTCGATTTCTTAGTCATAGTTGTATGAGACAACGTAACTTATATCTGAAATCTGAAATTTTGTATTTCTTTTAGATTGGTATTGTTAATAATAATTTTAAATCTTGTGGGTTGTTTTCCTTGGATTATTTTTGTTATAGTTGTTGATATTTGGCAGTTGTAGTATTTTGATATCTTGTTTAATCTGTATATTTCTCGTTGTAAATTGTCTTCTGAATTTGCGATTATAGCTTGGTCGTCTGCGAACAGTATTGTGTTAACATATGTGTTTGCATTTATTTGGATTCCCTTTGGTGCTTCTTGTTTCCATGTCTTTATCGTGCCGTCAATGCAAATATTAAACAAAATGGATGAAAGGCCACATCTTTGTTTTACACAGATTTGTGTCAGGCTTTTAGTAAAGTCGACAAATGGTATATGTGCTTCTAAATTACCTTCTCTACGTTTTTCTATGATCTACTTCAAGGTGGGGACAGCATATGTACAGGATCATCCTTTGGGAAAGCCATTCTGCTTTTTCTCTAAGATCGCTTCGGCTATTGTTTACGTTCTCCTTGTTATAATTTTCAAATATAACTTGTATCCTAAATTTAGTAAATTGATGACCTCTATAATTGTTTCAATCTGTTCTATAGCCTTTTTTGAAGAATGATTTTGTTTTAGTTATAGCCCATACTTGAGGAATTTTAGTTTGCTTCCAGCACATATTAATGAAGTGTAGTCATTTTAATTTTAGAAACATGCCTCTGTTATAAGTAGTTTAGTATTTATTTTATCAGCTTCTGTGGCTTTTCTATTTTTTAACGTATTTATTGCATTTTCTAATTCTTGTATAGTTATATAGTCTACGGTTAAATTCGTCTTTTGTAAATTTATACCTTCGCTATTATTATATTAGTCTTCTTCTTCCAAATTGTACCACACTTCCTTGTAATGTTCCCGCTTTTCAGTTTCTACAATATTTAACGCTGCAGCATCTTTTTTGTGGGGGTGCTTCATAATTTTATATGCCACTTTTTGTTATATAACTATCCCAGCTATTACGATAGGCTACTTTTATAGCTTTTTTGGTTCATGTACTTGGTTCTTTGTAGTGCTGTTCGTTTTGTTCTGTTCTTGATGTTAGGTATTATTGGTAGGCTTTGCGTTTGTTATCTATTAATTGTTGTAGTTTATTATTTGTGTACATTCGAGTTTAAATTGTATTCACTTATTCTGGTATCTGTTACTGTATTCGCATAGCTAACAATTTGTTGCCGAAAGGATGTTTGATCCAAATATGGGACATGGTGACTACTGAAATATTTTGCTGGATGTTTAATCTGTTGTTCTTTTTGTTAGGCTTTTTC
Organism: Sinelater perroti; assembly: GCA_036346155.1. Taxonomy (NCBI): domain Eukaryota; kingdom Metazoa; phylum Arthropoda; class Insecta; order Coleoptera; family Elateridae; genus Sinelater; species Sinelater perroti. Next base: position 6,714,311 of record JARFIY010000215.1, read on the forward strand.
AGCAATTTGTGATAAAATTCGTAGTTAGCAGTGTGAGCTCCACCACACAATGCACATTTCACTGGGGTATCTTAATATTTTTGTAGTTGGACGTACTGTGTGATCGTCCACATCTCACGCAGACAAATGGCTTGTTTAAGTTTTCGTGTGTCCATATTGTTGACATACTGCACAATGCCATTTACTCTTTCGGATAGTTCTATTGCAATTAGTTGGTTTTGAATTTTAGTTACTTTATAAATGTCTTTATGGCTGATCGCCGGTTCTAGTTCAACGAGAAACGTGTTTTGTGACTCCGTTGTTACTCCACTTTTCGCACTTAAGATGTTTCTGACTTTGTGCCCAAGGTTGCTAACTTCATGTACAAATTCTTTTTGTATCTAATAGATAATGCAAGTTTTTATGACAACTCTGTAAGCCCGGTCTTGCTTAAATTGATGTATATGATGTACTATATCGTTTTCTCGCATGTAGTTTTCAGTATGTCTGAAAGACTACAGTTGATTTTTATTGTATTGTCAGCTAATATTTTTGTAGAATATTGCTCAGTTTCTCCTACATCTCTGAGTTTGTTGATCATTTCTTGTTGGTTGAGGTTTTGGCTTTTGTTCTTAGCTTGCTAGTCGTTAGATATTTTAGCTTCTTTTTCTATTAGTTGGTTAAATTTATTATTCAAGGTAGTATTGTAGTATTTTTTGTACGTTTGACATTTTGGCATGTGTTTTTGTTAGCATCTTGTTCAAGGATTTTATCATCACTTGTAGAAGACGTACAATAGTAATGGTGAATAGTATTTGATGATTGTTGAGTATAATGAGCAGGTGGATTTATAATTTGTTATTGCGATAAATAGTAATTAGTATTACTTGATACTGGCTGATTCACTTGTTGAGAGTTGCAAAATTTCGGTACTTGAGGCCTGTATTTTTTTATTATTTGGAACGTATGGCTAGCCGCAAATAACACCTGGATCATTACAAGCCGACAGCATGTTTAGTTTCTAAAATTATAATGCGGTTATTTTTAATAAAACTGGATTGTACTTATCTTAATGTGATTTTCGAGTATTTTTGATAGCAGCGGTTACTTATTTGCAGCAGGGCACTTTCAATTCACTTTCTTCAAACAGAATATTACGTTCTATGTGCAATACGTTTTCTTTAAAATTTTCATTATATATTTCTTTGGTTTTTATAAAACTCTGTTAAACCTTAATTGACAAAGTTAAACTTTTTTAGCCCCATTTTTGCTCTAAAAAATTTGGAAATTAGTTGTAAGTTGACCTTGGTTTCATTTTGAAGGTCGCTAAGTTTAAATTTGAATTGTTTGATTTAGTTTTTAGTACTTGCTTCTTTGGTAAAAAATCTTTACCTAACATTAGCTGACAAAAATATTTAAATTCAAATATTGAACAGAAGTACAAAATAATATGTCTAACAATAAAACAAATATCAGAGCAATAGAAAATGCAGATATACTCACTTTTGTTTAATTAAATTTTGCATATAATTAATTTTTCACGTAATTAATAAAATTAGGATAAGGAATGACTAATGTTAAGGGCTAGATAGAAAATTATAAAATACTGAATAAGGTGTAACGTATAATTTTGCTTATTTCTTGCTCGAACGCTTTATGCAGCTAAAAACAGACCTCAGCCCCAATAAACGACAATTTTCTTACACAAAAGCCGCTATAGATCCTTAATAAGTAGCGAATTTGTTTCAGATGGTTAACAGACCTGAACGAATGCCAGTGCACAGACGTCCATTATCGCTCCATGACAGGCGAGGCGAGCTTCAACTGGCGTTTCAAATTTCGCTTCAAGTACCTGTCGACCGAAAATAAGGCCGTGGTGACGAAAAAGGAGTCGCTCTTCTCCTGCGAAACCGAATTCAAAATGCCCTGCCGCCTGACGCTGCAGGTGTGGGACAACGACACGATTTCAGCGGACGACTTCCTAGGTACCTACTTATTAAAACTGCTTAAAGCAAAAGCTCTTCAATCAGAGACTTTTATAATGCTAATGAAGTTGCATGTGTAAAGTATGCAAATAGTGCTTCCGTAGAGATAATCTTTAAGTGCTCTTAGAGGACTACTATTTATCATTTCGTTGCAGGAACTGTAACTCTTGAGCTTTCGAGACTGCCAAGAGGAGCGCGGTCTGCCGAGCAGTGCAACTTGAGCATCTTGTCGCCTTCCGCCCCGACTACTAACTTGTTTAAGACGAGGCGGGCTAGGGGTTGGTGGCCGTTTAAAGGGGTCGACAAAGACAACGTGGAAATACTAGCAGTAAGTACATCTACCAACTTTCAACTATTAATTGAGAATGTTTTTAAGTATTAGAGGCTCATTTAAACAAACTTTATCAATTTGGCGAGTAGATCTACAAACGGGGGTCAGCTATTGGAGCATAAAAATATCCTGACAAAACGCTTAAAAATGTTCCCGTATAAAATTCAGGTCCATCGGCCACTGAAGCCGCACGATGTCCAGAGAAGATTCCAATTTGGCCAGTTGATGATTGAAAAAGTGAAAGACCTTTCGATTGATGTTTTAAAATTTAGTTTAATAATGTGACTCATTTTTATTTGAAAGGTTTTGTTAACAAGCTAAACATGCGCCATTGGGGTACCGAATATCCTCATCTTACAATTGCAAAGCCTTTCCATTTGTTTATATAAAGCAATAATAACAATAAAATAAATAACACATTTATAAGGAAAATCACCCTTTAATGATATTCCTATTTGAGACTTGAGGTGATGGTAAGAGTTTCAGTTGTCGTTGCCTAACTGTGATAAGCCGCTTGGCCACTGCTTGGTTAATTTTTTCAGTAATTTGAAGGACTGTCTGGTTCGATGATATATTCGTTTTTATGGCCTACTAGTTTTTGGTGGTAGGTCGTTGAAAATCCCCGTATTTCATCTGATATAAGAAAAATCATTAAGTTTGTATGACTGTATGGTTCGAAACATACTAAGGTACATTTGTTATTTTTAATACCTTCTACTAAGGTCGCGGAATAATTTTAGAATTTGTCGACTTTGCACATTCCTACAGTTGTATATAGTTCAGGCACCTGAGAGTTTTAGTTGTGAAGTTCTGAAAAATAAGTTATTTTTGTTTCTTTTGGGTGTTGAACACAATCTGAGGTGTGCCAACGAAAATTTTAACTGGGAAACCCATTTTTTAACGAAAATAAAGAAATTTTTTAAGTTTTACGCAAATATTTAAGTACAAAACTTGCAAAAAATGAATACAAAAGAAACAAGAACGGTGTAATACCGCAAAGGAAACTTTCTACAACGGTGCGAAATCGTAACGGTCACTTTCGGTTGCCGTTAACCGATTTCGCTGAAAATCAATCTCATGAAAGGTACTGACCTAAGATGTGTGTATGCCAAGTTTGAAGTGAATCTGTTGAATAGAACGGAAGTTATAGTGTCTCCAGACACACACACAGACAGACAGGATGATAATCTCATTAACTTTCTACTATAAGCTCCGCTGTAGAAAGTTAATAATTATGAATATGTAAAATATTAATATATTTTATTAACGCAATCATCATACTTTGAAAGTAGTGTGGGTCTCATACTTTTGTATTTCTCAGGCTCTTCTTCTTCATCTCGTTCGTCTTTTCAGCTTCTTCTTCGTCCTTGTTGCAGAAATGATGTAATGTGCTATAGTAATTCCCCTTTTAATCTATTTGTCTTTAGTTGCAGGTTTGTTTGATTTAGATATGCATAATTCAACGTCTTGAGAAAAGTTGTCTGACCGTGGATGCTCTGCAGATTATACCAGCTACATCAACCACACAGGCTTTTTCTTCTTCTGCTGAGCTATTACGACAATATTTTTATCTCTGTAATCGGTAGCTTATTAGGAGAAATTGATATTATTGTACCATCTTTACACTTCTTAATTTAATCGATAAAATCAGCGAGAGAAAATTGACATCTGAATTTTTCTCAATATATTCATAACTTTTTCAGTTTTCAGTGTTGCTCCGCACTATGGCAAAGAAATTCTTTATGGACATGTTGTGGTACTGTGCATGTGCTGCAACATTAGAGATACGAGTAATGATAGCAGCACCCCACTCATCACCTCTTTTCGAGCAATTTGTAGAAGTGATTTCCTAATTTGCATCTGACGGATGCAGTATATTTTCTCTTTTTCATCATTAGGACACTTGGCAAAAAATTCAAATTTTACTTCTTCAAAATAGAGTGAACAATGAGTTTAAAAATTTTTTTTTTGTTTTTACCTGCGAAGTACTTGCCTCAAGCATGCGTAGATCAGCTGCTAGCCTTTTATTTGTATAGCTTTTTCTATATGCATTATGAACTTTAACACATGTCAAGTCTGCTAGGAATTTGTTTTTATCGTCCTTTCTCTTCAAAATTGACTGACGTAAACTTCGTAGCTTTTTCTCTTTGACCAACGTTATTCTATCATCATCCTCTTTCCAAAGTAGCATCATATATAGAACACTTCGACATAATGGCGACTAACAACTACAAATGTAGGTACAAGATACTTTTCTAAAACTGTAATAAATTTTATTTTTATAATGGATAAAGAATGGTAAAGAAACCTTCACGTAAACTGTTTCTATGCAGAGGATGATGGGAAAGGGGTTGGGGGAAGGGAGAATGGAGAAAAGTTTCCAAAAGAAAGGAAGTGGTGGGAGTAGGGAAAAATAGTTCGTTGAAGGAAAAGAACGAGGGGCAGGACGACAGTGAGATGAGCAAGAAGAGGGCCAAGACTTTTCATATCAGTAAAATAGAGGGACGAAGTTTTATACCTGTTTTTCTTGCTTAATTTGATTATCATCTGTTCCTCCTGCAAGAAACTCAATAGATTCAATTTTGTATGAAGTTTTCCCTAGCTTTCGAATTACAAATCGTTGTTTCTATAACTCCTGTCGAAACATAGTTATGTCGAAAAAATTGCGTAAAATTATTTTTTTATGTTTACAGCTTCTATCTGTTTTTTGGTACTTTCTGCAGTTTATCCTACAACTTTCTGTATAACCTTTTGTAATTCTGTCAACTGTAACTCTTATTTTATCACTTAAAAGCTGGTGAACATCTGCTTTGTGCTATTTTTGCTTGTACATTTTTAATTTTCTCTTTTTATATTTAAAACGTTCTCGCTTTACACATTCTTTCCTGATTACTGAATGTAGTAGATTAGAATGGACTCTAATGCGTGTGCGTCAGTGAGAACGACCTTACTGGCTTGGTCACAGCACATACAGTAAGTGACCATTGCATTTACAACAGCTGAGCGAGAAAGTCCCCAGTTGTCCATGGAATCTATTCGGATAATTCAGAAAGCTTTCTGGAGCGTTGCGATAAGTGCAGCATAAATAAAGACATGTCATATAATAGTCATAGCTAGCTAAAACACTGTTATGAGTGATGCAAGTTCTAAAGAACTGGTAAAACAGAATAGTCAAAATTGTTAAATATATACGGGCTACAATCTACAAGAATGGACGAGTGCCAATCCGACCACTAGAAGGTGAGTTGGAAATTTCAAAGCTTAAGTGTATATAATTTTGGCAGAAAATCTTGGTAAGCTCTCATTGAGGTTTTTGGTGCCATAGGATAACAACTTTTCACCCGCATTACCTCAAATTTTTATGTTTGGGACTTATCCAAAAATTATAAAGATTTTTCAATTCTCGTATATACATACACTTCAATACAATGTTTATATACATTTACAGGCCAATGCATAGTTACATTTCTCCAGCGCAATTAGTAACTGCCATGCTTAGAAATTTTTTTAGTACGATAGTAGTATTAAAAAAGCAGACTACGTTTCGTGACTTCAATAACACTAGAAGTCTGTGTGGTTCTAATTGTGTTTTGGTTGGTATTTTTATTTTCCTTGTCAATACTTTTACTGATTCCTAAAAATGCTGCCAAATGTATGCATTTCCCAGGATATATCTTATCTAAGTCAGAAGCATACTTTTCCAGCAGCTGATCTGCCATCTTATAACTACTGCTGTATTCTGCCATTTTCAATTTGAAAGATTTCTTACACATATTAGAAATGCTTAGGTATTTTTGTACAAATTGTTTTTTTTCGCACTAAGTTAATATTTCATTATATGTTTCTATCACAAAACACTGTCGTCCAGAATGTTAGCTTGTAGTTTCTGTACTAAGAAATTTTAAAATGCACTCTCTGTTTTTGGGGTTATTGTTATGATAGTTTATTATATGGTTGTTTTTCCAATCATCAAACCTTTTAGTTGCTAGGAATGATGTTTTCCATAGAGTTTTCACAGCGCACATAATACTCGCTTGGTGCATTTTGAATAAACCAACCAATTTAGCTTGGTGGATTCTCATTCATTAACTTTTATAAGACAACTACTTTTTTTCATATTCATCGTTTCGTTAATGTCATCGTATGCCACCAATTCATGAAGTTTAACATTTACGCACTACAAATCCGGGTCATCTAGTGATATAATTGGGTCTACCTCATTGAGAGCATTTTCAGAGATCTGTGAGCTCGAAAGCTCTTGTAGTTGTACATTTGATGCACTATAATTTGGGTTTGAAGTCACTGAATTCGATTCACACTACACCAGAAAAAGGTGTCTAGTTTTGATATTTTCTTCAGCATGACTTTCATGAGTTCTGTTTTACTGTTTTTTTATAAGAATTTCTATAATCTTTGCTGCTAATTGCTCAGCCTTTATGAAAAATAAAATATGAATTAAGCGACAATTTAATTTAAAATTAAACTTTATTGACAAAGGCTACCTGCATTAATTATTGCACAATAATTATAAATTATAATGCAATGGTCAACAGTCACACTAATTACTTACACTACTGTTCGCTGTATGACTTCTCCTATTTAACTGCCACGAATACCCATTTGCTCCGTCTTATACTAAACGCACTGTTTTAAAACGAATCAGAAGGTTCTGGGATTTGAACTCAAAGGCACCACTAGAAATGGCGCAGATAGTAATCGATCATTCTAAAAAATATTATTTATTTATTTCCGCTGCAATTTTACAAATTTATTATACGTCGATAAACGCGGAATATGGGGCTTAAAAGTTTAATAGCGATAACCTATTCAAAGTTTTTCTGATTGAGTTCACTTTTTTTATTTGGTTAACTCAAAATTTTGCTTCCCAAATTCGGGTGCCCTATCGTGCAGCTTATTTAGTCTGTGGCTTAATTAGGCCCTAGATCTTAGCGTAAAACGTGTTGCTGAAAAATTCGTTATTCTCGAGCAGAAGAAACATCGTGCTACAATTGCTAAACTTTCTTCAAACCTAATAAACCAAATTTTGCCAAAAACGTAACCGAAAATAAAACATGGGCACGGTTACGATCCGGAAACAAAGACGTAGTCGTCTTAACAAAAGGTCTGCTAGTTTGGTCCAAAAAGGAAGCGTAAACATTGCGGCAAAATCAAATACGTGAGATGAAAAGCTGCTTACTTCAAAGAGGGCTGAATATTTCATTCATCTTGTGCCATTTTTACAAAGTTGTAGGTTTTATTGTGTATAGGTGTTACTGTAATTGGAATTTTTGTAAAGCATGGCTCAATAATAGGTAGGGCCCGTATTATTTTATTTGAGTATACAAAAAAAACCTTTTGACATCTATACAAAACTTTATATTAATTACATCGAGATAAATAAGGCATGACTATTAGACTTCAATCACAACAAGCTTTTAGGATACACTAATTTTCGCAGTGATTGAAGAACAAAATATACTTTAACTTCAATGTATATCCTTTTTACTTTAACTCTATATATTTTTAAACAACTGCATAAAAGGAAATTTCACTTTTTAAATTGTAAAAGCCTCAGCAGCCCCCTTTCCGACTTTAATCTTAATTTTATTGAGTTGGCTCTCGACACGTAACTTTTGTTTTAATCTGATATAATTTCAAACTCTCCCATCAAGTGCACTAATTTATTTTGTAATGTTGCAGAATATGTTTTATTTAACAGTAATTTTTAGTTGTTTAATTTGAAATTATTAATAACCGGCATCATGAAAGGATAATATTTAATATTTTTCTAGGGGAAAGTGGAAGCCGAGTTCGAGTTGCTAACTGTGGAAGAAGCAGACAAAGCCCCTGTAGGCACAGGCCGGTCCGAGCCGCAATCCTTACCAAAGCCCAAGTAATTTTCCATACTTTGTTTATCTATACCTCGCAAAACTCGCCCCTTTTGAGCCTCCAATCGTCTGTAGCATTGTGAGCTTACGCAAACTTTTCCGGCTCGTACTCACATTACGGCTACAGCTCAACAGCGCCAACATGTCGTTGCCTAACCAAATTGAGCGGAAATGACTGGTAATTAATTAGCTTCGCGTTGTGTCAAACTCCCTGCACGCCTCAGGGGAGTAGTTTTATTATTGCCATATTTACGGGCAACAATGCTATGATGCTTGGCGCATTTTTGCCCCAACTTTTCCAGGCATTAAAAATCTTGCAAAGCTACAACCTCAGCTGTAACTGAAATTGATCGTAGCCGCACTGGGCGACGAGGCGCGAGTCAACATAATAACGTTTAGTATCAATTTAGTGAAGCCAAACGCGGTGTTCTCGCTAACAAGGGTTGAAGAAAGCCCGCAGTATGTGTTTTGATGAATATTTGGATAGTACGGCGCTCGCTCGGGTCAATTAGTTATTCCAGGCTCTTTAGCTGAAGTTTTTAGGAAAGCCTTACTATTTTTGACAAAGTTAATTTTATTATCTGATAAAATACAAATATTTGTTTGTTATAAGGCTAAGTATAAGTACCTACGGTTTGTTTAAATAACTTGAAATTTATTCATTACTGCACTTTTATATTTAAGCTGAGAAGTTTAAAACTCTGAATTATTATATTTACTTTTCAGGCAGATATAGCCACATTTATTCCTTAGTGCAAAACTATGTTTTATATATTTCGTATGTGTCATTGGTTAAATAATTTATAATGTAAATACAGTACACATCTTTTGTGTTGAGAAGAAACACATGTATATTCTATTTATGTAAAGAAACTATGAAAAAATTAAAATAAACAAATATAATTTAGACAGCTTAAAAAGAAGGTTATAACACGCTTATATCGACAAAGATTAGAACAAAAATTACATAAAATGCATATTATAAGGTACAGAAATACTATATTAACATATTAAATAAACAATTCATAAAAGAGTTTGAAGACATATGTGGTAGACTGACAAATAGAAAAAGAATTAAGGGGGAAGGTGGAAACTTATCTAAAAGCTAAATACAAAAGAATATTGAAATAGAAAATGCATGGGCAAAGAATGAAGAAAATATTAGTGTTGAAAAAAGAACAAAAATGTGGGACAAAAATGTAGATAAATTGAAACATATCGAAGACAAAAAAGTTGCAGAAGCATGTTTTGTTAACAATATTAGAGCAGACAAAAGTAAAAACAGCATACAACTAACAGCTTAACACATTAGGAAACATGTTTTCAAAATCTTGTAACATTAAACAATAGACAATTTATCAACACTTAAATATTAACATCTAAGGAAACGTTGTGGAAATTACATTGGAACTAGTTAACAAATTGGTTAACGCCATGATGAAGGACAAAGCAAATCATCCAGAAAGGGTGGCGAGAGAATTAATAAAGAACGCAACAGAAAACTTAAAGGGAATAATAAAGACCTTATTTAATTTTTGCATTACTACTCAAAGAATACCCTCAGAATGACAAACTGGTTACCCTAATATAAAAAAAATGACAGAAAAAAACTGCAACAATTACAGGGGAATCACAGTAACATCTATATTTAGTCGTTTATAAGATAAAGTAATAAGAGAAGTGATAGAACAAGACTGTAGCAACTAAGAAAGAGAAGATCAACGTAGATTTTGCGCTTGCTGATCCTGTTAAGATAATTTATTTTGTTTGAAAGAAATAATGGAAAGGAAACTGAATACTGTAAAAAGTTTCCATTTATTGTTGATTTTACTAAATGTATGACAATGTTATAGTAGAAAAGCTATGGAAAGCTTTAGAATAGAGATATACAGGGTTGTATCCAGAAGTAGTAGGACTGTTTTTTTTCGCGCGCGCGGAGCGATGGAGGGGGGGTCTGCAAGGCTGAATGTTATGGGAGGGGAGCCTTGGGAACAGGTTTCGATCTGCGGCGGTCCCCTGCATGCGTTAGTTGAGTGTGGACCACTGTTTTAGTGACCTCCTGTTGTGACGCCTCGTCGTCAGTTGCGATGGAGCGAAATTTGGAGCAGCGGTACGCCATCAAGTTATGCTACAAACTTGGAAAATCAGCGACCGAAACCAAGGACATGCTTGCGCAGGCCTACAAGAAGGATACCATGAGCGGTTCCTCGATATTTTAGTGGCACAAGTTGTTTTGGGAGAGGAGGGAGCTCGTCGAGGACGACCAACGCGCCGGGCATCCGTTAACCTCGCGAACGGACGACAATGTACTGAAAGTTAAGCAACTTTTGAATTCTGACCGACGGTTGGGCATTAAATTAATTAGTGATGAGCTGAATCTTTCGTACGGGACAGTCCAACGCATCATCACAGAGAATTTGTCGATGAGAAAAGTGCCAGGGCGCGTGGATTGTGAGGGCGTTTCTACGTTGCCTCCCCCCCTCCCCCCCCTACAGCCCTGACGTGGCACCGCCGGACTTCTTCCTGTTCCCCCGGATCAAGAGCCAGCTCAAGGGGCATCGTTTCGACTCGGTGGAAGCAGTCCAAGCGGCAACGACGAGGGCGCTGAACAGCATCCCGGAGGACGACTTCCAGAAGGCCTTCGCGACCTGGAAGGCTCGTTACCAGAAGTGTGTGGATGCCCAATGGGCCTATTTTAAAGAGTATTAAATCGATGTACCAAAATGTTCAATAATTTTTTTTTTTAATCAGTCCTACTACTTTTGGATACCACCCTGTATAAATAACATACTATTTAAAACTAGCCAAGGATTTTACAGAAACGCTACAATTAAGATTAAAATAGACAATAAAATAACAAATGGATTTATAGCAAGTTATCTTCTACGTCATTTAAAATATACGTAAAATATGCCTTAAGAACTATAAAAAATTTTTATTAAATAATTAAATTCTGTACGCCCTTCGATTTGTCGGCGAAGGTTTATTAGCAAAAGATGAAGAAGATTTAGAATATGTGGCTCGGATAATAAAAGTGTAGTTTCGTAAAAGCTATCCTACAGACTTAAATATAACAAAATATTTATGTATAGGAGAAACACCAAACAGCCTTGAATTACGAAATGGTGAAATAATAACAATATATTAGAGTTATAAATATATGGTATTAATTACAAGAATATAACTAGAAGTGATAGTGCTAAATAGGGTGTAGTGGCATAATCATATATATCTGTAAAACAATAATTAGTAACATAACATTCTATAGCACAGAGGTGTGGAAGTAAATTGAGACGGAAAATACTATGATTAACAGCAATCAAAACTAGAAAGAGTAGGGAAGGAAATAGTTAAGCAACGTATTGGTTTGAAACACACAATCGTGGAAGAAGTCGCAACTTATCTGGTACGGACACGTTATGAGAATAAAGAAAAGGGGTTACCAAGGGCATCATGGAAATGAAGGTCTCTCTAGACAAACAAAAGCGTAGAAAACCCGGAATGCCTCAAGAAACGAACGTCAAGAAAGCAATGAGCGCTATAAATGTACAAAATTGAGCAAAATAGAGGAAGAATCTGGAAATCGGACGTAGGGGCATCATAGAGAACACCGACATAAAGAGAATACTTCTGTCCTGTTTCTGTACAAAATCAGATATAAAAATTAAGTATTAAGTAATTTTAAGAGTGTAGCATAATTTTGCCATAAATGTAACAAGATTTGTTAACATTTTTAGATTTTTTTTTAATTTAAGGTATATTTTCTCTCAGTAAATACAACTTCAAACTACCCTTTAGGTACATAACTTTTAGTTTCAAAAAATTTATTTCAATTTAAAAACGATTTCGGTTTTCTAGGAAGTAAAGCTTAGGCCACCAAGTTAATTTTGTAATATTTGTAAAAAGTGGTAATCTAATGGAGCAAGGTCTGCAAACACAAAATGGAGTACCTTTTATCAATCAAACTGCTACAAGCTGTATGTGACCGGATATTATCTTAGTGGAATATAACATCCCAAAAATTGACTAAATATGGACGTTTATTGTACAAGGCTTTATTCAAAGGATCCGTTTGTTAGCAATAAACTTTAGATATGACCGTTTGATTCCTTCCCGGTAGCTTAGAATGAAAATTCTACCAAACGCTAAGTAGCATTTTTACTAAATGAAGTCCCGATTTAGGCTGAGGTACTACAGTATCTCTGGTACAGAGACGTTGATGTCTAGGCTTGGTTATTTCTTGTCCCCAGTAACAACTTGTTTTATGAATGAAGTTCAAAGACTATAAGACTACAGCGACATATACACATCAATAAAAATTGTGCTTGAGATAGGCCATGTGGTAATCATTTTCCAAAGGGCTATAATCAAACTTTGAGGGGCCTGGGCCTCCGCTGTAACTTGGCAACCAAGCATCCAATGGTTACAATTGATAGCTCATTTGAAAGAGTATTTTAAATACAACAAAACATCGTTCTGGCCAAAATTTGGGAATTTGTTGCACACAATACATTTTTTTACAAAAATCTTGCACATATACATATGTAATAACCACATGCCAAATGGTTTTTCCAAAGAAATGCATCGTGTGCAACGGATTTCCATCTGAGCAAGAACACATTATTGTTGTACTTAAAATGTTCTTTAGAATGAGCTATCAATTGTAGCCATTGGATGCTCGGTTGCCAAGTTACAGTGGAGACTCAGGCCTCTCAAAGTTTGAATAAGGTCATTTGGCTACTTTTCCCAATTGTTTTAAATTTTTTGAATGATTATATGACTTACGTCAAACTCTTCTACAAGCCCGCGAACTGTAGTGGAGAAATTATTTTCTATTAAAGTTTTGGAAGCATCAATATTAAATTTAAAAGGCCGCCCGAAGCTCTGAGCTAAAGTCATTTCTAAACTCTAAATATTCGATGCAGCGAGCAGCAGGGGCGATAGCGCAGCTGGGCAGCGTGCAGCAGAGCCGATAGCGGAGCCGGAAAGCGAGCAGCAGGTCCGGGTAGTGGGGCCGGAAAGCGAGCAGCAGGTCCGGGCAGAGAGCAGCAAAAGAAACCAAAAGGAACTCACCTGATGACTCTTAATGATTTCTTCTTAAGGGGCTGGCGACTGAGCGAATGCTTCTGTAACTCAGGTTTTAAGGGCTCAGCTTGTGCTCCACTCTGCTGGCGGGGTGCAGAGTTCAGGGTGGAAGCGCACTGAGCCCGCTGGGAAATGCGGGGCTTGTCCAGGATTTGTGGACGCCGGGTGGTACGAAGGACTCAAATACGTACAATTTAATAAAAAATAAATAAATAAAGGAATTGCTTGTGAAAATTAATCAAAAAGATAAAACAATAAAAAACCAGAACGAACGTTATAAATAGCTTGTGCAAGGAAAATGACACTGATTACCAAGAAGCGGAACAACTAAACTAAATTATATATTAAAAAATAACTTCAAATCAAAATTATTACTTGTACAAATACTTAAAATAACTAATAAAGTAATACGTCCTGTGATAAACGTTGTGGGGCTGCAAGATATCAAATTAATTATTTCTGAAAAAATAAGAATTGTTTTATTATGCTTAGAGACAAAACAAAAAATGGTGGTACAGTTTATTTAATAATTAAAAAATAAGAACAGCATTTTTCAATTCGAGCCTCTCTAAGTGGCAAAATGATTTGTGTATAAAAGAAATATAAAGAGATATAAATAATTTAAAAAAATAATGAACATGGGTTAATAGAATTATAATCCGTTGATTATACCCTTAAAAACTGATTGGATAGAAAGATAAAATTATTTGGTCACTGGTCTCACTGGTTCGTCGGGTAATTGGTTTACTTGGTTATTTTAGGGCTTTACAAGAGTATGGTGAAAAAGGACGCTAATATTTAAATTTCGTTGTATATCCCCAGGCTTTATAAAAAATTTTATTATTTATGTACCAGAGAACCTTTGTTGTTATATATAGTATCTTAAAGTGAAACCACTACAAAATTTTAATACTTGACGGTTTCATATATCCCCAAAGTTGAACGTCATATGTCCATATTGGTTTAAAATTATCTTTGCAAAAAGGACACTTATCTTCTAAGAATGGCAAGGACCGTCTTCCAGTTAACCAACTCATTTCTTTGACTTTAAGATGAAGATGTTCTCTTTCAATTCTTATGCGAGTCATTTAAGTGATTTTCTGGTTAAGATGCACCGCTAGGTAGGTAACTTATAACTTTGTTAGCATGACTGCATTGTTGATTGTTACTTAAGTGTAATTGGGTGGATTTGTCATTGTTAATCTTTTGGGTTTGGTATGCCGCCACTTGCGTGATGACTGCTGGAACTCGGGAATAAAGTGGTGCACCCACATTTTATGGGTTGTTACTGTAGACTGCAAAACTGCATCACATTCGTCTTCAAACTGCCGTAGAAGGCGACTGACAACTTGTATGCCCATCATTTTGTTCAGGTCCGTTAAAGTGCGTGGTAGTCACTGTGCATTCACCTTGCGATAGTGCACGTGGTTTTTCACAGTGTCTTCTATACTATCAATACTGATAGACCGCATTGCTCCAAGTTCTTTGATAGTACTGCGATTAGTCTTACAAATAAGCGCGTTTGCACGATCAATGTTTGGCTCGGTGACGGATGGTCGCGGCCAACGATCATAAAGTTCATCTGCCCTCTCTAAAGCACTTATACTACGCAAACACACGGGCCCGTGAGGGACACTCATTCTCACTGTTGTTAAAGTCGGACGGGATGTTTTCTACAACGAGGAATTTGATCACAATGCGTTGTTCCACGCTCCGTGGCATTTGCTGTTCGCTCATCATTCTAACAACTCCTAAACAGAACTGAACAGATTCTATCCCGAGCAGGAGGAAGGGTGGAGGTTTCGGCTTCACTCCCTCAAGGTCGCATAGCTGCTGCGCAGTGCGGTTTTTTTACACACAAATCAGTCCCGGTCATATTTGAACTACCTTGTAATATTTTATGAAAATTTGGTAGAACTACTGTCCTCAAATTGAGGGCTGCTGCCGTTGAAGCGCCATGACTTGATCAAATATATTATTGAAATTATATATGAGCTTTGGGTTTATGTTTGATTTGATAATGGATAATCACCAGGCTGCTGGTTGCTGGTGGTAGCATACATAAAAACTTGCTATTTTCGAGCACAAGAATGCATCTGGACGCTACAAAAATTAAGGCAAAGGTGGCAAAAAAATTACAGTGCCATAGTAGCAAGTAAGTGTATTATATATAGGATATATATAGAATAAAGCAATAATAACTTAGCATCGATTATAAAATTATCAAAAATCGTTTAATAAAATTACAGGGCGATAATAAAGAGAAAATAATAGTCAGAATTAGTGTATTCACAATAAAAAATTAAGAGAATAGAAATATCTACATTGAGCTTTGAAGAAAAATAATAAACCCAAACAAAAACGTTTTATTGAAAAATTTATTGCCAAAAGTTATAGAAAAGCATTCTAGAAGAGTAATGAAAAACAAAGTAGGCAACATAAAGTAATATAAAGAATAAATTAAAAATATATAAAGTAGTTTTATCAAAAAAGTGTTAAAGCTTTATAAATAAAACTTTATATATAAAGAACTCTCTACAGCTATAAGAAAATAAATGATGCGATTAATAAGGTGTATAGCAGAAAAGAAACAGCATGTAAAAAAGTGATAAAAATGTGTAACAAATGATAAAAATATGTAAAGCAATAAAAAAGGTATTTGCTACATAATAGAAGCCTAAAGAATAAAGAAAAACTATTATTACTTCAAAATATAAAAAGGGCATTCTGCAGAATGCTACAATTATGGGAGCATAACGCTGTTCTATATATAACATAAAATATAAACAAACATAACAGTAAGCATAGTACCATATAAAACTGATAATAGGAGAATTTCAATATTTTCGTCCTTGAAGATCAACCATTAGTATTTTATTCTCGAGTCTGAAATTATAATACAATTGTTGTTTATTGATTTCCGACAGTACTTCGACAAAATAAAAATAAATAAGTTATTAATTAATTTTAAAACTAAGAATGTATTGCTAAAATGAATTATACTTATTATTATGACTTTGATAAACACACAAGCTGCAAAACCTTCATATACCTTTGCCTTCATCCATTTAAGATGGTCACTGTTTAAGAATTGTCAAAACGTAATTGACATTGTTGAATGTGGCATGTAAAGAAATGATGAAGCTTTTCTGTATGATTGCGGTTTCTTTCAGTGATAAAGCACATTACTATTTGTCTGGCTGTGTAAATATCTGAATGAAAACAATTAAAGGGTAATTTACCAGAAGCTTTTGCATATCGATCATGCGGCTTCTTCTGAGAGGTTATTTCAAAGTCGAAATTTATAAACATCGTCCAAGTCACGAGCAAACTCCAAAGAAAGAAACCCGCGCAAAAAATACCCATGTACCCTAAGAAGTGCTCGAAAGCATTATGCGAAACTTCATAAGCCGCTTGCAGCAGTATTTGGATAACAACGGACGCAATTTGGCGGATATTACTTTCCGAATCAGACGAAATAGAACTTCTCATGTAAGTTTCGAATTTTTTTTACTTTGCGTACTTTTTAATTTGTCTCTAAGGCCAATGGAGTATTTCCACAGCTTATATATCCATTTAAGAAATTTCAGCAACAGCAAAATTACGCAACAAATCATAAGCTTATGCATATTTACGCTAAGAGGAGTAAAATGACAAATAATTCGCTTTAATAGAATAGAAGTACACGCTCTTCATTATATGATATAAATGATAAAAATTCTTTATAAGAAAACTACGCAAGATAAAATTTCAATTTTTTTTTATTATGATGATGAATAAATGGAGTTCAGTGAGTGCATTATGTTTTCAAAATGACTACCTTCACTATAGATGGTTATTTCAACCCTTTTCACAAAATGGCCTCTTCTGTGATGCGATTCTTGAGTTCGTCAATGGACTGAGGTTTGTTATGATAAACCCTATCCTAAAGATAACCACATAGGAAGAAATCACATAGGTTTACATCGGGGAAATTTGAGGGCCACTCGATACCATCTTCTATCTTACGGGAATGTCCAGACTTATGATTCTCTTTTCAAAGACTTCTGTGAGGATGTCAAAGATGCCCCGAGTCCGATGAGCGGTGGCTTCATCTTGCTGAAACCAGTATTGGTTAACTTATTTTTTGTCTTTCACAATTTGCATGACTTTCTCGAGAACTTTACATATTTTGTGAGAAACAATGCGCCAACAATTCCATAGTGGGGAATTGCACACCGTACACTAACTTTCTATGGGTGCAATCGACAAACTTCGGTTAAATGTGGGTTTTTGGTACTCCAATGTTGGTAATTTTGTTTGTTGATATGGCCATCTAGTTGAAAATAGGTCTTATTTGTGAATGGACGTGCTTTATGTCCAACTTTTTGGTCCGAACTATCACCACGATCACTTTTGCAAAAGTAAATCCTCGCCTCGGTCAGAGGCACTTACAATTGAATTTTATATAGAAATAGATTCAATTTCTTGGTGAGGATGGTGTATGTGAGCCCGCACTCACACCGAGTTGAACTGCGCCTTTGTGGGCTCTTGTTCATAAAGGTTTTGAGCTTGTTCTACGGTTGTGGGAGTAGTCACAGTGCACTTTCTGTCATCTTAAACTTTCCAATCAGTCTATTACAACGTGGTAAAATAAACAATTTAATTATAGAGTAAATTTCATCTAGTTGTTTTTACCTTGCTGTTGTAGAGACAGACGAAATAGTGTACTTGTCAAACTTGGCCTTGAAGGCAGTTAGCGCTCTACTAGCATTTCGGCCCCTCTCGTAAAAGATGGCTACAATGAAGACCCTTTCTTCGGTTGAATAGCTGGTCTTAGCCAATGCCATATTTAATGTTGACAAAGCTTCAAACTTTGACCCAGCTAAAACTAACTTCAAACATAAAATTAGCTGAAAAGTTTGATCATCGTAGCAAAAACTCTTTGCGTGACCTAGTGAAAGCCCTGTACTAATATCTTTAAAAATGAGATGCCTGTAGTATGTATGCTGTTTGAGAGTAAATGGAATGTTCATTTATAGCATTGTAAAGCGATATAAAGAAACAGGACAACAAACCAGCAAATTCGGCAAAGCATCTATTTATCGCTTCATCCAAAGTAAACAATTTTATTATATGATAAAACAAGGGAGTTATTGCTCGGAATGAAATTAGTCTGGGGTTTCTAAAAAGTTGTCTAAGGCCAAATGTTAGAGTAGTGTTTTAGGAAACCCATTTTCATTTTAAATAAAATTTTTGCAGTGGCTTGAGAAAAATATAGCAGAATATTCCTCATCATTCTTGGATCTCAATCCCATCGACTTTTGCTTTTGAGTATGTATGTTAAACATAGTCAACATAAAGAGGGTTTACGACAATAAAGCATCAAAGACTTCAAGCATTATTTGTTTAATGTTTAGTAGGAAATTCTAAAGATGTAATACGTGTATTATTATTATTTACGTGAAACTTTAATTACTATACAATCAATACAATAATTTTTTCAACAAAATAACAATAACTGTTTTATAGTTTAAGGAGTACCCAACAGTTTTATTGAGGTAACTTGCAATGGCTTTATAGTTAATTAATTTCCATTATTGTATATAAATATTTTTTAAATGAATCAACTATAACTATAATATAAATATTCCACACGCTGTAAAATGAGGGTCCTAGGCAAGTAGTTCTGTATCTGTTAAGACCACATCATGTGAAGTTAATAAACCGATTAAAGGCTAAAGTTACTCTTTGCTGTTTGCCCTACTTATAACATAAATTGATCATTCTGGAATTTGTCGTTGATGGGGGAATCGTATTCAGAACTTTTGTTAAACCAGGCACTTCAATTAATATATATTTTCGTAATTTTTTTGTCTCTTAATACTACAAATAAAAATTTTATTACTTGCGTTTTTCTATACTCATTTGTCTAATAGCATAACACGCAAAAAACAAATTCAATTACGCTAAAACTCGAATGGAATATCCGTGCCAGATATTGCACGATGTTTTTATTTCAAAATGTATGTTTAGTAAATACCTGCCAAGTACTAATAGTTTATGTTGTGCATAGTAATTGTTTCTGAACAAAATATTAGTTCAGTGAAATTTGGCTTTTGATATGTTTAAAAAAGTTTTTCCAAGTGGGCAATTTATTATGTTATATGCTTTTAAAATATGTCTTTCATTAGTCAAATGAGGGTTGGCATCTATTAGGTAGCCAATTTAATTCTCGTACCTAACTTAAATCGATTATAGTACCTGTTCACATTCTTATAACACGCCAGACGCTGTGTTGGTGGACTACGTAGAAAGGCGATATGTGAAATAAAGTTATGTGGTGGAAATTGCCTTTTTTTGCTTATTTATAATTTATGTCTCTTCTAGCAATCTTCTTAAATCTGAAAACAACTATATGGCTATATTATAACGCCTACTTTTGCTCTCAGCTGTGGTTTTGTGTGGAACCCGATGGTCGTCCTTGTGAGTTCTCTTTAGCAAAGAAATAGCTCTCTAGTTGTGTACGACAGTCCTTTTCTTCCAGCTTCTTATCTTTGACTTTGGCCATCCAAGATTATGCAGCTTAAAATTACCACTCTTAAGCAGTTAAATTTGTTGCAGACACTACTGGTATCGTTTAGCGAATGTATGCATTTCTTTGAAAAAGGAATTTTTTTGGTTACTCACAAAGCTGCGCCTTTGCTGCTTTCTGAACCTCACCATGCGAGCTGAATATAACTATTCACTGTCTCATTTAAAGAACCGAAGATGTAGTAATTAGACCCTTTGGATGTGATGATCCGTGCATGGTGTCAATGGATGACCGAGCAGTCTTGTATCCGTTACACTTATTCTTCTCTCCTAAGGACGTTTTATCCATTCGTTGATCTATCGTTGATGCATGATGCGTGCTCCATACTGTGTACATTCAGCAACAGATTTCCAAAGGATTTAACTTCTTCTGCCAATAGAAAATGCAATACAACGCTTTGTTTCCCTATGGTACAATCACTGAGTGGATGATGAACGTAGCTAGCTACTTGTCATCCCTTGAACATGTTACCGTGCAATTTCAAAATTTGAATTTATATTTTGAAAAATACTCGCCCATAAAATAATTTATTGTTATTTTTGCAATACTCGTGTCGGTTTTGAGAGAACTTGAACTAAATACCTTATAAAAATCTAGGCGTTTTTGAATTCTTGAATAAAAAATGTTTCAGCATAATCAAAACAGACCTTAATGTTGTATTTGTACATATGACATTTGTAATTAATGTTACAAATATTTTTTGAATTTGACTAAATTTCCAATTTCTCGAGCGATCTCTCCACAGTCAACGTGTAACTGTTTGGTGTGCTGTTACAAAATTTGGCATCATAGGAACATATTTTTCTAAGAAAACAGGACACGCAGTAACTGTTACATCTACCCCCTGTGTTGCAATGTTGCGTAATTTCTTGAAGCCCAGACTCAATAGATCACTGTGGTTTCAACACGGCGAGAATTTCTCGAGCAGTTCTGGGACAAACGTCGCCTCATTTTATTGCATGGTGATATCCCATGGTTGGTTTGCAATTTTTTGGGGGACATTTAAAGGTTATATAGAAAAGGGAAGATCGTTCTGCGGCACCCTGTATAAACAACGAGATTCAGAGTTAATATACCGGAACATTGTCACCTTAAAATTATTTACAGGGCAAACAAAGTGTAATTTTAAGGTAGGAAGTTGTAAGAAGAAAAATGAGACTAGAGTTGTTTTAACCGCAAGTTTTATTCCTTCTACAAACTGAAGTGTGAATACTCAGATCCGCTGAATAAGATAGATGAAGAACCACATTAATTATTTTTCTGACAAAAATTCGTTGGTGCATACTTTTCTTAAAACTAAATCCTCTGTTAAAATTTGATGGAAGGTAAACCGGGTTTTGAATTACAAAGGTCCTCACTCTTTCTACATTAAGCTCTGTATTTGAAGTTGAAGATCTTCCATTTTTTCTCATCTTTCTAAGAAAGTTTTATATCATATGAATATTTATGTCATATATAGAAAACGTAATGAATTCGCTAAGCTTTACACAAAATTTGATAACACAACGTTGCTGGAAGTTTTGCTGGAGAGGCAGTAGACTTGTCAGTTTTTTACCAAACCTGTAATTTACTAAATAAATCTATTGCATATTTAACTAAATAATACTTTTTCTATATGTATTTTTATTTCTCTTCCAATAATTGTTATATGGTAATATCGTAATATCGTAAACGATATGTATCAGCACCGTCATCCACTAAACAATAAACTAATTACTGAGTTAATAGACTACATATCTTTATAATGTTAATTAATGTGTTAGTATTAAAAGAAGGGTAGTTTTTAAATGCTTTATTGTATTTCAACGAAATTTTATATAGCGCATTCCACTCGCTACTGAAACTTTCATTTCTCTAATAAATTTTCAGTGAAGATATTTTATGAGAAACGTGATAGTGTAGCGTGCGCTGAAAATCGCAACTATTTATGTACAGACAGGATTGAACCCGACGCACCATGTTTTGGAAAGTTCTCTTCTGTTGCTGTCTGAATTTCTTCGGTGAGGTTTGTTGGCACGGCTTTGTGGTTTGTTGTGGTAAATTATTTCTTTTAGATACACCCATGGTGTAGAGTCAAGCGGCGTTAGTTAGGATCAGCACAGTGGCCTTCAAAATTTTGACCATACCGGTCTGCAATGTATGGAATGTTATTCTACAATGATTGGCATTCTCAGATGCTTTTTCAAGGTTTGAGCATTCTGAATAATTAGTCTCATCTTTTTTGGTATCATCATAAAAGTTTGATAGATGAAAATTATTAACACCTTTGTAAATCAGTTTGATGCTTCTACAAGGATAAAGTGACATTTTAGTTTGGTTAGAATTGAGTCATTGTTCGTCGGCTGCATAATTTCTCCGAGTTATGCCACTTGATTTTTTGTAAGATTGTCTAAAAGGGAAAGCTTTCCGCAACAAACCATAACACAATCCTGTGAAAATCCGTTGAAATTCAGTTCTTTGCATTGTAAAAATGGACACGTAAAACTATAATCTACCAAAGTTATAATGTGCGAGTTTAAAAAATCCAAATGAACTCTTTTTAATTATTTGTGAAAGCACTACAATTTTGTTTAAATTTACTGGTTATTAATAATTCTGCAGATTATATACAGATTTTTAAACTTTTTACAACAGTAGATTTTGTGTAACTTTCGATAACTATATTTCTTTAAGTTAGGGCGCGCTTATTGGCGCTGCAGCCGTTTATTATGTCTAGTAACATGCAACTTAATCCTTATGTTACTACCCGGAATTTTCCACATTAGTTATCACTCAGGGTACTCTTATACCATAACTAAGTGTTTCTTCCTCCGTACATTTATTTGTTATAAACCTATAACGTAAAAAAATACTCAAAAAATACGGGCGTAGTTGTTTAGAAAGTTAGTACTTCTCATATCAACATCAGTTTTTGTTTTATACATTTTTTAAAGATCATTTACAGGCTAGCGAAAAAATAATATAATACAAAACATTATCTCAACATCAAGTTGCGTCGCATAAGAAGATTGACATAGATTGGCAGAAACATTTTCTATCTGCAATACATTCAAGTATTTTTACATAAAAATGTACGCCATACTAATAAGAAGGGCAATAAAGTAAATCAACAATACAATAAAAAAAAATCCGACAAAGAAACCACTTTGATGCAAACATTTGACCCGATCTAGAGCTAACCATTCAAATACAAATAATGTTTTTGACTTGTTCAAATGTAATTCACATTCGTAAATAATTTTTGTAATATTTGTATAATTATAAGATTTCTTCACTTTGATTATACTAATTCAAGGAAGTAGGGTGAGAAGGACAGTAAAGCTGCACCGATAAGTAAGATATAGATAATGCAAAACTCAAAACGGCTCTCTATCTCACGATCTTATTTAGAGAAACGACACGATTTACGCATTCCATCTAATCCTGATAAATACGGTATAAAGGTATGGTTGATATGTGACGTGGAAAATTATTATCCTCTTACTGATCAAACGTACACCAGAAAATCGGAATCCGGACGAGAAGTTAGTCAAGGAGAAAAAATTGTAAAATAAACCTGCAAAGCTTGCAACGCATAGCGAAGTGGCAAAGCAGTCTCCCAAATTTGAGAACCCTCTAGTTTGTAGGTTTAAAAGCAAATTCATGGGATGATCTTTGACCAATCAGTTTCAAAATCACTAGCAAACAAGCCTTTTTGGTCACCTGTCGATTGGTGAAAACAGAATTTGGAAATTCCCAGCCGTTTTCGAGTTTTGGCTCGGACGGACGGATAAATAGACAGATGGACAACATGAAGTTAGTAAGTGACTCCGCTTTGTTTCGCCACTTAATAATTTGGCACGTTAAAACAAAATAAAATATGCATTCCAAAGGAAATGAGAGAAACCAAATCTGGAGCGAAATATTCACCTATACATCCCGATGGTGAAATGTCGCGATCCAAAAACAAACCGGATATGATTAACTTTTATAATGAAACTAAATCTGGCGTAGACATAATGGATAAATTAGCTGGTAAAGATACTGTAAGAAGAGAGACGAATAGGCCTTGTTGTGTATGTAATTTATTTTAAAAATAGAAATATGATCAAAAGCAAAACACACCGGCGCCGAGTATTTTTAAGATAATTGGGTGAAGAACTGTGTTCTCCTATTATTGAAGATGGACCGCAAAATCAACTAGTAATCTGAAACGTAATTACAAAATTAAAATCGAAAATATCCTAGGTAGATCTATTGCTACCACCTCTAGTGCCACAGCAACTGCTTTTAATTTTAAACCGCCGACGTGAGACGTAACCGTACGAGAAGTTGTCGTCGGTATGTAATATTTGTCCTGCAGCCCCTAAGCGAAGAAGAAAGACTCATGTTCTTAATGTAAGAAATCTGTATGTGTCGGTACCGAGAAACCGGTGACTACGTTCGCCGGTACGAAAACGCCGTAGGCAACGGAGAGAGACGATCGATTTCTCGTCTCAATATTCCTCAGAAATCAACATATAACTGGCCTTGACCTCAAGCAAGACTTGAGTGCGATCAGAGGTGTGGTCGCCAGCGCCTGGACGATGAAAAGAAAACTGAAGGCAGCCAACCTGACTCCAAAAAAGGTAGTTACGAGTCACTACAGTCCAAAAGCAAAGGCGACTGAAATTTGCTCGCGAACATCTCAACTGGGACTTCGGCCATTCGAGTCAAATATTATTCACCAACAAGTCCAGAATGTGCCTATATGGCAATAACAGTAGACGTCGAGTCTATAGAAGCCCATGACAGCGTATTACTCATTGCTGTATTCAAAAAACTGTCCCATATGAAGGTGGCTCTTGCATGTTATGGGCGGGCATTTTCATGCACTGAGTTGGTTTTCGTGCCTAGTGGAGGACGCGGAGGGTGTTTAACAGCCAACAGCTACATCAGATACATTCTGAAGAACATGTTCCGTTTGAGGAATTTTTTGGTGAGGACTTTATGCTAATGCACAACAACGCGCGGTGCCACATCACGCGAGAGACCACTACCTACCTGGCTGACGTCGGTATACCGAAAATAGAGCCTCCGTGTAGCTCAGAACTAAATCCAATTGAGCATATTTGAGATGAGCTTATGCAAAGAGTCCGACTCAGAGATCTTCCACCAAAGAGCTCGATGAAACTGATAGCGGCGTTGATTGAAGAGTGAGAAGCAATTCCTCAAAGCAAAATGAGAAAAGTCATCCCATGCATGCGTAATCGCTTGGAAAGTGCTGTTAGGAGTAAAGGTGGCCACACCATGTGTTGGAAAAATCATTAAATTAATTTCAACTGAAGATTTCATTTTTTCCTTTTCATAATCATCTTTTTCCTTTCAACTCTTTTGTGTTACACATATTTTAGCCCCATAACTTTACCAGAACAGGTCCGATTCCAATCAAGGTGGTATCATTTAAAACCACAGTTTTTAAGTTTTTACATAATACATTGAACTTTACTTGGAATGCTATAGGAGTGAATACATATTCTCTCTAAACTCGACCATGTTGATGAGTCGATTGTTTTCTCTCAAGTGTATAAATAAACTTATGAAAATTAAATTTTAAATAGAGAAAATTATTTAAAGGAAAGTTGAAAATTGGTACCTGAGTACCCAGGTAGTAACGTAAGGGTGGGGAGCATTCGCTCGTGATCACTAAGCCAAAGTGGCGACTCAATTATCTTATGTTACCCACTGTATATACAAATATGTTAATTATAGTAATGGATGGTGAAAACTATAATTAAATGGTATTTTAGCGGAAAGTACATGAAAGCATTTAAAAACCAAATTTTTAAATCTGTAATTTCGCCATTAAGTCAGAATTTTTTATTTCAATCCATATGGCTGCAGCACAGCACTGTCAGCGTTTCTAACACCATTTGTGGTTTTTAGCCGCCCTGATACTTCATTCTCCTGGTTCAAGAACCCTCTTAAGGCCATAAGATTTCTGGCGTGCAAGTATTATCGATGGAAAATCATCAAGGGGGTGGTTACGGTCTGCATCATTCTGGGAATCCTCGTGACGATCTACTCCATGCCCGGCTATAGCGTCAAGAAGCTCTTCAAAGTTTGACTGGTTTTGTAGCACTGGCCAAGTGAATTGAGTTAAATAATTAAACAAATAAAATTGCTCTTCATTATTTTTATTGCGGCCTGCATAGATTCGCCATCAATAAATAATTTCATTGTCAATGTCAGCGCCGCGCGCCCTGACTAATTAGAGAATGCCCCGTCCATTATTCTAATTCACGGCCGCCGACACGTGATGGCCAGACTCCCACCCGGCCGCGCGAAGCTCACGCGAAAGCTCCGGCAGATTAAAGCCCTGCCGCGCGAGAAGGAAACGGCCGGCCAGCGCAAAAACTAATTCCGCGATCTCGTCCATCTGCATCTGTCACCGGCGCCAGTTTTGCGGACGCCCCAGCAGACGCCAACGGACGGCGGCCCAGCCAGGTATGGTCTAATTGCGCGCTTAATTGCGGCCGGTTCGGTTACACGGCCGCGCGGGAAATTCGAAGCCGATTTTTGCGGCCGCGTACCCAATTAAAAGTTTGGCGGCCGGCATGGGCCGCAAAGGCGGTATCGAGTGGTTGTTTGCAGTTTTGGTCGCGCGGCGCCGTCATTAGCGGCGCAAATTGGCGGAATCTAGCAGATCGGATCCAACGCGAATGCAAGCCCTTTTGGCCACGTGTAGACCTGGGCCTACGAAGCTCTTTTACCATCTCGTTTGTGACAAAACTGTTATAGAGTTGAACAACAACAAAACGATTCAAATGTATGCGGTAAATTTTCTTTTGTTAAATTTAAAATATTTTCGTGTGTATGTAGGAATATTCAAAAATAACTCATCGTTTTCCCAGGAAACAGAAACATGATGTCACTAAACAAACATCAGTTTGTCAAACAAAGGTGCGTGATAAAATTTCCATATACAAAAACCTGAAAAGGATTCTGCACGAAGCAACAATGCGTTTAAAAAATTAAAATCACTTATATGATTATTTAAAATTTAATATTGAATACTGAATTAATTTTTTTCTTTAATGTAACAATTATTATTAACGCCATTTTGCTTATCATTTTAAATAATTTTCATTGTCGCAATGAGAAAATTTGTGATTATTGCAAGGCATGAACGTGTGGATTATTAATTTTTCTTCTTTTACTTTTTGATACACCAATCTGCTCTTTTCAAAGTTATCATAGACCTGGGAAATGATTTATATAAAATAAATCTGGATTTTTAAAATTAATCTAAATGTTAGTTTATAATCTACTCATTTGTACAGAGTAATAATTAAATGTGATGTAACTGATGCACTTACAGGAAAAACCATCCATCAATGATGGTGAGAGTTTTAGTTGTCCACCTGTGGTAAGTCGCTAGGCTACTGTCTGTTTAATTTTCTCATTGTATTTAAAGTATTGGTTAGTTTAGTGACGTATTCGCGACCTACTAGTCTTTGGTAGTATGCTGTTGAACATCAAAAAAATCTTGTCTGCATGAAGTGTATGGTTCAAAACATCAGGATGCATTTGTTATTAGAATATTATTGGAATTGCTAAATCATTCTGGAATTTGTCGATTTTGTACATCCTCACAGCATCGGTTTGATGGAACATTTTTAAATTAGTATTAGGAGGTGCCCTTAAGTTCTAAAGTCTCCAATTTTATTTCTGGAAAAGTAGTTACCCAAAAAAATTGAAACTTCTGTTATTTCTCATCGTAACCTCCGTCTATACGTACACATTTTTCACGTCGTCGCCATGATTCTATGGCTGCTAAAAACACTTTTTTAGGGGTGTGTTTTTCCCACTAGACAATCAATGATGCAACAGCGGCGGAGTGTCGGAAATTCATGGCGGCAACATGTCCTGAAACTGCCACTTGCGCAGCCTTGTGTTCGCCGGTCAGAATTCGTGGGATCCACTTTGAAAAACTTTTTGCATTTCTAGGTGCACACCTAACCGACGATCTTTCATTACAATTATCTGTACTCGCGCAATTATGGTTTCAGCCCGGCTGGCTTGTGGCCGAGGCTGCTTCGGTTCATTGTTACACAACTCCCGACCTTTTCGCTCCAAAAACGCACATTTTTAACATCCATAACTCCTTCACCGCTTATCTCACTCAAGTGGCGGTGAATTTCGATGGACGTTTCACCACGCAAGAGAAGAAAACGGATTACCCGTTGTTCTTCAACACTAAATGCCGCAATTTGAAGTATGCAAAACAACTCTCACTGTAATTGTGGTAATTCAATCTGCGTACATTGTATGGTGCCGCCATTTATATTATAAATTCAGAAATATTTCCCGCGTTTTTCAAAAGTAACCACATTTTTCTACTTACACTTACTGCTGAGAAAAGAATTGAGGCCTTAGAACCTGGACGCACATCGTACAGCCGTCGGAGCCCTAAATTAACCTGTTGGCGTTTGGCATTAAAATATTTTTGCCAGGTAAGTCTCTGGTCGAAGTATAGATCAAGGTATTTGCAATCTCTGTGCTAAGGAAGAGACTGTCATCATTTGGTAAAGAGGCATCGTAGCATCATCAATTCATTTGACGCAGTATATAGTTTGACCCGCATTGTGTTGTTGATGTCAGTGAATTCGTTATCTTTACAAAACCGACTATCAGATATTCGAAGATGTCGAAAGCATTTCTTAAGAAGTAGGTAACGATATTTTGGGAGGTTAGAATGTAGAGGATTTTCTCAAGAAAAGGATAGTCAGAGTTACAAAAAGGAAAATGGATAAAGCGATATTATGTCTCCCTAAAAACAAGACACGCTCTTTTTCGTGATAAGTCTCAATAAATACAATTTAAGAGAAAGAAAAATGTTCCTTTTTGATCAAATTTAAAGAAACCGTATCATAAAAGCATGTGGAAATACGATTGGCGTGAGCGAAAAAAATTAGGTCAAGATTGAGACAATGTTATTTTCACGGACGAGTTTTCCTTCTGAATATGGTCTTGCTTATTAGAAGCAAGCATAGTCAGCCAAGAGAAATACGATTTTTGTAAAAGCGGTTTTCATTACTTCTTTCCATTGACGTACAATTTAAACGCTAAGAAAAAATGCACCGTCTACCAGAAATGTTTGCTGAAACCTGCTAAAAAGTTTTTTTTTGGTTCTCATAGAACAAGTTCTTCTTTAATGATTTTACTTTTTTTTTTGTTACTGTTTTTAAGTTGTGTACGTTTAATTTCTTTGTTAGTCTGTTGCAGTACAGGTTTTTAGTTTACTCATTTTCGAGGCTTTCGATAATTAGTCGTTCCTTAAGGAGCAACACCACTGTAGAATTTTCAAAAAATCTACTTTTTTTGTTGACTTAAAACATACTTTGGACTTTCTAAAATATGAGGCAAAAAGTTTTATACATGAAAAAAAAATTTGTTTGAAATTTCGCGCTTTTCCCAAAGCGTGTCGAACACCTCTAATGCTACTAATACCTGCGATGACATACCTGCTCGAAAGGTCTTACCTTTCAGAGACCGTTTTTGAAGCTGCCAAGCCCATATACGAAGATCTGAGCCGAGACGCAAAATAGCAACAAATGTTTCAACGCCACTGTTTGGAAATTTGCTCCAAAATCGTATTCAAGTGGTAAAAAAGTATTAGATATTGCAGTTAATAAGCCAGCGTGGTCCCGTGGTTAAGGGGCGAGCTGCGATTTTGACGGACCTGGGCTCATTCCCTGTGCTTTCTGATGCCTGGCGGGTGGGCTACTCATCACTATAAATAATTGAGTACCTGCGTTCAATCGAACAAGGGGTAATAATGGCAGTCGTCTTAGTGCGGTGCTTGCCACATCGCTCCGCATCAGAGATAGTGCGCAACGACCGGGTAGAGAAAGCGAACATATAGAAGCTTTAACCTCTCAGTTCACAGACCGTGTTCCCACACGGGTAGAGCCTTACTATTATTATATTATTGCCGTTAATATTGCTGTATGCTACTTCAACGATGGTATGAAGAGCATTTTACAAATTATGAAAATTCTGGAGATGGATAGTGGTGTGCAGTCATACAGTTTTTGCTTGGAAGCCGATGCTATGCGCATCGAATACGCCGAGCATTCTTTGACTGATGCAGCAAAAGAGGCATGCTCCAACATTAAATCATCGAGAAAAGGAGACGAGGAAAACTATTTGAACGTGGAAGGGCACATTTATGGTCCCGGGATCGCAAATTAACGGTAAAAAATTTATAATCCTTGAATTTCTCAATTTTTTACTTCTAAAACTCATTTTAAAATTTTAAACGCGTTTTTCTCAAAACACGATTTTTCAAAACGACACGCAGCATAACTCCAACAATTTTCACTATTTTCTTTCGACATTTTAACCACATATTTAACACGCCATTTTGAATAGAAACACTTACGAATTTTTCGATAAGTTAATTTAAACAATTGTTATAAACAAATAACTGCCCTTTTTTCGTCAAAAAATTAAAGTTTACTTCACACACTTGCCAATTTTACAAAAAACAATAATTTTACAATCCCTTACATGTTTCTCTAGCTATACTCATGTAGATTAAGAGATTTTTTTTGTACCAGCTTGAAATTTACACTAGTTCTAGTGCGTGCCGCGGAACGCCTCGACAGCAACATGCTTCAGGAGAATAGCTCTAATGCCGCTATTTTGAAATATTTTTTAATGAAAATTTTATTTTTAATAAACACTTAAATACATGTCTAATAACATACTTAAACAGTTTTTTTCTATTACCTTTCCTTCTATTAAAAGAAAATTGCCAAAAACACGCTTTTTTATGCCGTTACAGTGGTGCAACCATTAATTTTTGTATTTTTTGACTTCACAGACTTTATTGATATATTTATTTTCCCTTACATAAGTCCATGACCTGATCCTATGTTTGCTGATGATAGAGTGCGTACGTCTATTATATTTGTTATAATATACTCAATCATGGAGAAGCGACCTCTTGTATCAGACTATGTAATTTTGTGTTGTATAGGGTGCTCCATGTATGTGTTATTAATTCGGGGGCCATTTAGTTGGCAATTTTTTATGAGTCTTTCTCCGTTTTTGCTAAAAGATTTTTTTATTAAATCGTTGTTTCACTTCATTAATAAGTGAGTTACCGGCTCTTGCGTTAAGGTCTCCAAGGATTGTTGTTTTACTGTTAGCTGTAATGTCTAACAGATCGTGCAGGCCCTCATAAAACGTGATTTTCTTTTCTTTACTTTTAGTAATGTCTAAGCATAGACGGGGATGACCTTTAGTATAGTGTTTTCTAGCTTCAAAGTGACAAGCATGATGTCAATATATTTTATATCTCAAATATTATTTTCACATTTTTTGTGTATCAGCAGACCTACACCTCCCTCAGCTCTTTTCTTCTCCACTCCGCTGTAAAATAGTATAAATTTGTCTATATTAATTCTTTATTTTCCTTTCTTCCGTCATCTTTGTATCCGTCTGCGAGAAGTTTAAAGAGTCGCTCTCAATAAGTTCCTAATCTTGTTAAGAGCCTAGTCTGCTTTGGTACGCGGGTGGAATTTTGTTTTCCACCTAACCTCCGATCTAGCTAGAGTCAGACTGGTATGGGCTTCCCCCTATCCAGCACCTAGGGACGGGTCCGATGGAAAAAAAACCAATTCCACACGAAGTAATCAGTAATGAACTTAATATTACCTGTCAGAAAGGTATGAATTTAGCAGTAATTGTATGGAGCAGTTAGTGGATTTTTTATTTTGTTTATTAGTTCGTTGTATTAGATAATACGTCTAATACTACTTCTGTACATAGTTAAGTCAAGATTTATTATAATTTAACAATTCTATGAGTTTGTTATGAAGTTAAATGTTGTTTGCGGAAATTAATGATTTGAATCCAACAGAACCATGTCCATTTTGAGTTTATTTAATATTAGTTTTTTGAATATTCATTGGACAATAAGGAATAACTTAGTTTACTATTTTTTTAGGCTTAAAAACTACAGTTGAGTGAGAAAATTTTTATATTAATGGATAATATGTTAGTCTTAACATATTATGGATTGTTCTCAGAATCACAACTATTTTTTTGGTAATTTCTTTTATTCAGGTGCTTTATGGTTGTTAGTGTTGAAAGGCTTGGTATATGATCCGATGACAATTTATGCTTCGATTCTCCTTTTGTGTAATTTGAGGCTACACAAGGTTCGTTCAAGTTTTAAGGTCGTCAGATTTTTTTTGAGCAGTGAAAGTAAGTAGAAAGATGCGGTTAATTTTAAAAGGCGCGGAAAATATTTGTGAATTTGTAATATAGATCGTAGCACCATGTACACAGGTCGAATTATCACAATTACAGTGAGTGTTCTTTTGTATATTTCAAATGGTGACGTTTAGCGTTCAAAAACAACGTGTAATCGTCCATTTTCTCCTTTTGCGTGGTAAAACGTTCATTGAAATTAATCGCTAATTGAGTGAGACATGCGGTGAAGGCGTTTTGGATGTTAAACATGTGCGTTTGTGGGTGCAAAAGTTTAAAGAAGGTATAGAGTTGTGTGACAATGAACAGCCGAATCGAAACCATGATTTCGCGGGTGGACCGTCGATTAGGTGTGCCTAATATCGCCTCTAAACTTGGAATTTCCGTAGGATCTGTAGAATCCATTTTGCATGATGACTTAAAAATGCAGAAAGCTTCTTCTTCTTTCACAAATGTTGACCGACAAACACAAGACTGCGCAGGTGGTAATGTTTTAGGACATATTGACACGTGATGCCGCCATTAATTTTTAACCATAAAGGACACTCTCCATGACCGCTCATTTATTAATTAAGTCGCTGTTGCATCAACGATTACTCAGTAGGAAAAGTACACCCATAAAAAATTGTTTTTAGCAGAAAAGTGTGAACGTCTAGACGGAAGTAACAAAAGTTTCAACTTTCTTGGATAGGTACTTTTTTTAGAAGAAAATTTGGGGACTTTAGAACTTGAACGCACATTGTACTATAAAGTATAAATAAATTCAATAAATCTGGTGTTTTGTAAGGGTCTGTAGACAAATATGTCGATTCGGCAGTTGAAAGTAGTCTGTAGTTGTTGTTAGTCATGGTCCCTAGGAGGTTTCTTTCTTTTGTTGTGACAAGTCTAGAGCTCCATTCTGTTTGTCTCAAATTGCTCTCTTCCCACCAAAAATTTAAAACCTAGAGATTAGAGAAATGGTTTCAAACTGGAGAGAAAATACAAAGTGTTTTGAGGACAGTATGTGGTCGATGCAGTAAGAAACCAGCGGAAGCCATTAATTTGGACTTTTAGTGCTTGAATCTTAATTATTTGATAGTGAGGTAGTTTGTAATGTTAGATGGAATTTTTAACTATAACAGTAACACCACCGTATAATTCGCAGGTCACTACAGTCTCGATGAACAGTGATTTACGATAATATAGCGTGACTACAAAAGAATAATCGTGTTTTAATTATATATGTGTATATATATATATACCACTTTAAAAATGCACCACCTTTGTCTTTAAACTGCTGTAGGAGAGCATGGTACCCACCGCGTTAATGTAGCTGATTTTTCATGATGTCTTGTAGGCTATCAACACTGACGGACAGCATTTCTTCAAGTTCCTTGATAGTGCTGTGCCTATTCTCACGAATAAGCGCGTCTGTACGAATAATTTTTACCTCGGTGACGGATGCTTGCGGCTGAAGATCATACGGTCCATTTTCCACGCGTTCTCTGCTTTCTCTGAAGCGTTTAAGCCACTCAAATACGTGTGTCCCTAAGAGACACTTTTTTAGTACTTTTCTTGGAGCCTGTGGTAAATTTCAGTAAACGGGACGTTTTCTTCAACGAGAAATTTGATTACAATGCGCTGCTCCACACTCCGCGGTAGGTTCTGTTCGTTCATCACTCAAGAAACTCCCAAACAGGACGAAACAGGTTCTAACCCGAGCAGGAGGAAGGTTGGAGGTTGGAGGTTGTGACTCTGCTCTCTCAAAGTCGCACAACTGCTGTGCAGTGCAGCTTTTTTGTACAAAAATCAGTCCCGGTCATATTTAAACAATCTTGTATATACATTATAGCTTATCACAAACCAACCTTGCGTCAGAATGTTATATTTATGATGCAGCTCCAAAAGAGTTGAATACAAAAGTAATTGAAGACAAAACACCCAAGGCAAGATAATTACCATTTGGGTTTTTCCACTCTTTATTTCTGAATTTGACGTTTTAAGATTTTGCTAGATATCCTATTCAGACTGCCCTTTATAACAAGGCAAGTATGTGGTTCGGGAAACAAAGAAATTTATGAAAAGAAGCCGAATAAATATTTAATTTTTTTTAAGCTGGAAGGGGTCTTATTGTAGATAAACCAGTATTTGCTTCTAATACTTATTTTTAAATTCAGTGTTAATAGCGGAAATAACATGCATCAATGTAAAATTGATTGAAAATTTCTTTGTTATATTGATAGTGATAGCTAGTGGAAGAAAGATAAATTAAATTACATTTGAGATATCTTTAAAATAAATAACGTGCTTTATCTTCAACATTATAATTGGTGTTATAAGCCCAGTATAGTGTATAAGCTCCGCAGTCATAGTCGAACATTTAATCCTCTCATCTAAGTTCTGACGCAGATTTAAGGGCAATTTACTCGGATCTTATTTACCGTCTAAGAGATCCAACCCAAAATATAAAAAATCGAGTAAGTTGGTCTAGGACATTCAGAATTTTAATTGGAAAATTTCTCTAACAACAATTTTAACATTTATTTTTAGCAAGACGATAAATTCAGATGATTCTAGCCAACGCTGCTACAAATTAAAAACGTTTCACGTTAACACTAAAGTTTCGCCGAATGCATTAAGTGTAAAATTATAAATGTAAATTTAGTTGAAACATTGTTTAATGTAAACAATGAAATTAAATGTTTATCCAGTGTTTATCCAAATTATTCAAAATATTCGTGTTGTAAGAATGGTGTCAAATAAAAAGATACATTTTAATAGAGTCTATAATACTTAATTACTTAGAAACTATGACTGCGCGGACTTGAGCTTTCAGTCGACGCAAACGCTGTCGTGTGAGAGGTAAGAGTGTGTCCTGTATTTTCAAGCCCAACCGGGCTGCCGCCTACGTACGGCCAACTGCTGTCGGAACTAAAGGCCTAGTCTTATTATATCGCTTCCATCGCTCTGATCAAAGAAAAAATCCTAAAAGAACTATTAGACAAAGAAATCAGGACGATTACCATGATTTCTAATGCTATCCTAAGGCACGAATACTTTCTCGCTCAGTGGAAAGTAACCCAACTCATCTTAATATCTAAACCAGGGAAACCTCCAACCGACGTAGCGTCCTACAACCTAGCCTGTTGACAATAATAGCAAAGCTTTTGCTACAAAGAATGTTGCCCCTCATCGATGAAAAGAAATTAATATAAAAGAGTCAATTCGACTTTCGACAGAAACACTCCAATGTCTAAGAGATACATACATAAACCATGACCTGAACACCAAAATATGTTGCAGGACAGCATATATATGACCCAGGCATTTGAAATAGTTTGACACGTTACCTTTTTAAACAAAATCAAACATAGCTTGCCACAAACATTATTTGTATTAATTCAATCTTATCTCGCAAATAGATACTTTTCGGTAAAACATGGAGATGCCGTCATATCCTTGTTCCCCATTATATTCGGGTACCGCGGAGTAGTGTGTTATACCTTACATATACAACTGACCTATCAACAACCAGAAGTACGGTACTTGCCACCTATGCTGACGATACGGTATTCACAGCTTCACACCACGATCCAATTGTTGCCTTGAGATTAAAATAAGGCACATCCAAGCTAGGTAATATGCAAAAATCTATTCAGATGACATTCATAATTAGAATATTATTTTTAATCGTTTCTCCAGCTATTTCCTTTCATGCCAGTGTATTTATATTAAAAGTTTTTATTCATATTTCTCTATTTTCCGAAATATTTCAACACCCTAAATGTATTTTCCGTTTCTCGCTTAGTTTCACGCTCATACATACCCTTCTAACATTTTTATTCGTCTTTTATTTCTATACTATTCATTCTTGCCGTCTCATATTTCTGACATTTATTTCTTTTCGTTGCGATCAATTTCCTTGCTTGCCGCCCCGTTTCCTTGGGTTTTTAATTTTTTTTGCAAGTCTCCGAACTTGTAATTTTTACAGTTTGTTTCTTCAGTTCCTCCTCTTTATTATCCGACGACCTATTGATTTTAAATTTTTGTTAAGTTTTTGTTTTATTTTAGTTCTTCTAGCTAGTAATTTTTATTTTTATTGATGTTTATTTTTTCCTTTTTATTATCTCTAGATCTACCTGGTTCCTTCGTTCAGTTCTTAAATCTAAAGTATTTTAAATTAGTTAATAGTGAAAATATCAAATTACAGGCTGCATGGAAATGAGAGATAAAGTCAAAAAGGGTTTTGCCTGAAGAAAAGATGGCACAAAGTCTCCCAACCAAGTCGCTGTATGGTATCCCTGACCACCCGCGCGACATGCGGTCTGGTGTTGTTATGAAGAGTACACCTTTGTGATTCACCAGTGCTGACTCCTTCCGTTGCAATACCTGTTGCACACGTTCCACTTGCTGCGAGTACAGGCCCGCAGTGACCGTTTGGCCCGTTGGTAGAAGCTCATAGTAAACTACTTGATGACCTGTCCACCAGACACAAAACATGGGTGCATAGATGGTCTTGCTCTATGAGGGACAGTATCCTGGAGTGACAAGCAATGTTTGGAACGCTTGGGAGTGTCATACAGGACCCACTTTTCGTCACTGGTAAGCACTCGATTGAATATGGATGCGGTACGGTGGCGAGAAAACAACGTCATACAGGCTGCCACTCGTTGTCTCTTGTAGACTTCCACTTGCTCAGCCTGTACGTCTTACTTAAGCGGTGCAGATGGAGTTTAACTGTTTCATCAGAAACATTAAACTATCTTGCAAGTTCACCACACGTCCTTCTCAATAGCCGCCTGCAGGGCTTCGTCATCCAAGGACTGTGGTCGTCTACTGCGAGGTTCATCATAGGAGGACAACTCTTTTTTGAAACCAATGTCTTGCAGTACGTTAATTCTCAACACTATCCCCAAACACTGAACACATTCGGCGACTTGATACAGCTGCTGATAAGCCCATTTTAAAGTCGTAAAGCAAACAACACCAAACAGATCCTTGAACACTTCCATTTGTCTTCTCTACTGTACGAATTACGAATGATAAAAGTGCGCGGTGGACCTGCTTTCATAACGACTGATATTCCTACTCTCGACTGACCGGTTTTTAAACCACGTGATACACTTATTGCATACCTATTCTCCCGTCATTTAATGGCAAAGCAAAAACGGCAAGAACTTTATTGGTTACCTTGTACATTACAAATAGTCGTTAATATTATAATTACGCGCAGTTTTTAATGTTAATCCAATAAATATAAAATACAATATTTGTTTACCTTGATAACGGGTAAATGAACTTTATAGTGGTGTCTGTAAATATAGTTAAATGGAATAACCGGATGCAGATACTAAACAGCGCCGGTGGCAGAAAGGAAAAAGCCTATTATTTTTAAGCAGTGCTCTAAAACGGGATAATGTGTCGTTCATTAACGTGATCATTTACGATAGGTTTAATTAGTTAATTGCTACGAATTTTGGTAGTGTTTCTAGCTTCGTTTTTAAATGCAAGGAAACAAACTCATACATTACATTAAATTATTTAAAATTAATTAGTAGCTTTTTAGCAATGACTTTAGGTTTGCATAGCCAGTTTATATAGTATTAAAAAACTCAATTACCTACATACAATTGAGGACGTAGTACTGGAAAAGCACAACTAGTCTTAGTTATTTAATTTTTATTACCAAAAGGATGTTTATCAAAACCCTTGTCTATAATAAATAACCAAATTCGACATCTGTAGAATTAAAGTAGAATGTACCCGAAATAGTTAAAAAGTAAAGACACATTGAAGTCTTATAATTAAAGATCGGATTTTATGCACTAATATATGACAAAATGTGTGCATAAATATGAACTAAAATGTTATCAAAATATGCAAGAATATGCATTATTAAAAAAATATTTATTATTAATTGAGACTAATTATAACCAAGCAATTTTCGTTTCAAAAATAGAATTATATAAAGTGTAAGCATAAATTTATCAAGAAAACTATACAATAAACTTTACAAAACATTAAAATTAAACTTAAATACATATTATCGAAATTATTTACATCTACGAGAAAAACAATATATAATTTGGTGTTTCTCAATATTTTCTGGCAAAACAATTGTACGCTTGTCAAATGATATATATTTGTACGCAGAAAAACTTTCTTCTACATATGTCATAGGGGCATTTTTAAAGCACACATAATAGGTATTTCTAGCTCAATATCAACATCTACAGTGTTGTCAAAATTGAGAATGTCATTTACTTTTGCTAGCCTCTCGATAACCTACGTATTGCTAAAATATCGTTAAATTTCATTAAAAAAATTTGCCGACGTTTTCTGGAATGGCAGTTATTAATTTTTGAAAATTATCTATTAAATGCATATATTCATTTAATGGCATTTCTTCTTCTTCCAGTGCTGCAATTGATTTACTTACAAATGAATAATGAGCCTCAATAGATGCTAACTGATCGCGTAGTTCTACTTTTTAAAACAAATTTAACCACTGGATATATCTGAAAATTCGAAAATTAGAGTCTTTATCTTCTCAAAATGCTCGGCCTAAAAAAGCTGCGTTAAGCCAAGTACCCCGTCGCGTGGTTACAGGCTCAGGAGGCAACGGAACGTCGGGTAATTTTTCTCTATATAACTGCACCCTCAATGGGGCCTTTATAAACACTTTTTTTATGCTACTTATTAATGAATCTATTAAGGAAAATTCATTTTGAATTGCGTCAGCTACTGTAGTTAAACCATGAGCCAGGCGTGTAACATGAATTAGATTTTTGTATAAAGCCTTTAGCTGTTGTCCAACTTTTGTCATGCATGGTGCTGCGCCGGACGGCATCAAAATAATTTTTTTCTGTGGGTACAACATTAGGAAGGAAGAATTACATTAGAGATTCATTAATAAATTTAACTATTGTCAAATGATTGGTTTTATGAAGAACCTTACAAGCAATTAAATGAGACCTACTACAACCGATCAGAAGGTTAGCAACAGCGAGTATCTACTATAAAATATTTATACGGTTTTTTTACAATTTCTTTTATATTTTCAAAATACAGTTCGTTAAAGTATCTTTTCCTCATTGTACTTTAAGTTTTTCTAAAAGTGACTAAAACTATCGTCTTGTAATTTTTTAAGGAAAATGTTGGACTTAATGAAAGCATTACATAATCCTAAATTAAATTCTTCTCGTTCATTCCGTTCGCATGTTTTGGCAGCTAGAGATTCTCCCAAAGCGAGATTGGTAGGTGTTTTTTATTCTATCCACGTTTTCTTTATATCCAGCCGTATTAATATGTTGCGTGATCTGAGACTTTCCTTCACATGTAATCTATAATTTGAAATATATGCTATAATGGCTATTTACACAAGTTGTAAAAAGAGCGTGTTTTTTAACGAGTCGTAAATTTGTTGAACAAAGGTTGCCGAATTTAACAATTACGACAATTAAAAAAAAAACAATTTTACGCCTGTAGTTTTTTGACAAAACTAAATATACAAATATTTGACTTATCATTTTCCTGAAGACTTTGCAAATTACTCTATTACCTTCATCGCCATCCATAAGAAATTCGGGAAAATTTTTTATCCAAGTGGACATTCAGTTATTTTTCACTTTCGGCATCTTCAAAATTTGATATTGTCATCAACCTATGCTTTCCAAATAGAAGCCCCTGACGAACCCACTTACCACCCTTACAGAAATGATCACTTATCCGGCGTCTTAGACATTCTTGCTCGCAAAAACTTTAACAAACAAGCATTACAACAAGTGCTTCCCGAACTAGACTCTGACCACCTGCCAGTTATCATTTCATTTCTAATAACACCAATAAAATTCACCCCAGAGCCTAGACTAATTAATGGGATAGTCAACTGGGGATTCTTCGGCTACTATCTTGACAAACAACTCAAGTACCCTAACAATCTCGAATCATCAACCCATATAGATGAAACAATTATACATATAACAAAAAACATTACTGACAGCGTCCTTAAAGCTACCGAAGTGAGGGAAAATAGAAAACGCACAACCGTTAACTTACCATCTAAACACATAACGGACTTAATGAAGCGAAAAAATTCACTGAGAATAGAATGGCAGAAAACCCGAAGTCCCATAACAAAAAAAAATCGTAAATAATTTATCTCACCGTATCAAAAACCAACTTGAAGAGTACCGAATTTACTCTTACCGAAAATACATCAGCAATCTTGAACCACAAGATCCAGGACTATGGAGAACAACCAAACGGATACTAAGCCAACCTCACGAAATACCTCCAATCACCATGGACACTCAAATACTCAGTTCTGATGCAGAAAAAAGTGAAGCCTTTGCTGAAAACATTCACTACTCACACCTATATGGACCCGGTTTTCAATAACATAGTGACCAATTTTATTGAAACAACCTATCCCGGAACTAATCTTCAAACCAACCTCACCCAAGGAACTTGCTTTAATTATCAAAACCCTGTCAATAAAGAAATCGCCGGGCAATGGCAATATACCCAATATCGTATTGAAAAAACTCAACAAGAAAGCATTAGCGTATTTGACAACAACATTCAACGCTT
Source organism: Sinelater perroti (assembly GCA_036346155.1). Classification (NCBI taxonomy): domain Eukaryota; kingdom Metazoa; phylum Arthropoda; class Insecta; order Coleoptera; family Elateridae; genus Sinelater; species Sinelater perroti. The sequence goes on from JARFIY010000215.1 coordinate 6,754,967, forward strand.
GTCTACGGATAGGTTACTTCCCAAACATATGGAAACATGCAATCATTCTTATGTTCCCAAAACCGGGGAAGGATAAGAAAGATATCAGAAGCTATAGACCAATTAGCTTATTATCAACTATTTCGAAACTGCTAGAAAAAGTCATCCATTCTCGACTAAACGACGAACTTCTTAGACTGAACATTCTACCAGCTTATCAATTTGGCTTTAGAGAAGGTCAGTCCACCCGCCATCAATTACAGCGCGTTACGGAAACAATTGAAAGAGGTTACGAATGAAAACAATACAGAGTAACTTTAAAATAAAAATATAAAATCTTACAACTTCAACTACCCAATTACATCAAATCCGTACTTTTCTCCTTTCTGGATAATCGCACGTACGCAGTCAAAATTCGCACATCCTTATCTGCCATCAAAGACATACAAGCAGGGGTCCCTTAGGGCAGTATCTTAGGCCCAATTCTTTTCAATATCTACATGCGGGACCTCTCTACCATCAACGCTGACCTTGCATTATATGCAGATGACAGTCATAATAACCAAAGACGAAAGCCTAGAAGTGGCTATCTCAGAACTGCAAAAAGCCAGCACTATCCTCAGTAGGTGGTTCAAGAAATGGAACCTATCCATCAATTATGACAAATGCGCCACAAAAATCTTCACATTAAGACGATTTAGTAATCCATCAGAAATCGCAATTAACGGACACTCCATTCAGTGGAACGCCACCGACAAACCCGTTAACTACTTAGGTATATATCTTGACACCAAGCTCACCTGGAAATACCATGTCCTCAAAAAATTAAATGAAGGGCACACGAGACTAATCCAACTCTACCCTGCTAAACCGCAAGTCCACCTTGCTTACTCAATGTACCATTATCCTGTACAAATCACTGTTACGACCATTAATCCTCTATGGGTGTGTCATATGGGGCAACACATCCAAAACGAATCTTCGCAGAATCCAAGTATTCCAAAACATAATCCTGAGAATCGCTGTCAACGCTCCCTGGTTCATCACAAACCAACAGCTACACTACGAACTGGGTATTTCCACAATTGAGCAGCATATAGCGAAAATTACTAAAAAATTTCATGCCAATCTCACCAACTGCAGTGGTGCAGCATACTACACACTGGGGCAACGCGGCATCCACGCAAGGCTAAAACGAAAACTACCCCAAGATATATTTCTCAGTGACTAGTGGTCGATTCTAAACCTAGTGCTCTCATAGTGCAAAGTAAACAATAATAAAACTTTCTTGGGGTCATACTCACCGCTTACGCTATTCAATATATATTATGTATTACATACTTTGTTATCAATGTCTTGTATAACAGTGTAAATTGTTGAGCAGGCAAATTCCTAATAAAAAAAAAATAAAATTTGATATATTCACGTTCTCTTCACAAACAAATGTATCGTAACGAACTATTTTGTCTGTTTAATTATACCGTCATAAATACGCTTGCTAAAAGAAATACAACTAAAATAATCAGTGGAGTTTTTGAACCCTTCTATTTGATGTGCTCAAGTTCGTGAGAAACCATGATAACACATTGTAAATTCACAGGTATATTATAATACCTCTTAGGAATATTCTTACTAAAAGCAATGTAAATAATTAGTAGGAGTTTTAATTCTCCCTTTGTCCTTCTTCTTAAGAAACCGCAATAAAACTATTTAGTTTAGGAAATTCCGAAATAAAATTTATGAAAACAAAAATATGTTAAATTATGCAGGAAATAACAAAATATTTCCTTTAGCATAAAATATGGACTACGGCTAAATATGCAAAATTATGCATTTTGCATAAAATTCGCTCTCTATTTATAATCATATATATAACGGCCCTGGTAGATTTTATTTAAACATAGCTTTTAAAAGATAATTACTACTTACTGGAAAAAACATAAATTCTTATTGCTAAATAACTTAGCGTAAAGTTAATTAATTAATCACCATCATCAACTGCATGGTTTAGACTTTCAAACCCATACCAGACCAAAACTATAAAAAATATTCCATATTTTCTATTTTCCTAGGTCTTCAACATTACTGTTAACTATTTTTTATAGGAAGCTCTTTTGCAATTTTATTGTATTTAGAAAATTACCAACGTTTTAATTATCACTGTGTGCTATATAGAAATGAACATTATTTTAAAATTTTAAATATTAGTTAAAATACAGGAAAACTTAGTATGATTAGGACTAGTATGGCACGTCGAAAATAATTCTATTTAAATTAGTTTGGAATATCTACCATATCATAAAAAAATTCTTATGTAAGCCCTTTTTGTTCCAACTTGTTAATAAACAAGTTAAGATACGTTTCTAAAATAAAAGGAAGAAGTAGTATAAAGCGGATATGGTAAAGTCAACTCAGGCTATGTGTGGGGAAAATGTCACTCTCAAAGCTGCCAAATACACTTAATAATACAGTTTTTCCCCTTTTAAAAGTAGTGACAAGAAAAATTGGAAGAAAGCTTGTACTAAAATATGAATTAGAAACTTCAGTACTTATTTCAAATGGATAGAGATTTTATAACTTCACACTTGAAGACTTGCTTCGAATAACGTACCAACTATCTATTAGAAATGGCACAGAGCATCTACTCCAGAATGTAGAGATTGGTAGGGCTTGGTTGAGTCTTTTCTTGCTACATCATAAAAATATTCCGTCAATATATAAGCTATGGGACGTGCTTTGTAATTTAATAAGGACAACTTGGCACTTTTTAAACTACTGAAAGAAGCTTTTGAGATGCATAAGAACCTCCCAGAAGCAATTATTAATGCGGGTGAAACAAGGGTAACCATTATTCAAGATAAATCGCATGTGTTGTTGGCAGGAAGAGAAAAGCTGCTGTATTAACATCTATAGAGATAAGTTTAACTGTGATTACCTATGATTGCTTTTGAACACTATATTCCACCATTTGTGGTACTTCCAAGAAAAGCTCATGAAAGCGACTTTTGCAGGCAGCGCTGATGTAGATTTAGTCTAGCATCTTCATTAAATGGTTCAGACAGTTTGTGGAAAAAGTAAGACTCTGGCAACTATTTTTAGTAGTGCTTAACTTACAAGGGGATTGCTAACAAATTATTGTAACTTTTTTGTCAGGATCCCTATATTGTACCGACAAACACTAGTCTTTGGATAAAACCTTAAAGCTCTTTTAAATGTATATCCTAGCAAGGGCAGTGGTTTCGACATTCACTCGTTATGAAATGATAGAACTATTTAACAAAGCTTAATTAAAGGTGCAAGCAGAAGAAATTGTTGTCAGTTGTTTTAAAACCAGAGGCATTTTCTCTCTCAGTAGAAACACTTTTACAGATAGCGGTTATAAAACATCACAAAATATATTATTTTAATTTTTTAGCTCAATAAGTTGAAATTTAGAAATAATTTCTTTACATTTTTTAAAACTATTCTGTAGCGTATCACTAAAATCACAAAAATTATTCACCAATTCAAACCATAATTTTAGATTGTAGTCATTATATAGGGTGGACCAAACCTCCCTCTCTAATTTCAGAAATGTTTATGAAGCTAAGGGTAGTCCGAGAATGGTAAAAGTGATTTGATTAGGCACCAGTAGCTAGGAAACTTCAAGAGTACTGGTTCTGCAGTGAGGGGGAAGGGGAAAACCTCGAAGTGTGCGGAAACCTGATCCGTTAATAAATAAAACTCCGCACCGAACGTGCCCTTGATAACGTGATTAACGCGAGAGGAGTAAAGTTTGGTCCCTCGGTCTTTACTTTTTTTAGGATAGAAACCAATGCGTTTCCGTCTCTTCTAGTCGATATAAGGAAATTATTTTTCTCACCAAATATCTATACACTTCATTTTAAAAACGTTTGGTTTCAATATAATGGAACAACAGCTCAAGTGCTACGTGAAATGTTTTCTTGGCACCTATTCCTTTAACGCGGTGATGTCATCCCACGTTCTGTGGGAATATCTTAAGGTTGAAGTTTATATACATCGCCCTATAACTCTCAAGCCTTGAAAAGTGCAATGTGTTGGCAAATCAGGCGTATTTCTCAAGTAATGAAGAACTTTAGAATACAATTTCAGCTGTGTAATGAAAAAAACTGTACTAGATGTTACTAGAGCCCATCAGAACTTTTGCAGATACTGTTAACAGTTTGTTCAAATATTGTAATGCATCTTTTGATACTCATTTTGCCTTACGGCGTTAGATTTTGTAGCCATCTCTTGTATTCTGCTCGATTGTTAGCCAGTCTTTTCAATTCTTGTTCTGATTTTCCTCTTTTCTTTCCAATTTTGTATATGTAGTGCAGCCATTGTATCCGTGGTCGTCCTCTTCCTTTATTTCCCTTTGGTCTTGCCTCCATAACTTGTTTTGTCAGTTTCATGTCATTCATGCAGAATACGTGTCCAAACCATTTAAGTTGTTTTTGTTCTAGTACTGACTCTCTTATTCTCGTATTTCTAATCCTATCGAGTTTAGTTTTACCTGCTACCTTCTTGAGGTAACGCATTTCTGCTGCCTGCATTTGTGCCAATTGCCAATTGTTCTTCTTCTTCTTTTCTTGTTATTAATTTTTGTGAAAACCATATCTTCGTGTTGTTGTCTTATTCTTCAGTTGTTCAACATAAATCCGTTTATATATCTTCTTCTTCGTCTCTATATGGTTTCTATCTCCAGTCTGATATTAGTAATCTGTAGTCCTTGCTTAATTCAGCTCTTCTAATGACCTTCACATCCATTACGATCTTATTTCTCTAGAGTATACTATGTAGTCAGTTGTGCTCTTTACATCTCTTGTTTCTGCTTCAAATTTAATTTGGTAGATTTTCTTATATTTGAATAAAGAATTTCCTATAACTAATTGATTGTTACTACAAAATTCTATCATGAGATCTCCGTTGTTGTTTTTCGTCATTTCCGCACCAAATTGTTGCATTGTTCCTAGTCCTTGTAAAGCGTTGTTTCCGGTTCTTGCATTCCAATCGCCTGTGATTATTATTTGGTTAGTTATTCGGCGGACCTTGTCTAGGGTTGTTTTATCTGTAGAATGCTTCCTTATTTTTGACATGTGTATCTTATGTAGGTACATATAGGCAAATAATTCCGATCTTTCTCTCTATTTTCGTTATTACATACATTAATCTAAAGTTGATACTTTTCCACTGTGTGACTCTCTGGCTTATTTCTGGTGTCGTTATAATTTTCACACCCTCTGCTGCTTTTTCATTTGGTACTGCTCCTGAGTATCTTAAAGAATAATTGTTTCTCCGCATTCCCTTTATTTTTAACTTTACTAAGGCCGATTATGTCGACCTTGTATTTCTCCATTTCTTCTATGATCGCTTTGACGTTCCACGTTGCTATTCGTGTCCGTTTTCGTTTCCCTAGTTATCTGTTATTCCAGTTCTTTTCGAGGTTATTATATTTACCTTAAATCTATTTACCTTACGCGAGTGATTAGGCAGCCGCAAGGGCCCCGTTACCTCGAGACAACTAGGGTCCTGTTATATCTCCGGACACTAGGGCGTCAGAGACTCGTTATCTAGCAGAAAGTACCTCGAGCAGGTGAGGTTGACATTTGGGTGGCTGGATATTAAGGCCTTACTCTCCATCTTTTGATACAGTACGTGTAATACTCTAAGGTTTCTAAAATTTTGTTTGTTAAAATGCTTTATACTTTCCTCAAGATCATCAGCTCTCCCCTGCTGCATGCACTGGAAATTATATAAGGTGACCACTTAGAGCAATAGTTACAACAAATAGTTATTAAAATACTTTTAAAAAATTGATAAAGCTACAATTAAAAAAATTAAATGCTAGTTTTATAAATATTTTAGAAAGTTAAATTCAAATCCAATAATATATAACCATATTCTGAAAATTACCTTCAAACAACATTCTTATACTACTTTGGTTAAGGATTTCAATTTAATCGCTGCATAAATTTAATTATTTACAAATCAGTGCCTGAAAAACAATGTAACAAAGCAGATTAGAGAAGGAATTTAATTTATCTTTTCATAAATTAGAAATAAATTACGGGAATTATCCAAATTAATTACATTTTATAATATTGCACGTTCTAGCACAACATTGCGTAATTAATAAATAAAACAGCTCTACAATAATTTCGAAGCTAGTACTTTACTAAGAAAAACCACAAGTACACTATCGTTGATAAGTTTCCAGACTGTTTTTACCTATTAAAATTTAACTGAATGCTACAACTTTTTAACATAAAAAATAATGAAATACAACTGAGCTGTTTCGTTGCCGTATTAATTATATTGTCAGTCGAAAAACTCTTAAGCTGATAAAGTTATCAGTTATTGTCACTCGAAGTACACGTTCCTGCACTCTAGTAATTAAAAGCTCGTTTAGCTCGCATTACAATATTATGCAGCACTGAAAATATTGTTTAGCCATTTATGCAAATTGTGTACATCAGTAAGCATGCAACGTCAGATGCTAAAAATAAGATAATCGCCTGCAAGAGTGTATTAATGCGTTACTGTTTTTCGCAGTTACTGCATTGAAGCTTCGGGGGCGCAGTCGCCAATGAGCCATGCCGAACATCCTCTACTTCCTCCAAATGATGAGGTCTTGGAGAATCGACGCCGAAGAGAATCTGCAAGCCAAAGTGCCTTCTACACCCGTCATCAACATCGCGACTTCTATGGAGAATCCAGAAAAAAAACCTTCGGCGTCCCAGCCTCCCACACCGCCAACTCCGGGTGCTGTAGCTGCTCCGGTTCATAGCAAATTGGTGAGTTATACAAGAAATTTAATTTTTGATGCAACTTTAACAAAAATTAAAAAGTAACGCCCAATGCATTAAAACTGAGGTTCAAAAAATATATAAACAAAAGAGTGAGAATACCTAAGTTTTATAAAGAAGGGCAGCTTTAGCAAAATAATAAAATAAAAGGAGGAACTATGTAGTTTTCAACATCTAATAATGTCAGTCTTCCCAATCTCCTTCATTTAGTTCTTTCTCTTTGTTTTCCATTTTTCCTCTAATTGACTAATTCCCTACTGGTTTTGTACCATTTTTCCTCATTCATTCTTTAGTGCATTATTTTTCAATCTTGTAATTAACATTTCTGCTTCTGTATCTCTTCTGTTCATTTTATATTCTTGTGTATTGTAACTTCTTTTCATAAAATCTGATTTTACTTTTCTTAATTTATCTCTTATTTTAATAGTCATATGCCATAGTTATCCCCATAGGTTGTAACGTTTCCCACAATAGTGTTAAATATTTTCTCTTAGTTTGTTTTGTGGAGTTTTAATTTTATATGAGCCTCTAGGGTGCTTTTGTTGTTGCTCTTTTTTATATCCCCAATTATGTTACCTGTGCGTAATATAATTGAGTCCAAATATTCAGCATACGTTTTTATTTTTTCTTCTCGTATGTTTAACTTATGTTTTTCTCCTCCGATACACATGTATGTTCTTTTGCTAAAATTTGTAGCAAGTTTCCGTTCGTTCTGTTTGTCTTTCAGCTTTCGCAGCATGTATGTCATGTCTTCCTCAGCCTGTTCTCACCATTGTTCTAATGCTTGTTCTTCTATATATTCAACAACGTCGGTGATAGCGTGCGATCTTGTCTTAATCACTTAGACATTTTTAATTTGGATGTTACTTTATTTCTAAGCTTAATTTGTGTATTTGTGATTTAGTATATAGCTTTAACTGTGCCGATCCATTTATCTTTAATTCTCATTATTATTATTGTCACGTTCCAACCTCTACAAATGTTAGATGGATGTTAATACTTTTTGCTCAATTTTTTTCTGTCTGACGTAATAAGGGTTGTCTACAGGTGATCTTCTGAATTTAAGTCTATTTTATTTCTCACTTTCAATATCATTTCCTCCGCCTTGTATTAGTTCTATTCTAATATGACCTTGTCACGCAGATCTATTGTTTTTACTTTTCCTTAATGCTTTTGTCAAATCTGCTACATTTATTTCTCTCTCCTGACTAATGCTTATTTCTTCCTTGTTTTTCTATTTTGTTCTGACATGTATTGTTGCCTTTTCTGTTCTAATAGCGCTGGGTAGTATTTTGTCCATTTTGTAGAATTATTAATAAAGTGTTACTTTTATTTGCCTCTTGTCTTAAGCTTTCAATTATCCTCCATGCTTTTAGATAAATCCTTTTATATTACTTATATTTCTACACACAGCTTTTCAATTTTTACTAATCTTTCACATTTTGCATGTTTCTGTTTTGTTATTGTTGGTTTATTGTTGTAACTACTCTTTACAGTATGTTTTTTATGTATTATCTTTTGTTTGAGCTCTCTCCTAAACATTTTATTTCTTTTATCTCTCTTTGGTTCTATTTCTAGCGTCTTCTGCTGTGTATATACTGGTTCCTATGTGTTCGTAGACATTATTTGTCTCTCCTCTACTATTCCCTTGTTCAATTATATTTCTAATCCATTTGTTATACTGTCTTATCTGCGGAACTCAATTTTGTAAATTGGAACTTGTAGTTCTTCAATCTAATCTTTTGTACTTTCTTGTTCTTTTTTTACTTTCTCTCGTATGTGAACAAAGGCTCCTAGTACTATATAGTGTATTAATCCGCACAAAATCTATCTATATGACTTTACATTTTTTTATTTTTGTCTTTCAGTTTTTGATCTATAATCAGTGCGGCTATTTTATAGAAAGTTTAGATGGTGCACGAGTCCAACGCTATCTCAAGATTTATAAAAGCCAGATTTGTTATATTCTTTAGTTGTTTTGATTAAGTTTCTTACTATCAACAAATGATCATTTGTCCCGACACCTGTTCTAAATCCTCTATGTTCCCGTAGTTGGTTATGGTCAATTTTATGAGCCTGTTTGTGATAATTTTTGTAAATAATTTATAAATATGAGATAAGAGACCAATTAGACTATAGTTTTGGAGTTCGATTTTATCTTTCTTTTTGTGTAAAAGCACTAAAACTGCATTATTCCAATTTAGAGGTATCCTTTCTGTTTGTAAGCATTAATTAAAAAGCATTTTAAGTTGTTTAAATAGCGATTTTCCGCCTTCTTTTAACATCTTCTTCTTTTTATGGTTTTCTATTTTACGGTTCTTAATGTAATAGTATGCTTAAGTTTAAATTTAAAAAAAACCCTAGTGCAACATCTTATGATGAGTTCCAAGAAGGTCACCAATTAGTACTTCTTTTCTTTAAATGCTATATATGACATAAGGACACTGTTCTATAGTAGCATGACTTTGTCTACACCCAAATCGGTAATTTGGTATGCATTCTACTAGCTAATATTCTTAATTTATTTTTTTCACTAATAATTTCTCTAAAAGTTTTTATCGCCTAGCAAGACTTGTAGGTCAGTAAGAGATGAACTCTCTTGGCAATTTACCTGGTTTTGCTATTACTATTGCATATGCATGTTTGAAATAGATAGGCGAGTAGCTCAGTTTTAGTACTGGGTTAAAGAATTTTTTATATAAACAATAAACCAGACTTGATCTGCTCAGCTAAGATTTATGCGGTTCTTGTCAAATCCTGGTAATTTATTCTTATTTACACGTTTTATTTTATTTTAAAATTTTGAAATTTATAATAGACAAAGACATTTAAAGAGGTACATCCAGGAAGTTTTATTTTTCTGCAACAGAATCGTTGGCATATGGATGCAAAATTTCTGAAAGACAATGTGCAAATACCTCAGCTTTTTCACTAGCAGACCTTACCCAGCTACTATAAAGTCTATGAATTGGAGAAATAGTAAAAATAGGCCATTTAAAACATTCAGTGCGTTCCAAATTAAATGATCTTTATTAGACGAGTTTATGACATGTAATACGTGTTATATTTTTCATTTTTCATATCTTAAAAGTTTGATTTATTAGTAAGTCTATTATCGATATTTTTATCCACTAGATGCTGACTCCTTTACCATCGCACTTGTGCTCTTCCTTTTTCTATTATCAGGAGGTTTTGAATTTGACGTTTTCCTATTTTATGTGAAGAAGTTGCATTCCAAGCAGATATTTAATTATAATGATGTGAAAGTTTGTTGCTTTCTCTGTCAGTTTTGTTTCTATAAATACATTAACTGCAATAATTTTCTAATCTATCACTTTCTTGTATAACTTACAGTAAGTTTTTTGTTGCACAGTATTGATTTTTTGTTCTTTATTATCATTGTAATAATAATATCAATAGCAGGGGTATGATCTGAAAATAGGTTGAAATTTATTTTCACACCTTAAAGATTAACTTAAGTGCTATTTGTAATGTAAAAGTCTATTAAATCAGATACTTTATTCGCGTCCGATAGCAAAATCATTGATTTGCTCGTGGATAACGTGGGACGCCCTTTTTTATTACTAAGTTTTAATTTAGCATTATAATTACCACCAACGTTAAACTTCAGACACAGAAATCCAAAAAACGGTTAAAGTTGATTCTTAGTAATGTTGTGCCGGGGAGGATAGTACAGGGCAGAATAATTAAATCGTCATATATAAGGAATATGTTTATGTTCTGTATGAAAAATATTATATTTTATTCTTTTTTAGTTAGAAACTATTAACATTCTATAACTTTAATATTAAGGTCTTAGCTATTGTGTATTAATTTCGAAATATGGATATATAACAAATTGAGTGTCATGTTGTTTTTAGTTAACTAATTGATTAAAGATTCCTTAAAAACGTTTTAAAATTATGAAAGGGTCATCTTTGCGTTAATTCGAGATGATTCGGCATTAATTTTAGCCAATTGCGCAAATGTAATTTGCTTATATATTATCTATATTCAGTAATGTGTTTTTGTGTTTGCTGATATCCCATACGATGTTTCTTATAAAGCTCGCTTTGTAATTGGCTGGATGTGCAACATCATCAAAGATACATTTAGCTATTTCTTTTTGTATATTATAGTGTCATGTGCACCGCCATTCTTAATGCACGCATATTAGAATAGCTCTTTATACTAGGTGGCGCAAAAATCATCACTTTATCGGAAGATGCTCTCATTTTTGCTGATGGTGTCTCGTGTCATTGCAACTTTGACATTTGTGAAGTAAGCAGAAGCAGAATACATGTAGATAGACCATGAATCACTATACTACTCAAGAACGCAGAATAACGGTGTTAATGTTTTTGACAAATAATCAGTCGGTGGTTTTGGCTCAACGTAAATTTTGTCGTCGAGTTCCCAGCCATGTGGCACCAAGTGAACAAATACTGCGGCGTTTAGCCGCCCGCCTCGAGAAGACTGGCTCAACATCGGACAGCAGCAGACGTCCGGTCGAGCATATCGCTGCTGTGATAGCAGATGTCCAAGAGGGTCCTCAGACGTCAACCATACGACAGGCCACGCAATAGGCGTAATTTTGGTGAAAAGCTTTAAGATATTCCCGTACAAAGTGCAAACAATGCATCAGGTATTGTAAATTTTAGCCAAGTCTTTCTAAACTTCCACTGTGATGAGGATTATTTTTCATTGAAAAGCTACGAGCGACCAGGCGCATTTTCAAAATCCGCGTGTAATGCACGAAAAGCCAAAGTCACCGTTTGATGAGGCGTTTATGAAGAAAAAGTGATTGACCCCTTATTTTTCGAGAACGGCGTTGGCAACACTGTTACTGAGACTGGTGAGCACTACAGAACCATGATCAACAACTTTTTGCTGCCGCAAATTGATGAATTGGGTTTGGAGAACATGAGGTTCCAGCAAGGCGTTGCAACCGCACACTGCACGAGCAATAGCAGGCGTTCTAAAGCAAGCGTTTCTCGACCGCTTAATCTCTTGTTTTGGCGATTTGCACTGGCCCACAAGATCTCCTGATTTGACCGTTCAAGACTTTTTCCTTTGTGGTTTTTTAAAATTACAGGTCTATACGAACAAGCCACAGATCTTAACGGCCCTAAAAAAGAACATCTAACCAGAAATGGCGAATTTATTGCCGGAAGTGTTGAGAAATCTTATGAAAATGTGCATCAACTTTGCGACAGTTACTTCACCAATATTATCTTAACGAAAAAAAAAATGAACGTTTAAATAAACATAATCAACGAACAGAACCAATTATTTTTATTTACAAAGTTTGCTGTCCTGGGAAATCGAATTTTTGCTCCACTTTAAATGTTTATACTGTTGACATTTTGTGTGCTGTACTAATTCCGTAATTCCGTTCTAAAGACCTTTGTTTCTTTCGCAGGTTCAAAAATGAGTTTTTTCAGTACTTTTTCTAATAACAATAACGTGTGTGTTGATCAACTCACTTCGCCTTTTAATAATAAAGATACACTCAAGTTCAATAAATTTAATTGTCGTCCTAGTTCTCTGAAAGATGAATTTAAAGTAAACCGTCCCAAATCAACTATGGTGTGCACGAACTGATAAAGCAAGACTGTCATGTGACTTATCATGAAATTCAGGTATCTTTGGGCATTAATATGACTAGCACATATTCGTCTTTTTTTTTTGGAAAAACTGGATTATTTTCGAAGTTCTACTACGACATAGAAGCACCGTTAATTTAGCGGTAAACGTTATTTTTAAAGATAAATTAGGTATTGGGTAGGTAATGGTTCATTAAAAAAAGTTATCGATCATTAGATTATAAATTATTATTAATGAATGCAAGCTCACTATGAGGTCATCTTTACGTATAGGAAAATTTTAAGCATTTCTAAAAAATGGTAGTCGTTTTGTATGCATAAGGCTTGCTTTGTAATAGGCTAAAGGTTGTGGATAGGAAAATAAAATGTACTAACTATAGGACCTAGAAGAATACTTGGGAAACTATATAATTTTAAAATTGACAATTTCTCTCAAAGTATAAGGAGTATTTTAGTATCAGATTGTAGGTTAGAGTTAGAAATAAGGGTTAGTAATTTTCCCAAGGTAGCTGATAGGATTGTTAAATACATGACAATAATCGGATGATTTTAATAAGTTTTCTGTCTTACAGATGCACTGTAGTGTTTTTCTGTAAAATTTTAATACTATTTTCTTTCAGACCTTTTAAAGGACAATTCGGAAGCTTTGATATTTGATTTTGGTAATGCGGCTCTACTTTAGTTGCATGGTTTTGTTTCAAATTCAACGACATACAACTCAATAAATTTATAAAAATTTAGAAAAGATAGAAAAGTCAATGAGAAATCTATTTTATTTGGAAGTAATTATCCAATCTGACAATATATTGGCGAAATATAACCTAAAAGCATATTGCAATGCAAAAATATGGTATGCACCTTTCTTTGCATTAAATTTACAAAAACAAATGGTTAAAAACGACAAAATCTATTAAAATTGCAAACAAAAATATTACAGCAGAAAATTAGTATACTCCTTGCTAAGCTTCTAAGTCAGGTCAAATTATTTTAAAACAGTAGGCACAAGTAAACTTTACAAAACAAATGTTGCAATTATTTCTTGATTTCCTAGGACATAAATTCATAATAAAGGGAGATTTTAACTCCAAGCATACTCACCGGTGCTCAGCCCTAACCACAACGGAAGGCAAAGAGTTATATAAATTATTAGTAGATAACAATTATAACTATCTCTCTACGGACAGTCGAAATTATTGGCCGTCTGACCCAAATAAAATACCTGACCTACTGGACATTTTTATTACCAAAAAGTTTGGAACCAACTACATGGATATTATATCTAATTATGACATAATATCTCACCGATAATAGCAACTATACACTCAACAATCATCTACAAAGAACCAATTTTTACACATAGTAATACAACATTGCATTGACCAAAATCTAAACACAAATATAAGCCTGAAAACTCCAGATGAAATTGAACAAGTCACAGATTACTGTAACTACTACACAAACAGCAGGCTGGAATGTAACCTCAACGTCTACCAACTTTAGATAACTCCAATATCTCACACGAAATAATGGAAGCAGTAAAAGAAAAACGGCATGCCATGGAAAGATAGCAATAAACACATAATGTAAAAGATAAATGTAAATTTAATCAGCTGAATAATAAAATCAGAAATAAATTAAAACACCCATGACTAGTCGATCTGGAAAGCCACAAAGAACACGAAACGACAGAAAACACATATACCACTATTACAAAACAGAAAAGAAAAATTGGAAAAAGCTGATATATTCCCACACCATCTGGCGAAAGTTTTTAAACTAAACTCTGATGAAGTAGATGAATAAAAAAAACGAACTTCAAACGCTCCACGAATTCTATATCTTATTCCTTTTGTATCTCAGTAAGTGAAACATTCAGACTAAGATTGGTAACGATGTATCCCAGATAGAAAAAATAAATACGCCGGAGTGCCCCAAAGTAGTGTCCTTGGGCCGATGTTGTACTTACTCTATACTTCTGACCTACCAATATTAAACCATACCATGGTAAGCACATTCGTCAATGATACGGCTATTTTTACTTGCAACGACGATCCGAATACAGCATCAGTAATGCTTCAACTTCACCTAAACCAAATTGAAAATTAGTTACGCAAGTGAAGAATTAAGGTCAATGAAAACAAATTCAGTACACATCACAACAAAACGTGTAACGTTTCCACCAATCACTCTCAACAACACTCCCATTACACAGTCAAATGAAGTGAAGTATCTGGAACTTTATCTTGACAGGTGTCTGAAAAACTTGTATCACCAAAATGCGCAAATAAATTGACATCAAACTAAAGGAGCTCTACAGGCTTATCAGAAGGAAATCTCCTTTAGTGCTACAGAACAAAATGCTATTATACAAAAGTATAATACGCTCAATCTGGATATACGGATTCCAACTATGGAGACGCGCCAGTAATACTAAACTTAATATTACACAACGATTTCAGTTGAAAAAAATATGTCAAATGCGCCACGGTATGTGTCGAACCGCACACTATCTGTAGACCTCAACATCCCTTACGTAAAAGATGTCATCAAACAATAGACTGTCCAAAACCACAATACTTTAGGAACTCACCCAAATAAAATCATGGAATCACTGACAACAGACCCACAAACCAGGCCAGTTCAGAAGAAATGGCTAAAGGGGCTGGCTTATTATTCTTACCAAATATTAGCTCATAGAATAATATATTCTGATTACTAATAAAGTTTAAAAAAAAAATAAATAAACAAATTAGTATTCATAAGAGGCAGATCGGTATTTTAATATTTAAAAATAAAACAGTAATAAGTTCATATGGTCAAAAAAAAAATAAAAGGTAATGTTTAGATCCTTTCTATATTTTGACATTAAAATAGATTCAAATACCAGAGACCACAATAAACCAGAAATAATTACGATATATGAACATGTTTTGATAATTGGCAAAAAAGCAAGTTAAACGACATTTCTTAAAAAATATTTTTTTCATAACGATTATACACGTGATCAAATACGTTTCCAATTTTTTCAAACCCCCGTAGAAATATTTTTCCTCAAATTGTACAAAATACTCAAGATATTGGTGATGGCATTCTCACTGTATAAAACATTTTTTAAATTTGGGAACAGAAGGAAAGTACTTTGTTCTAAATCTAATGATTAGGAAGAATG
Organism: Sinelater perroti; assembly: GCA_036346155.1. Taxonomy (NCBI): domain Eukaryota; kingdom Metazoa; phylum Arthropoda; class Insecta; order Coleoptera; family Elateridae; genus Sinelater; species Sinelater perroti. Next base: position 6,770,530 of record JARFIY010000215.1, read on the forward strand.
AAAAATTAGGTTGAATCCTAACTCGTTCTATAGTGACAATAGATTTGTTTTGGTAGGAGAACACATTTTTACACTCCAATCTTTGTAATTTTTAGGCAAAGTTCCTTCTCCAAATGGTTCTGTTATTTTGTTCTTCTCCAAGTAGTTGATCAAGGTAACTTTTGGAGAAAAACGATAGAACGACATTTGCTTTTCTCGGCCCGCTTTTATTTTTGGATGTCCATTGCCTTGTTTCTGGTCTATCAGAGGAGATCTATATCTTATTTATCATTGTATATAGTTGCAAGCATTGTTAACACTGCATTTTTTGTCGTTGTACAAAAATCAAGACGCCCATTTTGAACACAATTTTATATGAAAAATATTACTAGCTCGTTTTGTTGGAATGGTGACTATGTCAGCAATCTTACGTACTTTTATTTGTCTGTTTTTCATAATAAAATCGTAAAATTTTTTAATTGCATCTGTTGTACTGACTTTCACTGGGCGTAGATTGCGGATTTAATTATTAATGCAGCATTTACCAAAAATAATCTTGGACGGTATTCCAGAGTTATTATGTATTTTGTCTAATTTAAGCATAATATTTTATCACTTTTTTAAACAGAAGCCCTTTACCAGTGCACTACAAATGTTTGAAGAATAATAACTATCAAACATCGACAAATATCTTTTATTCGAAACGAGAATGGTGAGAACAAAACGAAATTATTTGGTACCCATCTCTAGAATGATTTTTAACGGCATTCTCCAGAAGATACTAAAATCTTATTTTTTTAGCCCCTTGCCAACTCTTTTTGTCTTTTAAACGCTTCTCCTAATCAAAAAAATTATCGCTAAAAACACCAACGCAGGACACATCAGTTTATAATATTGTTACTAAAAGAATAATTAAAGAACTACCTTGTAAAAGCATCAAGTTAATAGGCGTGTAAATATAAACTTGACTCTGAAATTAGTTGTATTAAAAAACATACTTGAACGCAGCCAATTTGCCTGCCATTGGTATATGTAGCTTAATCATTACTGTTTTCATAACATAAGTTTTAGTCATTTACAAGTTGTCGTTCCGTGTGTATCAATTTTATAAGAAATTGATGTCGATAAGCAACATTTAAGCTATGGCATTCTATTCAGTTTTTAAATGAACAAAAATGCTGCTCAAGCTATGGAATGGATTAATTCGACTTTGGGTGAATATTCCGTGAGTCATTCAACAGTAAAAAAGTGGTTTGCTAGATTTCGTGATGGAGATTTTAGTCTTGAGGGCGATCCACGTCCAAGTGCAGTAAAAAATTTAAAGACGAAAAACTTCAAGTTTTACTGAATGAAAATCCATGTCAAACTCAAGAAGAACTTGCAGAATAATTAGGAGTTGCTCGCCAAGTAATATAAATTCAATTTCATGCAATGGGAAAGATACAGAAGGAAGGAAAATGGGTTCCTCATAAACTGACGGAAGAAAACAAAAACCAAAGAGTTTACATCTGCATGAATTTCCTTTCTCGGTACAAAAGAAAGAATTTTTTGCACAAAATTATTACAGGTGATGAAAAGTGGATTTTGTTTGACAACCCTAAACGCAGAAAAGCATGGGTTGATCCAGGCCAGCCGTCAACATCAGTTGCAAAAACGAATATTCATGCCAAGAAAGTGTTGCTGTGTATCTGGTGGGATTGGAAAAGAATAATCTACTACGAACTTCTGGAATCTGGTCAAACTGTTACAGTTAAACGTTACCAGGCCCAATTGATCAATGTAATGATATAGAGGAAAAAAGACCATTTACGGATCAAGGAAGGCAAAAAGTCATATTACTGCATGACAACGCTTGTCCACATACAGCAAAATCAACCCAGGAACTCATTTTCTCCTTAGAATGAGAAGTTGTCCAGCATGCGGCGTATTCTACAGACTTGGGTCATTCTGATTACCACTTATACAAATCGATGTCGTCTTATTTGAAAAACCAGCGGTTCACGAAAGTTGAAGATATGCGAGAACTGCTCGATGACTATTTTGCTTCGAAACCATCAGGTTTTTATCACGAAAGCATTCATCACCTACATGGCAAAAGACCATAGATAGTAATGGCAAATATTTCTATTATCAATCTTTTTACCAAGTATCTTTTCAATAAAGTTGAATTTGACTAAACAAAGCCGAGTTTCTACACACCCATTATTTTTATTATACTTGAACAGGATGGATTGATCAAGTAGTTCTCATCCATAGACCTGGCAAATTTCATGACGGTCCTGCACTTTACAGACCTTGTTGCCACTATTTGCTAAAATTTTAGAAATATTTTTTTTAATGTTTATTTCTATCCTTAAAAATAAGCAACTTAACCCGATCACCGGTTCGAATTCAGTAGTTGACACTTCACCACATCAATACGACATTTGAAAAAAAAACTACCACTCTGCATCCTTTCTCAATAAAATAGGGCGTAAGTGGGTTTGTTATTCAGGTTACAGAAGATTATCTTCCATCTGTGTACTATATGATTACCAAATACCATATCAATAGGATGTTTTTGAAGTGAAGTTGGCAAAGTGATCGGTTATGTTCACCTTATAAAATTTGGAGCTCTTCAGAAAAGTGTTTTGAGGTGTACACTGACAAATCCTAATACAACCATAGTAACTCATACCGGTGATACTGCAATTGATGCGGCATATCAAGACCCAATCAAAGCAGCACGAACCCTACAACAAAGTATAAATTAAGTCTGCGTATGGTTTTAAAATTAATGGAACGAAATCCTTTCATATCACAGAACTGCCTTTCCTGGAGTTAGCATGTTTGGTTTTTAAATACCATCTGGCAATGACCGCGTGAAGTATTTTAGTTTGCTTCTTGATAAAGATTTAACTTGGAGATCTTACATCTAGACTAAAATAAAACAAATGAACTTCAAAGTAAAGCAATTATAATTGGCTAATAGTCCCCAATTCTTCAGTACTAACAAACTTCTTGTCTACAAAGCAGGACTATTCAGTTCTAACATAGAAATCCTGGAACAATTCCAATCCATAGTCCTCTAGATAATAATCAACACACCCCGAATAAAGAAATTTATGACAGTCTGAAAATTATATCAGTAAAAGAAGAAATGGTTATGTGTAATTATAGTTTTAAACTAGAGGTACATCTGAATCTACTAGTGCTAAACTTATTTGATAACAGTAAAAAAAGTATAAACTTAAACAATTCTTTTCTGTTTAACTAACTTTAAGTACATACTGTAAATATTTATGCAAAATAATTTATTAGGAAAGGCGCCAAAAAACGATTCCTCTCACAGTTTATTACCAAATTTTGTTTGTCAATATTTACGTAACAAATAAACACTAAATAAAGAAAAATTAACATCCGAATAATATTGCCCAGGTTAATTTTTAAGAAATATATTATAACAGCAATTTCCAAGCTAATTTACTAATAAAAAGATATTTGCATAATGTTATGATCAGCTTAGCCAAACTGTTAAGCGTATTTTAAACTAACCAATATCACGCATGCTGCGAAATAACTTTAGCGTACTTACAAAAAAAATGTATTAGACATATAAATATGGTTTTCATAAATTGTTTAAAAATTCGCGACTAAAATAATAAATATAAAACTAGAAAATAATAAATAAAGTGTATAATATTTTGCAACTTGCGCAAATTATTGGCAATCAATTTATTTTATGGAATATATACAATTTCTAATAGTAAAAAAGAGTTAAACAAAATAATTATTAGTTATAATCCAATATAACTAAAAATTATTACTATAATAATAGATATAAAAAGAAATAAATGTGGTACAGGTATGCAGCCCAGTATAAGGAACAGATGAAAGCGCAATGCCAGATTTTTACTCAAAAATACAAAATACTATAGATAAATTGCGAGAGAAACGAAACAAAATTATTATAATGGAAGCCTGGAATGGTAGCATAGGTAAAGATATACATAAAGGACCAGGATGTAGAGGATTATACGGGGAAAACGAATTAAACAGAAATGGTAATAATATGATACAATTCTGTAACACAAATAAACTAAAAATAAAAAATTTCTTCTGGAAACAAAAACTAGAGGACAGATATACTTTCATGGCACATAAAAGGCAAGCAAAGAGCATTATAGACTACATACTATACACAACGACAATGAAGGAAGACGTAACAGAGAAAGAGTAGAACCACGAGCATAAATGGGTACAAAACACAGGCTAGTAATAGGAAAATTAAAAAATCTAAAACCAAACGTTGGGATAACAAAAATTATACTAGAGTAAATATAAATAAATACTGGAAGGAAAATAACAAGAGATAAAGTTAAAGACAAGCATGGAACAAATATACACACTAAAGAACTAAAAGACAAAGAAGCCTATGATAAAAAACAAAGAGAAGTAAAAAAATTCGTGAAGAAAACTTAACAAAGAACGCGGGAATTTTGGAAATAAATTAAATGAAAGGTACAAAGAAAACAACCAAAAATTTTGAAATACAATTAAAGATCTAAGAAGGAAAAAAGGAAATAGACTCGGGTACAAGAGATAAAAACAACTAAATTATAATAAACACCTCGGCAAATGGAAGTCTAGAGGTGCCACTATAAACAAAAGTTTGAGCAAGATAAAGAAAATAAAATACAGCCAATAGAAGTAAACATACGTAGAAAATAATAAAAAAACGAAATTCACCAAAATAAAATTGATATGAAAGAGCTGGAAGCGGTAATTAATAGCATTAAAATAGGCAAGTGATGAAGAGGAGGTAGACCCAGAAATGAAAAAATATATGGGAAAGAAAGGAATAATATTAAAAAGCGTGAGAAAGGAATACCATAGCCCAGAAACGGAAAAATAACTTGATAATGCCTATACTCAAAAAATAAGACAGAACTAAATGTGATAATTATAGACCAATACGCCTATCACCCTTAGCATACAAAATATATACAAAATAATACAAAATAAACTAAAAATAAACATAAAAATAAGTCAGAAGACGAGTAAACGGTATTTAGAGAGAAAAGACAAACAACAAATAAAATATTTGTAATAAAGCAACTCGTAGAAAAGAAAATGGAGACGAAAAAAGAACTCATTCTTGCTTTTATAGATTCAATGGAAGCTTTTGACCCAGTACAAATACAAGTGAAAGAAAACGGTTTGGATTAATAGGCACACAAAGGAAATTAATACAAATCATAAATTCAACATAAGAGTTTAAAGTGCAAATAAATGGAAATCGATCAGAAGCATGTAACATCAAAAGAGAAATGACACAAGGAGATAATCTGAGCCCATATATACATATTTATAATAGTAATAGACAGATTACTCAAAAATACGAGACAAAAAACGGACAGACTACAGACTACAACAGAGTATAGTAATATTATATCAATCAGAATAGATAGCTTACTACATGCTGACGATCTAGTGCTCGTAGCAGATAGAAAAACCAAAATGTAGAAGCTGATAAGTATATGGATAGAAGAAATAAAAAACTGAAAATAGAAGTAAATGTAGAGAAAAGTAAAATAATGTATATATAAGCAAAAAGGAAGAGCAAAATCAGACCGATATAATATGTACGGATCAATCCCTGGAAGAAATGATCACAATTATGGGAGAATAGATTTTGAAACAGCCAATAGAAGCAGGAAAGCAATTTATATATATTACTCATTAAATACGAGAATATTTGGAAAAAGAGAAATAAGTGAAAAAATAAAGCTGAAAATATACAACACAATAGTGAACCCAACGATCCTGTATGGATGGGAAACGCGGACAACGCACCAAGATACAAGCCAAAACTGATTGCAATAGAAATGAAATACTTTCGAAAGATAGCAGGGAAGAGCAAACTACACCACATCAGTAATGAAGAAATTAGAAAGAAACTAAAACAAGAAAGTATTGCACAAAAAATTGGAAATTGGAATATTGGAAGTGAAAACAACAAAGAAACGAAAAAGGGGAAGACCAAGACTAATTTGGATAAAGGAAATTGCAGGGATAGGAAAAGCAAGGAAAAAAACGATAGAAGGTATGAACAAAATTGTGGAACAAAACATGGAAGAAATGGGTGAAGAAAGAGAAAATTGTCGAATTTCTTGCATAGTTTCAGATTTTATACAGACCACCATATTTGGTGCATTTTTGTTGTCAGGTGCAATAGTTTTGAGTGCATTCCCATTTGTAAACATCTCCTATATTAAGATATTTGTCTTTTTTGACTAACTGCTCCAATTATTACGTTTTAATTAGATGTATTCCTCTATTATTATCATTTGGACCAAATTTCAGTTCTGTTCATTACTGATAGTGTAATAAGTCCTCGTAAATTGTTTTATCTTTTTCCAGTGTTCCATGTCTTTCCTTTAAGGACGTCATATGGTATTTTGTATGATGCTTCATCTTTAGTCATCAACTTGCTTTCATTGTTTATTAATTTTAAAGAAATATTTACTCTTCAGTCCTTCATGGGTGTTTCAAATTTTAACAAGTAGATTGACTTTTGCACTCCCTGATAAGAAGATAAGGAAGATGTCTTTTTGGTAGTGTAGTCATTTTTTAGTACATAAAACCGATTGTTCTGATTTATAGGCAACTAATTTTGATTTAACATTTTTGATAATGACTAGGGTGGTGTATTGCTGAAATCTTTAGTACTCTAAATTTTTTTAAAAAGTTCTGTGTGCATTTTAGTTTTTTTTTGTTTATACAATTACTTATTAAATTCTATTTAACTAGTTAATGTAAAATCTATCTACCATACTATTGATGTATTTGTATTGGTATCAACGCCTGAGCCCGATTAATAAGTAAAAATTTGTCCTTGTAATGATGAAATGTTATCGAACTGCTCTCTATATGCTTCAACCGATTATTTTTTATTCGAGTCTCAGAGGCTAATTTACCAGCATTGTCCTTTTTCATTTTTATTTTAAAAGTTTATTTATTCATTTATAGGCGTAAAATCTGTTCCATTCTTTTCATTAGATTACATAGCTACTACAGATATACGTCTGTAAGCTTTGCCTTGCGGTGAAAATGTTTCTTACGAATGCACGTAAAAAATATAAAAACATTTCTTAGTTGTACATTTCAATTGTATAAAAATAATTTTTTTATTTATTCTGCAAATATTAACTCGTTTTTTACAAATAATTTGTCATCCCCTAATAGAAACGTAACATAGATGTCCTATTTCCAGATGAAATGAGCACGTAACGCTAAAATTGTTCTGAAGTTATGTGACATCTACAATATACTGATTTAATTATGATGATATAAAAAGCAAAAATAGCATTTCCATTCAGCAAATTTCATTGAAACCTTAGCCAAGACCAATATTTTTCTATGCTCATAGAAAGCGCGAACGTCGCCAGTGCCTTCCGCTCGTAAAATTTGAAAGGTGCGAAACAAGAAATGAGAGCTGTCACAAAAATTTCCTGGTTATCTTTCTTCTGAAATCGACTACGAAAAATAAATTTATTTTTAACGGTTGCATATTTGTGATTATATTTGGTAGAAGATAAAAAATAAAAATTTTAGTAATATTACAGTCTAAGCAGAAGCTTATTTACCTTTGAGTTTTCATAAAGTGCGGATATTTTGCGAAAGTGGCAGCTGTTTGATCGTTGCGCCATGTGTCTAAATAAAGTGGCGATAAAATTTTGCGTTAATCTCGATAAATCCGCAATCTATACGCTTGCTATGACACAGAAAGCCTACGAGAAGAATGCTTATCGGAAGCACAAGTGTTTGTGTAGCACAACGCTTTTAGAGAAGCAAGAAGGGGCATCAATGATGCGCAGGACCCAAGATATCCCTCAACGTCTCACATTTCGGACAATATGGCTATGGTGAAAGCTGTCTTAGGCTCTGACCACTTCTAAGTGTTAGATCGACAGCATGTAAAGTAGTGGTTTTGATTGATGAACAAAAGAAAAACCGCGTGTTGGTTTCTTGGGAGTTTATATCCAGCTTTGAGATTGTTAAAAATTGCAGGCGTCTACGTCGAGTGCTTTGAAAGAGATTCCAGGGCAAGACTTCCAGGCGACATACGACACGTGGCAGAACCGTTGGCAGCAATGCTTAAGAATTCTAAAAAATTAAAAACAAATCTTCTGGAATAATTCTCATTACTTCCCGGACGTACCTTATGTAATAAGTAAATTGGCAACTTTTTATTGTTATTCAAATAATGTTTGTGGCTGTTTCAAAATATTATACACACAGATTTACGATATACTGCTGGCCTGACATAGAAAGAAAGCAGGAATAGTAACCAAAATTAAATGGTCTTATTTAAATTTACAAAACCTTAATATCATTATAAAAAAAATATTTTAAGCCAAACCATATTAACTAAAGTTTGTGTATATAAAAGACTTAAGAAAGAGAGCAAATGCAATAATATCATCAATTTACTATATATTATAAAATAAAATTAAAAGTTGTTTAGAAACATACAGTATTGTGCAAAATAAAGTAGGACTATGTATAATTATACTATTTCAAGTTTAAAAATAAATTAACTAAACTACGTCAAAAACCAAAGTTTCTTCGTAACAATTTGTTTATAAATGCAATAATAAAAAAAACTAAGGTCAACATTTAATATGCAATAAAACACTTTTTCGTGACTTTTATAAAAAGCTTTTTAGAATTATTTGTGCGGTCTTCTTGAAATGTTTAGAATTCCAGTATAGGTTTGGATTGTATACCATTTTCTTCTTATCTAAAGAAATTAAAAAAATTGAGCTAAGCGATAGGCCGCATTAATCTTAAAATTCCAAATTTTCTTTAATATTTTGTATGTTCTGTTTATGAAGGTTATCTCGCAGAAAAATTTGTACCAATTAAATTTATTCTTAATAGAAGACAGTGTTCTTTAAAAATAGATTTATATGACAGATTGCTGCAATGGATTTCTCCTTAACTTTAATCAATTGTCCGAGTTTGATGGTTTTCAGGCAGCATTAATCTTGATTGTTGTTAATAAATTTTTAAACAATTTTTAATAAGGCTTTTTCTTAATATTTTACAAACACAAATATTTGAAAATGGGGCTCTGATATCTCATTTGAGAAAATAGTATACAAACAGAGGTTTATTCAATCTCTATGGATGTAGCTTCAAGGAATTCCTCTTGAAATGGAGGTAACATGTGATGTTTAACGTGCTTTTTAATTAGAATGGCTGTGCCTCCTCTGGCATGAGTGAGATGAACTACCCGACCTACTGGATTTCTTCACTACGAAAGGTATAGCATCTACCTACCTTGAAATCACCTCATGCCTTGACTTAACCTCCGACCACACGCCAATTATAGCTACTGTGAGTAGCACGATCATACTTAATGAAACTGAACCTAAATTGTACAACAAAAGAACCGACTGGAAGCTCTATCAAGAAATCGTTTACAATCGCTTATATCTGAAAATCTCGCTCCAAACTAACAATGACCTTGAATTAGCTAGACAAAAATTCACAAATATAATTCAAGAAGCAGCAGTGGAAGCTACACCAAAAATTGATAGTGTAAGACAACAAGAAATGTGTCCCACTATAGTAAAAAGGAAAATAGCTGAAAAAAGACGTTTACGACGTATCTGGCAGAATATAAGATATCCATATGACAAGAGACGCTTAAACCAAGCTACAACAAAACTTAAAGTACTTATCAAAGATCTAAAAAATAAACAATTCCAAGAATATCTCACAAACCTTAGTGCAACAGTAGACACAAATTACTCCCTTTGGTTAGCAACAAAAAAAAAATAAAAGCTTAAAAGCAACCTATACTCCCTTTGAAACAAACGAACGGTACTTGGGCACGAACAGATCGAGAAAAAGCAACCTGCTTCGCCCACCACCTCGAGAATGTCTTTCAACCAATACCCTCTCAAATTTCCGCAGATGAAAAAGCAGAAATACATAACTCTTTAGATACGCCGTATCAACTAGCATTACCACTGGACTGCTTTATAGTTAAGGAAGTGAAAAGAATGATCAGAAACTTAAACCCCAAGAAAGCTCCCGGCTTTGACCTACTAACCGGCAAACTACTCAAAGAACTACCACGCAAGGGCTTAGTGTTTTTAACGATGCTATACAATACAGTTCTGAGATTGGGGTACTTCCCAGTACAGTGGAAAGTAGCGCAGGTACTTCAGATACTCAAACCCGGGAAATCCGCATACCAAGTTACCTCCTACAGACCTGTTAGCTTGCTGTCAGCGGCAGGCAAAGTATTGGAAAAACTCTTAGCTGAAAGACTAACATTCATCCTAGAAGATAGCAACATAATTCCTGACCATCAATTTGAGTTTAGGATGGAGCACTCTACTGTACAACAGGTCCACTGAATAGTAGATAACATAAACCAAGCTTTCGAAGAGAAGCAGTACTGTACAGCTTCTCTACTCGATGAAAGCCAGGCCTTCGATAAGGTGTGGCAAGCAGGCCTCATGTATAAACTTAAAAAAGTACTTCCTCATCCGCTATACCTAGAAGAGCGATATTTCTGTGTAAAAGTTGGTCAATACCAAACAGAGCTCCACAAAATAAACTCAGGTGTACCTCAGGGAATCCAATTCTGTACCTCCTGTACACAGTAGATATACTAACAAGTCCGCACTCCCACACTGCCACCTTCGCTGATGATAAAATCATAATGACGAAACACACAGACCCAATAGTAGCTGCTCATCTTCTTCAACAGAGCTTAGATCAATTGACTCAGTGGACCAAAAGATAACGTATTAAACTCAACAAAGCTAAATCGTATCATATCACATTTACCAAGCGCAGAGACAACACACCACCAGTTCTAATAAACAACTTCCCGCAAACCCAAGTAAATGAGGTTAAATATCTTGGCCTACACCTCGACAATGAACTGACTTGGAAGTCTCACATCTGGACAAAAAGAAAACAACTTGATATATTATTCAGTAAACATTACTGGTTACTAGGTAGCAAACTCCTGGTTTACAATGCGATATTCAAACCCATAGGGACATATGGTATTCAACTTTGGGGAACAACAGCTAACTTCAACATCCAAATAATTGAGAGATTTCAATCAAAAGTGTTTCGGGCTATGTGCAATTCGCCATATTTTGTGAGAAATGTAGACATTATGAATGATTTAAAAGTTGATACAGTAAAAAAGTGATAGTTAAGTTTAGTGCGAAATACCTAAGTTCACTATCTACGACGCCAAGCACCCAGATGAAACAGCAGATGGTATTTCAGCTGTTATCATTAAAAACTTTGTAAGACACTACGAGCTGAATAAATATCAGCACCAGCACATACAAGCGAGAAGTGTTATAGTTTAAAACTCGATAGGCTAATTACCATCTCAACACTGTACTGCCCTCAAACATACTATAAAAGAATATCAATACACACACTTTTTAAGTACACTTAGGAAATGTTTTATCACTGGTGGAGGCTACAACGTTAAGTACCAGCAATCTAATTCTAAGTTAACCAATCCTAAAGACAAGCAATTGCTAAAATCTCTAATTACAAACTATTTCTCTATTAGATAAGCCATAAACAGAAGGAAAATTCTAGACTTCGAATTTATATAATTAAAGCCATAGAGCAAAATTACACAAGGATAGAACAGTGCTTAAATCTCTTGTCGGACCGTATCTACAAAGGGTTATAGATAAAATAAACCTGCAAAGCTTGCAACGCATAGCGAAGTGGCGAAGCAGTCTCCCAAATTTGAGAACCCTCTAGTTTGTAGGTTTGAAAGCAAATTCATTGGTTGACCAATCGACTATCAGCTATCATGTCGACAAAACCCTCACCAAAAAAGAGGTCAGGTCATATGGTCTTTACAATATTTTGAACAACCAAAAGTGGAAGAAAATCATCACAACAGATGAGACTCGGTTTCGATTGACTAAAGTCAGAGGCCAAAGAAGAATTTACATGTGTCTTACAACGGCAAGACTGATTTTCATTTTCTTCAACTGAATTCTAAAGTCAATAGTATACACTATTGTAACTTCATTTTGAAGTTCTTAGGCAGAGATGATCGGCGACTCTATGCAAATGGGGACTTCATTTTTCATCGGGATTCAGTATTGAGTCACACATTCAAGTGGACAACGGAATAAATGAGGTCTCAGATAAAGATTAACACACCTGATAGATGGATGTCCAAGAGCGGAGATTTTGTTCCAATAGATTATTTTGTTTGGGGGTATTTTAAAAACGTCTTAAGATACTGCTGACCTAAAAAGGGCTCTAAAGAAAGCTTGGACGAAATTGCCACAATAATTCATCAACAAAGTACCTCAGAGTTGGCCAAATCGTTTTTATAAAGCCTACAATAATAAGGAATCTTATATCGAGTATTTTTGTAAATAATTATTAAAAATTAAAAAGGTATTAAAGTTTGAATTCGCCTCCTTATTGTATCCATAACCCTCTGTATTTACATTTAACTTTAATCTTTAAAATTGTCTTAATTTTTGCAGAAGTTGAAGATTAAAATAAAGTGTGACATTTGGTTTACTATTTAAACAACAAGAGTAGAATTACAAGCAAAAACTTTAATATAATCATTTAAATCTTTTTCATCTCTTGAATTAATTATTCTTTGAAATATATTCGCGTGACTTATTACTTCATTCCTACTGGTTTGTGAAGAATGACCTTGTGTATTACATTTAAGTATCTCAATTTCAAAACGTTGAAGTCCTGATTTGATGAGACCGATGATTCGCCATAAACCGACATGTGGATTTCTTATAAAGTTATTCTATCGGCTCTACCAAACCTCAACTTTATTTTGAGTCCTTGGATATCCTTAAGAAATCAAATTGGTTAGGGAGATCGCACTCTAAATAAATTAAATACATCTAAATTATTATTTTCATAAACAGGCGAAATATTCGGTGGGTAGAGAGGAGGTGAATATCTTGTTGGTCCTCTTAATTTTGATAGTATGCTTCGGCTATTTAAATAATGTTACTAAAACTATTTAAGGGCTTCTTTTGCGTCTTGAAGCTGGGGTTTCAACTATAATAATTAAAATATAACTTGAGTGCGATCACTCTAACCATTTTATATTTACCTGTTTAAATGCATCCTTTATTTCTGAAGAAGGAAAAAAACAGATAATTTTCTTAAATTCATACAAAAGCCTGTATCAATTTTTTTATTTTTGAAAAATTGACTAACATGAAAATCCTTGAGTATGAACATTATTAATTTCAGCTCGTGCTGCGGATACTGAGCTTCTTTCAAAGGCTAATATGATGATTCTCTTTTACCACCCACTCTTAAAATAATGTCCTATAAAAGAATTTTGACTTATTGGTCATCAACGTAGAAACGAGAGAATAGGTTTTGTATCTATCTTGACCAATTCTTTCATGCATATTATATAATCATTGAAAAATTCTATGAATGTAATTGTTAGACTGATTATACTTACGTTGAATAAAGTTACCTTGAAATAGTTTTAAATGTTCCATTAATAATCTAATATGAAGATGCGCTCAATAATTCTAAATTTGATTTGGCTGTAAACATTAAAGTACAACCATTATCTATATCTATTTTTCAAAAAAAATTGTTTGAGTTATATCTTGGGGTATGTCTATTTCTTCAATAGACTTATGCTCGGGTAGCATATTTTGTCTTCTTTTCCTTCGTACCTAAAAATATTTTTAGAGTGATCGCATTCTATTCGAAGATAAAAAATTACCAGTTGTTTCAACGCTGTTTGTTGGCAAATATGTTCAACTTTGGTAGGATTGTGCGGATGTTTATACTATTTCTTTCATTGTATGCAATACTTTCATCACTTTAATTTTACGGGATGATTTTAAGCGATCATGTTTATCTTCAGAGTCATTACTAATTAATTCTAATCCACGTGTTTTACACGTGCAATATACTTTGTAGAATAAAATAGTATACATTTCCAATAAATAGTTGTATCACCTGATATACTAACATATTTCTTGTCACATTCATATAAAAATCCGTTGTGACTAAGTAAATTAATACCCTTACTAGACTTTACAAACTCGAAAGCATTCATTTTAATAATGGTTAAAATGATCATACTCTAGTTGTTTAAATAGTAAACCAAATGCCACATTTATTCTTCAACTTCCGCAAACATTAAGACAATTTTACAGCTTAAAGGTTAAGTGTAAATATGTGCAAATTAAATGTTTCACTTATAATAGATTTTTAATATTTCGGCCGTAGTCTATCCCACGCTAGAGTGAGAAAGGGTGAGGGGAAAGAGTAACAACTTCGTTAAAAAACCAGGATTTAACTGGCCCAGTTAATAGCATCCCGTAAGGGCTTCTGTCGAGGGTTACGGATAAAAACCGGTTAACGATTTGGAGAGCGAAAGGATATTAATTAAATCAATTCAACGTTGTAAAAGTTAATAGATAGGAAAGACAGGTTTCTCAGTTGTGGACAACAACCTGACTAAGGAAAGGGCACTCCAAAAATAAAACTCCTCGTCCTTCGGATTGAAGGTTGAGGCAATGGGCCTGCACTCCAATTACCCGTAAAAAATAAAAAAATAACAGACAAATGCCTCTGAAACTGGACTAAGAACATATGAAACGACAAAATCAACGGAAAAGGATTATGAGAATGGCGACGTGGAACTGTACAAGGAATCAAATTAAAAATGTCTGGCATAATAACGAAAGTAAAAAAAATAAACATCGATATTATAACGTGCACAGAAACGAAAAAAAATTTGGGGAAGCAAAAAATTAACGATCACATATTATTTTATAAAAGAAGAACGGGCCAAAAGAGGCGTTGCATTGCTAATCAAGAAGAAACACAAGAGACACATTGTTCACTTCAAAAGTATAAATGAGCAAATAATAAAAATGTTCATGAACATCATGGAAAGAAAATAGCTCTTACAGGTGTTTATGCACCTACAGGCGGCGAAACTATACAGGTGAAAGAAAAATTTTATTAGAATATGCACTGGGTCGTAGAAAATATTAGAAACAACAGAGAAATAACCATATTAGGAGATTTTAATGCCCTATTTGAAAAGAGTGCAAACATTAAAGTAATAGGACGACACGGAAAGAATTCTACAAATGATAATGGAGAAAGGCTGCTAGATTCCTGCTTTAAAATAACAAACCGATTATACAAACATAAAGCTATACATATGCACACGTGGACCCAATCAAGCGGATAACTAAAAGCAGTAATAGAATATACAATTATCAAACAAACATCTACAATTAGAGTATTGAATACTGTAGTATTTAAAGAAATGGAATGTGCCTCAGATCACTATGTGCTAATGTCGAAGTTACATTTTTTTTTATTAATTCATCATTACAGCTAGTACAAACCGATAAACATTGAGGATCTCGCTAGAAAAAACTGCAGTGATCAGGTATACTGTAGACACTTTAGAAGATAAAAGTATTAAGTATCTATATTAATAAAGGTAAGATCAAAAATCAAAACAGAGGCGCTGTATGAGAACATCAAGCAAGCAATACACCAATCACCATATGAAGCGTTAGAAAAAATTGAAATTAAGCAAACAGGCAAAAATATCTGATGGAACAAAGAAATAAAATATGAAACAACACAAAAAAGAAAGCATATTTAAGGTAGCTGAACTTCAAAACAGCGGAAGATAGAATATAATATATAAATAAGGAAAATAGGGTAAAAAATAGTTGCAGAGGAGAAAAAAAGACAAGGGGCAGAAAATGTAGAGAGGTTGAATTATACAGAGGACGAAAGAGATGTTCAGAAGATTGGAAAGCACACTGAAAACTGATAACGCCAGAAAAATGGGAAGAATATTATAAACAAACAAAACACAGAAAAATAAATATAACAATGCACACAAATTTAGAAATACAGGAGACCCTGTGGAATTTACAAAGAAACTATAAAACGATAAAGCAAGCGACCCCGAAAATATAACAGCAGAGTTAATTAAAAATAAAACAGACAAATTGAAACGGATGATTTCGATACTATATAACCTGTGCATTGCGACACAAACAGTCCCAACAGAATGAAAACTAGGGTCGCTGCATAAAAAAAGATAGGAATAAGTGCCAAAACTATAAAGGTATAACAGGAATATACGTTTAGTCGGCTTTACGAAAGAGTGTTAAGTCAATATAAGAATAAAAAACTGAAAACAAAGTGGGTTCTGAGTTGGACGTTCATGTAACAAATGATTGAGTAGAAAATCAGCACAGGAAGAAGCATTCATCTCTTATTTAGAGATTTAACAAAAGCATATGGCAATGCCCTCGCAGCAAACTATGACAGGCCTTATAAGAAACGAACATTAGTAACATACTCATTAAAGCAGGTCTAGGAACTACCTATATCAAGAAAAATTATGACTGGTGGCGATACTAAAGCAGGATTTGTAGTAAACAAAAAACTTAAAAGGCTGTTGCCTATCGTAAACTCTGTTTAAGATTTATATAGAATACGCCTTAAGACAGTGGAAACGCAAGTGTACAGGTGGACATACCGCTAGACAATACTACCACCTATATGCTACAGTTCGCGGATGACCAAGTTCTAATAGCAAATGACAAATAATATTTTGAGTATATGTCACAAAAAAATAGAAAAGGAGTATGGAAGATGGGATTAAGTATGAATTTAAATAAAACTAAATATATGTGTACAGGAGAAACAAAAAAAAATATAGTTTTGTGAAAATTACAAATATCTAGGTGTAAGAATAGAGCAAGATGGACAAGATAGTAAAAAAATAACAGAAAGAATAACAAGAGGAAAAAATGCAACAAAAAAGCTAAATAGTATATGGTAAGTAAAGAGATGAGCATTAGAAGAAAATAAAAATGGCTTATTACTACAATCAAATCCTACCCGCAACAAAATAATCAACAATTTATACCTATGCAAATTGATCAAAACTTTCAATTTGCTCCATAAAATTATCAATATACGCAACAAAAAACTACAAATAATTCATTTACAAGATTTAACGTACAAGATATTTTGCAAGCACCAAATGCATCTATAAATCCAAACATACCACTACAGAAGAACATGGTATTTCAACAACCACAGCAAAATCAAAACGGTCATGAGTTGGAATGGCAAATTGTTGAAAGCAAAAAACGCGGACGCAAAGACAGCAATAAGAACACTCAGTCTAAACAAACCAAAACGGCAGATTACTGGTTCAATCCTACTACTACTGCTAATCGATATGAACCATTAGATAAAAATGATAGTAAGGGCGACAATAAAGTCCCCAAACCTCCTCAAATTTACTTATCTGGTGTAAAAATCATTGAGCCGCTTATAAAGCTATTAGAATCGATAGCGAAAGATGAATATAACTTAAAAATATTAAACAACGACGAAGTTAAAATACAACCTAAAACTTCGAACAAATATATTGATATAATGAAAGCCCTACCAGAACGAAAAACTGAATTTCACACCTACCAAAAAAAGATCGTAGTTTTAGCGTAGTTCTTAGAAACACACACACCTCCACCAACCTAGAAGAACTAAAACAAGAGCTTAAATCGCTAAGACACACTGTTACCAACATTTCGAATATCAGAAAGATAGGAACTGCAATAGCACTACCTCTATTCTTTGTTGAATTAAAAACAGCAGACAACAATAAGGATATATATACAACGCAAAGTGTATTCTCCACTGAGAAACAGACAACAAGAGCAAACGCGACAATATTCAACACAACGTGCCCAACAGAATCATCTTAACTTTGCTCAGATAGTAAGAGGTACCAACCAATAGAACAAGTCATGCCAGTAAGTGAAAGCAACGACATGAGCAACCTGAAAAAGATGCTAAAGACTGATGGAACAAATGGGAACCATGCTAAATCTATAAACCACTCTTGTCTCTAAAACCATTAATGGCTCAGTACCTTAAACTAGGTATATGGAATGTCAATGGCTTGACAAACCACAAAGATGAAGTAATATCCTTTATTTCTAACCACGACATTGACATTATGCTAATCTCAGAAGCACATTTTACGGATGGAAGTCACTTAAAAATACCCAAATGCACAGTTTATGCCACAACATCCCGATGGAACAGCACACGCTGGTACGGCTATTATCATCAGAAATTCCATAAAACATCATAAACTTCCCAAATACAACCTTCAATATCTTCAAGCTACAACTATAACCATTGAAGACTGTAATGGACCACTAAATATTTCAGCGGCTTACTGTCTGCCAAGGCACAATAATAAACAAGAACAATTCGAACATTACTTGCACACATTAGGAAATAGATATATATCCGGAAGAGACTATAACGCTAAACATGTACATTGGGGCTCAAGACTAAGCACAACTAACGGTAGGGAACTATTAGAAGCAATAAACAACACTGGTTCGCAGGTATTATCTACAGGCAAACCAACACATTGGCCTACAGACTACAGAATCCTGCCTAGATCTTACATGAGACCACTCCCCAGTTCTAATAACAGCATGCACAAAAGTTTTACACAAAAAGAATCAACCCACTCTACATAACAAGTATACAAACTGGGAAATCTTACGAGAACTTATTGATGAATCACTTACCCTAGACGTGTCTTTGAAAACAGAACAGGACATATTCGAAGCAACTGAGACATTCAATAAAATAATTCAACAAGCAGCATGGCAAGCTACACCAAAAAATAACTCAAAAACAATGTAAATCAGAGACTGCCTTATTATAGTGAAGAAAAAAATTGCAGAAAAACGGAAGCTTTGAAGGAAACGGCAACCAACGCGACACTCAGACGACAAACGAGCACTAAATGTAGCAACGCGTGAATTAAAAAATCTCCTCAGCACCATTTTACTACATCTGACACCTACAGAACCATCCGATTATTCGCTTTGGAAAGCTACCAAGAGGCTCAAACGTCCACAACAGCATATTACACCCCTACGATTAGAAAACAATACCTGGGCTAGAAGTGACCATGAAAAAGCTCTAGCCTTTGCTAGACACCTATCTGGAGTTTTAAAACCATTTGATGCAAAAATTACTAAAGCTGAAGAACGTGGAGTTCTAGAATATCTTCAGGTGCCATTCCAAATGTCACCACTTATTCAACCGTTTAAATGCTAGGAAATTAAGATTGCTATCCAAAAAAATCTAAACCCCATAAGGCACCAGGATATGACCTCATAAAAGAAAAAGTACTCAAAGAATTACCAGAAAAGGTTACAAGTACATAACATACTTGTACAATACAATATTACGACTAAGATACTCTCCCGAACAATGGAAGGTAGCCACAATCATTCTCATTCCCAAACCTAGAAAACCTGTTAAAGACGTAACGTCCTATAGACCAATTAGTCAGGATCCTGTCCAAAGTCTTTGAAAAACTACTACTTGAGAAAATTATGCCAATACTCATAGACAACAATCTAATATCTAAACAACAGTTTGGTTTTCGAAGACAACATTGCAAATAGAGCAAGTGCATAGAATAGAAAACACAATCATCAAAAATTTCGAAAACAAACGATACTGCCCTGCAGTTTTTATTGACGTTAAACAAGCCTTTGATAAAGTCTGGCACGAGGGCCTACTTTATAAACTTAAAAACATCTTTCCATCAGACTATTACCAATTACTCAAGTCTTACCCCTCGAGTAAAAACTTTCTTGTCAGACATGGTGAATCTCAAACACCTTTATATCCCATCAAAGCAGGAGTGTTTTGAGCCCGATACTGTTTACCTCAGATCTTTTCACCTTGCAAACAACAAGTGTTGCTACTTTTGCAGATGACACAGTTCTACTGTCATCACACCCTAACCCTACTACAGCATTTAACCATCTCCAAAACCACTTGCTCGAAGTAGAAAGCTGGTGCAAAAAGTGATGCATACAAGTCAGCGAAACAAAATCAACGCATGTTACCTTCACTACAAGGCGGGGCAATTGTCTACCGGTTCAGTTCAATAATCAGCAGATACCCAGAGCATAGAGCGTCAAATATCTGGGAATCCACTTGGACAGACGGCTAAATTGGAGGAAACACATATGGACAAAAAGAACAATACAAAAAATGTACTGGCTTCTAGGCAGAAAATCCCAGTTGTCGTTATCTAATAAAATATTACTGTACAAGGCCATAATCAAACCAATCTGGGCATACAGCATACAACTGTGGGGTACTGCCAGCAATTCGAATATTGATGTTCTGAGATGCTTCCAGTCCAAGGTTCTTAGATCACTGGTAAATGTGCCATGGTATGTCCCAAATGATGTCATACGAAGAGACCTCGACATTCCATCAATCAATGATGAAATTCAGAAACGTAGCAACCGCTATAAGGTTAGGCTTGGAGCACACCCCAATCCACTCGTGGAGCACCTAATGGAATCGGACGATGAGCAACCAAGGTTAAAAAGATTTAAATTCTCCGAACTTCCAACACGTTTTGAGTAATGCGATCAGTGACAGTGTAGTGATTGCGCTAGAATTAGTTCAGTTTAGTTAGACTAGGTTAAGTTATTTGTGATATCTTAATTGTATCAATTAAGGAAATAATCAATGGGTTATTTTCTAACATGTTATTTATATATAGTGTCAAAGTACTTGCTGAATGTTGCTGAGCAACAGATTGTACAGAGATAATAAATAAAAAAAATGTATTACAATACTAGCTTAAAAAATGGTTATCAAAAGCAACGAATTAAAATCCACCCAAGACAGACGCAACGTTCAACTACCCTAAACACGGAATACTTAGGTATCCATTTGGATAGACGGTTAACTTAGAAGAAACATATTTTCACCAAGCGCGAATCACTGGGTTCACAATTTACGAAACTTCAATGGCTATTGGAAGGAAATTAAAACTCACCTAGCAAACTCTTACCCCATAAGATTATACTGAAATACGGTATTTAACTTTGAGGTACAGGAAAACCTCAAATTTGAAAATTCTGTCGAGCTTTCAGTCAAAAACTCTACAATACATTAGCGTCCTATGGTACTTATTGTTTATCTACTTAAATTGTAAATATTAATTAATAGTAACATTATCAATTAAATAAAACACTGTTGATAGCGAATTTGAGCAGTAATGCATTAAACAGATTTAAACGATTTTGTCTTCTAGACTTATCTACACGATGTCATTCTATTTTCTAGCCAACAATTAAGCCTAGTGTTTATGCCTGTAATTCTAAAATTAATTAGTATAAAAGTTCAAGTTTTATTAATTTATCGTATCTTAAATACTATATCGTCTTGACTTTTCTGTCACTTCTGAATTCATTTAAATAAGTTATGTAATTTGTGACTAACATTTTATTGTTCAAGTTCTATTATTTATGCTATATTAGCAGATTCTTACATTCGATTGGCACTTTCGTATCCTAATTTGGTAACATCACTTTCTAGCCATTTGCCTTTCACAAGCTTTAGATATTCAAAACACGCGCCCGCTCACAGTTACTTCGAAACTTTATTTTACATTAGATTTTGAGTTGAAATTTCATCCGCATTGCAGCTGAAGAATTTGTATATATCAACTTTATTGCGGAGTGCTCGATATTGCGCTTTCAGGAAGCTTTGATTTATGAAAAGAGCTTACTGCATATCTACATTGCTCTCCTTTAAAATCAAATTAAAAAATATCTTAACAATGTTTTTAAAGCTACCCTCAAGTTTGTTTATTAGGTTTCACTCTCGGTTAATTAGCGCCGCTTGCTTCACTAGGTTTTACTTTGCCCAGATAAATCTGAGTGTGAACCCCGTCCGACCTATCTCGGGCTTACCCCGCGCAACCAGCATTTTTAGAATTTTACGAGCCTTCCAACGAACAAATTACTTTCTGTCACATGTAGCCTCCTCTATATACCGCGAGAGCGGCGATAACACGGGTAGGTGTACTAGGTGTTTCCGGCACCTGCCCCCAAGTCAGTGATAATGCGCAATTTTATCCAGTTGAGCCAGATGTCCCTGTTTGTCGCCAGATTACCGCGGCAGATAAATGGTAAACCGCTAATTACAGCCTAATGGCTCGCGACAATTTTTCACTTTATCCGCCCGTTCCATCCGTCGATACTTTTAATTTAAGTAGACGCAATTGAGCGGAATTAATTTAACACTCACGCTCATAATTGCTGTGAATTTGTTATGCAGATACGAAAGCTGATAAGGCTTTATCGCCTTTCACATTAAAGTGCTGGCGAACAAGTGAAAATTTATCTACTTCGTTTAATCATGTTGTCGCGGCTAGTTTAGCCTCCCCAATGCAGGAAAATGCTTTCGTGACGAAAATGCCGGATCCAATTTGCAGTTAAGGTACGGCGGGACGATGCTTAATTAAAAATTACAAGCGCGATCGCGTACTGATAAGGGCGCTCAGTGCGCTGGCGATAGCCGTCGTTAGCCGTGTTCGAAGCTGTGCAAGCGCGAATGAAAACGGCAATATGAGCAGGCGGCACGCTCTTATTTGGAATAATTCGTTGCAGGAATGGCTGTACTCGATCTTCCCGCGGCTGTCGTCCTCGAGAAACGCCGGGAAAAGCGCTCCGGGGGACTCCAACGAGCTCCAAAACATGCTGCCGAAGGTGGTGGTTGTGGGCAAGAACGGCGGGCCCATGCAGAAGCAGGCCGACCACGATGTGTGTCTTATGACTGAAAGCCCTTTCAGGATACTAAGGGTGAGTAAAATGTTGTAGTTATATTTCCGCTTCTACAAAAAAAAAGAATAAAAACTAATGTATGCATAAAAATGTAATAAAATTAAGTTTGTAATTATAATTTGTAATTTATATTATCATAAACATTTGAACACAAGCTAAACGGGAAAAATCCTTATACAATTACAAGGTGTGAGATAATTACCTGAACAAAGGCTTTGCACCAATATTCTCTTATTAAAAAAAAGCAATACCAACTGAACTATAACAGTAATACTTTGTCGGTCTTAAAATGATATAACAACAACTAGTTCTCGAATCAATTTCCTTTTTCACCAATAGGAGAGCGAAGTTTCTTGGGAACGGCATCAGCGTGGTACGCAGGTACTCGATAGAATTTGTCCCAGGCCTTGAAAAGGAATCGCTTCAGAGATTTTACAGATGTCTGGAGAGTAGCGCAGGTCTTTCTCTCCAACTCCACTCAGACAGAGAAATCCATTGGATTGCAGTCGCGGGAGCAAGAATTACCCATTGACTGCAATGAAGTCGGATATGTGAGTGCGTATGTCATCTTGACACGATATCCAGGAGCTCCATCCTGCGGCGAGATTCTAAATGTTTGAAGGCCCAGTCGGGGCATAAGGGCTTCGGAATGTTTTTCTTGTACACTTCCGCATCGATCTTGGCGCCCTGATCCATGAAAAAAAAAGATTTTTTTATCAGCCGTGAGGCCCCAAAACCATGACGTATGCAGGAATGGGAGAAGTGCTTTGGCATTGTAGTTTTAACTGGTCTCCACTGCCTGGAGGGTGAAAATCTTTTCTTCTGTCCAAACGATGTCGTGCCAGTGTGTCGAATGCAACCTGGTCAGAAAATCTTTGACCAGTTTCTTACTAGTCGCTTTCTGCTTCTTAGTTAACCGCTGGTGCTTAATTGTACGGTAATGGTAAAGCCCCAGGTGTGATTTGACAATGGATTGAACAGTAAAATCGCTCATACCAAAGTCTTGAGCGAGTTAGTGTATGGATTTTTTTGGATAGCTTTGACAACAGCCAGCGGAAACGGCGACCCATTGACCAGGTATGTTTTTGTACGTCTTCAGCTTGTTGTATCGCTTGATGATGTCCTGGATGGTGAATCGCGGAGGACGGAGGCGTTTTTTGATGTCTGCAGGGCAGAGACCCGCTTCAACAGCTCAAGAATCTTTATTTATTAGTCAGTGTTATTATTTCAAAGAACAAGTAGAAAAAATATAGTAAAATGCAAATAAAAAGACAACAAAAATACCTATTGCATCATCATTACCAATCAATAACGTTTAGGTGCTGAAGCGTGCACCAATACTTTTGTCCGTGTAATTATTTCGCACCCTGGATATGGTTTTTGAACTTTTTAATTGTGATTAAAAACTCAAAAACTTAAAAATAATTTATTAGAACAAACCCATTAGCTATAGATGTTTATTTTAACAATATTAACGATATTAGTAATTAAATTGCACTACATTATGTTTGCATGTTTTTATTCATTCTTCACTTAATTTTTTATTATTAGGGCTAGCTGTATATTTATATTGGGGTTTCAAAATAAAATAAACAAACGCAAAATGTATATAACTATTATTATTATTACAACAATTACTGAAACATTTAACTAAAACTCGCAATTAATATTTGACCAACCTTCCTTATAAATATACAATGTTTTCAACTTTTTTTTTATTTTTTTATTTTATTAATTTTTTTATTTATTTATTTGTATTTAGGAACATACAGTCACATAAACAGATATTGCTACATAAATTTAGAGTAATTTAAGACCTAAAATTCTCTAGTAATAGTACAGGCATACGTGAATTAGTACTTAGTAGTAAATACAGTTATAATTTTATCTTTTATGTATCTGTTCGACGTGATAATATTTACTTAAAGTATAATTACTTAAAATACGTAAAGTTGAAAATTTAAATTTAAACCTCTAAAAGTAATTTATTAAAATTTAAATTTTACTAAAGAGCTATTAAAGAGATCAACATTATTTAACCTATCATTGTGAAGTCTACATGCACGTCTAATGAAACTGTTTTAGCATAACATGTTTTACTGCTAGCAATGGAAAAAAGATTCTTTTTACAGCAATTCCCTTCCTGTTTATGGGGTATGCGAAACAAGCTGTTTTGTAATAAGGCGGGTACACCAACAAAGTTGTTTATTATTTTATAAAGAAACACAGCGTCAGCACATTCACGTCTACATTTCAGTGAGGGTGGTCTATGCGTTTTAAGAGAGGTTTCGTAATTCAAATAGTAATTTCCTGTTCTATATTCTAAAGCTTTTATAAATTTCTTTTGCACTCTCTCAATTCTATTAGAATGAATTTCATACAGTGGGTGCCAAACCAAGCAAGCAAATTCCAATCTACTACGAACATAACTATTGTATAAAAGTATATATGTAAAAGAGCTCTTAAAAGACTTACCCACTCTTAATATGAAACCCAATTGCTTATAGGCCTTGCATAAAATACTGTCAATATGAGGCATAAAAGATATCTTAGCGTCCATTAAAACACCTAAATCACGAACTTCTGTCACTTTATTAAGATGCTTATTGTAAAGTTTACACGAATACTGAATAGGTTGCTTTTTTCGGGTGAAAGTAATAAAACAGCACTTATCTAGATTCAGAAAAAGGTTATTATTCGTGCAGAAGGATTCTAAGTTAAGTAAATCCTGCTGCAATAGACAACAATCATCGACACTACGAATAAGCCTGAAGATTTTAGTGTCGTCCGCATAAAGTAATACATTTGAATGCGCTATGCTTTTCGTGATGTCGTTGATGTAAAGTGTAAATAATAGAGGACCTAAATGGGACCCTTGAGGTACTCCAGAACTAATACCTTTATATTGCGACGAAAATCCTCCCAGTACTAGAGCCTGACATCTGTTTTCGATGTATGATTTTATCCATCTTAATAACTCAACTTGTATAAAATTTGGTTTTAGCAGTTTCTGTCGCATATTTATTTGTCACCTTTGTCACCAACTTAAATATCTTGTTAAATTTTTTAGTTTCTTTTTGGTCACATTTTAAATAATGTTCTGCAGGCTTTTAATAAGGTTTATCTTTGAATATTGCCCTAGTCACAGCAAAGTACACTTTATTGCTCTTCCTTCCGCAAAGTAGTTGCATGCAGTCGATAACAACGAGCGCTATCCTTTATGGAAACAACATTTTCCTTAATGAAAATATTATTAGACGCGTAGAAGTCCATCATTTAAAAATTCACTGTGTTTGACGGCATTTAAGAACCTATCGCATGAAATTAAAAGTTATCTACCACCATACCACTATCCACAATTATACTTTAGATTTTAGTAAAGGAACTTATCGTTCAATTCATTATGTGAATGTTTCCATGCCCAACATTAAATTGGCTTTATCGGAACGTCAGAGAATGCATCTTTGGTGTTTCTACTTTTTTCTGACATCTGCGACAATTCAGCCAATTTTTTGGAAGTTAGCGGCTTCTCTTTCCACGCTCGTTTGTTCGATTAGAGGGCCTGATAAAGCCGAGTCTTAGTAGTGCTGATCATTTACCGCTCTTTTTTAATTGAATAATAACTCAACTCACTGTTAACACAAACATTTTTGAACGCGCACTTTTTTCTTGTTGCGAGTATTCATTTAAATTTCAAAATGTAAAGACAGCTCGGGTTTGAGTTATGTGAAGCGAACATGCATGCTGGCCGCGGCTGACCTGAGTGAGGTAAATACGATATTAGCACTATGAAAAGTTAAACTTTTCGGCGCAAATAAATAAAGTACAGTTACATCCGAGTTTAAGTTTATATTTATAAGGTCAGCAATGCAATGCAATCTCACGCAATGCTATAACAAAAGCATTAAAAAAACAACTTAACCACAATCACATATAATGTATAATCGCAATTTCTCAGTATATATGTCACCAAATAAGCAGCACTGACAACGATCTTACCAACCAGCTACATCCAGCTCAGAATAGATAATTTTAAAAAAAAACGTCAAAAGAAATAACTCATAAAATAACGCACATGCTGCGAGGGAAAACCTAAATTACTCAACTATTGCAGATAATCTAAAGACAGAAATAAATAATTACGAACATAAATAGTGTTACACACTAATTAGATCGACGAAAAATAACGATTAACTTTTTTACATAACATTTTCCTTAAATGGTTATTGGTAAGTATAATTACAACGTATTTATTTAAAATTGCTACCATTAGCCTCGACTCAAGCTATGACAGCAAGCACTACATCAATTGGAAAAGTACTGACTGGAGCCGTAGGGAATCGCTTCAAAGAACCTACATTAGGGTCTTTTTTAGCATAATATGCTTTCTAAAACTGCCTACCATATGTAATTTAATTGGTTGAGATTTGGGATAGTCCTCTATTGTTAGAAAATGAGGCACATTTTTGCTCAACCAAGTTTGAGTTGACCTTGATTTGTGGGGGATTTGCAGTGTTGTTGAAAGATCCAAAGCTCACTCAAACATGTATTTCTGAGGTTTTCCTACACCTTTCAAAACATTCTGTTGATACACAGCGGCCGAAATTTTAACTAACTTTTCACAAAAATGAATATCAGTTACTTCATCATAACGCACATCCCACCAAACCATTACAGCTGCTGGATGCCGGCCTCTCTGATTTCTTGGCACTAGTTTAGACGCTTTTTTAGACGACCTAGGGTATACCCTGTCATACAGAAGTTTTATATGGCCATCATGCGTGTACTCAATCAACAACTTCTTTGCTTTTCTCTCCTACCTGTGTGCATTTTACAAGCAGCTAATCCTAGGCCTTGGTTCATAATACAAGACATCGAAATTTTAAAAATTTGCACCTCCCAAAACATAATCTTCTGCTAAGAAAGAAGACTTCGCTTAATTCGCACAATTACGGCTTTGATTACCTGAACAGTCTGAACTGAACGTGATCTTCCAAAGCTTGGATGATCCTCAACACCTGCGATTTTATTAAACAATTTTATAGTCCGATACATAAACATACGGCTAATACTAAGAGGATTCAGGTTTTTTTATTAAGTAAATTAGCAATCAGAATACATAAGATGCTATAAGCTAATATTGTAAATGTGGTACTGACTTTGTGAGAGCCCCTCCAGTGAGGGGTCCTCTTCATGAGAACCATTGTTAACGTGATGAGGGTTCATCCAGGGAGGGATGAAGGTCGACAGGTCAATGGCGCTTGAGTCTTCTGATGACTTGGCGGTGCGAAAGTTCATGCAGAATAGGATTGTCGTGGATGGAGAGTTTGTCGAGATGTTTTGTAGTTCTGTCGTGTATTACTGTGTTGAGATGCCAAAGTCGTCGTGTGCCATCTGGTTGGTGATGTACATTGGTGATAGATCGTAAGATTTTAAACTGGCAGCGTTGCATAATAGCGAGGTTTGATTTGCTAGCACAACCCCAAAGTTTAATTCCATAGGACCAGATGGGTTTGATGATGGCCTTATAGATCAGGGGTGTGTTATTTAAGGATAATGGGGAATGGCAACCTAGTAATCAGTTTTGATTTGAAGCTTGATGTGTTTCTTTTTTTAATAATTGTTTCCTCCAGGTGAGCTTGTTGTCGAGGTGAAGACCCAAGTACTTCATTGTTGTTCAAGTGAAGTGGAGGGCATAGCCCTTTGCGTAAATTGAAAGTCGCCTGGGTTAATTTAGATTCGTTAACCTTTATTTTCTAGTTCTTGAGCGATTCTTCAAGTTAATTAAGGTGGATTTGGACGTGTTCGAATGCGGTGTTTAAGTCTGTATGCCTTGCAAGGATGATTGTATCGTCAGCGTATGCGCCTACAGTTGTAGATGGGGTGGTTGGAAGGTTGGAGGTGAATAACCTATAGAGTAAAGGTCCCAGGACACTTCCCCGTGGAAACCCAGATTGAAATGAACACACTGCTGAAACTTCATTATTAACTCGTGTTCGAAATTGTTTGTCTGTTAGGTAGGATTCCAGGAGCTTGTGAAATTAAGGAAGTAAGATTTGTTGTATTTTATGTTTGCGTCCTTTGTGCCAAACTTTGTCGAACGGCTGGAGAATATCCAGAAGGACGGCTATGCAGTGGGCTGATTATTCGAACGCCGCATTAATCTCATGTGTAATGCGGTGGCACTGTTGTATAGTTAAGTGAAATCGACGGAAGCCAAATTAATAATCTGGAATCCAGTTAGTTGCCGTGAATTCAGGGTGAATAATTCGTAGCACAAGTTTCTCGAGGAGCTTGGAGGTCACTGATAGTAAATTTATATCTTTTCCGGGATTAAAGATGAGTATTATCTCCGCTTTCTTGAATTTCTTTGGCCAATACTGAAGTCGGAGTATAGCGTTAAATATGTATGTTAGAAGCACTAGTCCTTTTCTTGGAAGCTCACGGAGCAGTTTAGATGTAATTTGGTCCGACCCCGGTGCTTTTTTGAGACTTAATCGTTGGATCTCATATTTAATTGTCTTTGGTGTGAGTAGTAAAAGAGAGAGTATTTTAGGTGTTGGTTGGTCCGGGAGTTCAACATCGAGTAGATCATCGCGTGGTTGAAATACTCCAGATAAGTAGACTGAGAACAATTTCGTCTGCTGGAGGAAATTTCCGTATTAGTGTGGATAGAGTTTGGGGTTTTAGGAAAGATTTAATAGGTCTCCATATTGAATTATCGTATCTCTTTAAGGTTAAGATGTAGCTATTAAATGAGTCATCCCTCAGCGTTTTAAGTTTTACCTTCAGCTGATTACCGAAGTTGTTGAGTTTCGTTTTATCTGATGAATGATGACTCTTTTGCCATTGAGCTCTGGCTTCTACTTCGACTAGATATTTTAAGCTAACTTTCAGGTCGATGCTTCCATGAAGAATTTGGCGATATTTGTCCCAGTCTGTTGTGGCCTTGTGAATTCGTTTGGAAGAGTCTTTGAGCAGGACACTTGCGCTGATAGTTTCTATGATTGGGGTGTGATCAGATGATAAGTATTAGTTTGCAGAGATTTTTGCGTAGTTTGGTGATATGCCGTTAATGATAAAGAGGTCTAGGAAGTCGGGGGTTTAGTTGGGGTCCGACGGCCAGTATGTCGAAGTCCCCGTTAATAGGTAGATGTATTTGTTGTCTTGTATAACTTTGTACAGCTCTCTGCTTTTTGTGGAGATTAAGCGGGAGTTCCACGTGGTGTGCTTGCTGTTGTAGTCACCACCTGATATGAATTTGAGATCCAAGTTGCAAAAGAATTGTTCAAAGTCTTCTTTTTTGATGTTATGCTTCGGGAGGTAGTGGACAGTCGCGACATTTGATTCATAAGAAAGGATGAGCACCTAGTTGGATGTGGCTTGAATCGATTCCCTCTCGTATTTAGGGAGATTCGGGATTTTAAAGATGATACTTTTTTCAGTTACACACTGATATAATTGTATTGCTTGTTTGAGTTTTAAAGCGTACAGACGTATCGAAAAAACCTACAAATTCCTAGTAGTTATTTTATACTACCAGCCCAACAACAGCAAATAACATAAATTTGGTAAACACAGAGTAGCACCTACAAGGAATGACATCAACGAGTGAAGATGAGGAAGTTAACCAACAAAATAGCAAAAATGAATGGCGAGTGATTGGAGAGCCAAAAGAAAAAATATTTTCTTAAACCGCACTACCAATAACCATCAAATTGTAATAACCAACCGATACAACCTAATAAACAACAAAGAAAATAGCAATGACACTAATATTATAACAACCAAAACTCCAAAAAGTTCAATATTTGTACATAGAGTAGTAAAATACAACGAAATGACAAAATAAACCGGGACATAGTCGAAGATGAGCAATATAATACAAACAGTTTGGCAAATAACGTCGTAACTGTCAAACTTCAGACGCCTACCGTAAATCAATTATAGAATTCAAGGAAAAAATATATTCTATTACACATACCAGCTAAAAGAGTAGTTATAAAATATCTTCATCATTCAACGAATATTGATTATGTTATAAAGGAATTACTTTCAACTAAGTCACAAGGTCTTAAATATGATTAATAGAATCTAAAGATCTGTTTAATTTATTTTTTGTAGATTTAGAGCCAGCAAAAAACAACAAACTCATAAATAATAACAGAATTACAAAATAAAATCATACAAACAGAACAATATAATCCAATGTATGAAGTTCCAACAATACGGCCACTCAAAGACGTATTGCAATTAACCTTATCTATGCGTTAAATTTGGAAGCTCACACAACACTAAAGATTGCTAAAACATCAAAGAGACTCCAGCGAAATGTGCTTTACGCGGAGGCAATCATATAGCCAGCTATAAAGGTTGGAGGTTTGTGTATTGTTTATTAGGTTAATGTTTTTTGATAAATTGTGCATTCCTTTTATTTTGTGAAGTGTGAACTTTTGATCAAAATTGGTTATAGGTTTTGTCAGTGTTTTTAATTATATTGTTATGCGCATTTGACTCTATGTATGTTTGACATGAGTTATATTATACAATATGTTTATTCAACTCTGATGGTTCAAAAAAGACCAAGTTGTCATTTTTTATTGTTTACTGGCACAAGATCTAAAAAGTGTTGGTCAAAGATTCTTGGTCTCTTTATGTCTTATGTTGACAATGTTACATACTGTATGGCCTGATTTTTAAGAGTTTCTTTTATATTACCTATTAAATTAGTATAATGTAAATGTTTTATATTTATATGGTCGATTTTATTTCATCTGGTACATGTGATGCATGTTTATACTGCGACATGTGTTGGGACAACTATATTAATTTTAAGGACGTTATTATAGAGGCTTTTGGTTGAGTTGAGTTCTTTTTCAACAATTATTAGTAGATTTTTGTCATTTTCTTGTAACCCACAAAGCCATATACAAAGATATATGAAGTTTCTTCTTAGAATTTGATTTCTATATAAAAACACAGTTTTCTGAAAAATGTCAAGGTGTTTGTTCTTGTCCATTATCTCTATAACTCAAAAAAGGGACACTTAAAACAACGCTAATCTGCTTTTATGCTTTATACTAGTACCAAACATTAATCGAACAAATCAGTTTTTCTTAGAAGTCGCCATTTTTATCACAGGATATGTAGCACCTAAACATTTAACAGGATAAACTAAGAGACAGGTCGCAGAGTTTATAGTCTACTATAATTGGTTGCTGGTTACATTGTGATCACTCAATTTGTTTAAATTGTAAACAATTTAATGCCAGATTTGGACTTGGCGTCCCTTTATCTGACACATATGTCGTCTATGATTCTTCGATTAGTAACTACTACATGAAAAAACAGAGTTATTATTATTAGAATTGCAAATTCGGCAAAAATTTTATAAAAACGGTACAAATTTAAATTTTTGGTCAAAATAGAGCATCAAATGAATCAACTGTTCGAATATTTATTACAAAATTTGATCCAACTTAATCAAACAAAATTAAAACTATGGTATCAGCGTAGGCTAAGGTCTCCAAAGAATATTATTAACAGTTAATTAAGATATCGTTGTAAATACGAAAACATCAACTCTGCATTGTGCACAACAAATAGACGTTTTGAAATGCTTCCTTCAGCAAATAAGCATTGAAGACCTACACAAGCTGGCTATCCTCACCATCGACAATTTGTCACTTGGATTTAAAGCATAATAAGTGGATCCTCAATTTAATCGAAAGTTATCTTTAGAGATGAGGCACATTTTCAACTCAATATGTTTGTAAACAAACAAAATTCTTGCTGTTCATGTTTGGAAAACCATTGTGTATCTTGGGGAAAGCAGGTCCACCCCAAACAAATGAGTTTTTTTGGGTGTGGATTTTGAACCTAGGAATGCTGTAACTATAAATTATAACCCGTTTTTTTTTTGGTACCATCTTGACATGGATCTGAAACAAATATGATTCCAGCATGATGGCGTTACCTATCATAGGGCACGAGCAAAACTGATTTACTCTAGTAACAATTTTCTGGTTTACAAAATGGCGAATTAACTGTCCAACAAAATTTTGTGACTTCTTTTTGTGGGGCCACCTAAAGTCCAATGTATACCAGACACAAACGACCTTAAGAAGAAAATTCGACGTGTTATCAAAGAAGTTGATTAACACGTGCGAAATTGTAATAAAAATTTTACGAGAAGAGCCAAGATCAGCAGTCGAAGTTGCGGTGGCCATTTATCATATTTAATTTCCCAAATTTAATCTGAAATCTTGTAATTAATATTCAATCGTAAAAGCAATTTAAAATTCGTTTTATTCAAAATTTAAATATCTTTTAACTTGGTCTCCCATTCATTAACATTGGCTCAATATTTTCAAGGCAGACCTTGCATATCTTAACTGAAATAACATTTATCTTTATTTTTTTGTTACTAAAAATATAATAAAGTAGTTTAATTTGTTTTGCAATAGACTTAAATAAATAATTTTATATTACCATATCTTGTTCACATTATTTAAACAATGTCATTAAACATTTAAAGAAACATAATGTATATTATTATAGCCATTTACCACATTTATTACAACACAGCCTGATATTATGTTTCCGTTTTCTTTAAATATGTCAATAGCATCTTTCTTTATTACCTAGTGGCCGTTTTTCTGTCGTTTGTTAAGAGAACATTCTCAATTATATTTAAATTTAATTTCAATTTCAACCGAATTGCAGCATTTTTACTAATTTTGTTTGATTTTTGATTTACATATTATTGAATAATGCCAACACAAAAAAATAAATTTTAATTTGCCAGTTAAAGATCCAATTCCTATTAAGATTTGATGTTACAATGAAAGCGAACATCAGACATTTATTGCAATAAAAGCCACCACGCGTATGATGTACGCCAGTCCGTATAATCTGAAATAGATAGCTTCAGAAATAATCGTTCAATTATTTAACTTAATCGAACAAACCAAAGAACGTATTGCTTGAAATGCTGTTACTTGTTACTGCAAGTATAAATAAAATGTAGCTGAAGGATCAACTCCTTATTGTGCTTAGTATCAAGTTTCAATTAAAATGCAGACTTTTTGAAGAAAACAAGAAAATTACCTAAATAGCTAATCAACATTACTTAGAAAATCAAGTAATGGTGCGATTTTACACTCGGTTTAATGGAACCATACAATGCTTTTATGGTAAAAGCTGTTTCAGCTGCAATATAAAATGATAAATTAGAATAAGTCAAAACATTTTAAGCCTATTCTGACTTTCAAAGATATTTTCTGCTAGGGCGGAGTCTGGCAATTGAAATTTGATATTAAAGTTTGAATTAAACTACTACTTCCGTTTTTCCAAAATTTTTATTTCATTTAGGGTATTCCATCCATTTGCCATGAAACTTCTGAATACTTACTTTAAAATAATTTTAGCTAAAACCTTAAAAAAAATTTAACCAAATATTTTTTAAATGATCTCAAAATATGAATCAGACTTTCCTTCTTCTTCTTCTTGGGCCATTTTGTGTTTTGTGCAAGTTGATACCAGTTGAGTCCCGCAACTTTCTTTATCTCATTATACCAGTGCTGTTGGGGTCTTCAATCACTTCTTCGTTCTTCGCATAATTTTCATCTGGTAATGCAGCCGCTCTATTTTTTTGTATGTCTGGCTACATGGCCTGCCCATTGCCGTTTTAAAGAGCCGATTTTTATTATGTCTATAACTTTGGTCTTTTCTCTTATCCATGGTTTGTTTTATGATCTCTCAGTGATATTCCTAGAATTTTTCTCTCTACGGGCCTCTAGTATACTCTTAGTTTGTTCTTAATCTTTTTAATCAGGACCCATAGAAGTTTTCTTTTAGCTTTTTCTTGTATTCTTTACTGTCTTCTCTTAGTTTTTTCCTATCTATTTCTGTCTTTATTTGTTTAATTTTTTCTTTTTCTCTCTATTTTAGTATTTATGACTATCTTGCTTTTGACCATCCTGCGATCACTACCCGTACTAAGTTGGTTAACTACTCCTAAATTCTGGATCATGTATTTGTGACGTGTTTGTTTATCTGGACTTTTCTTGTCCATTTACGTTTCTCCTTATTTTTAAAGAAAGTATTTATCAAAAATAGTCTTTCTCTTTCTAGGAAATTTGCTAATATTTTTCCTCTTGTATTTCTTGTTTCTAGTACAAATTTCTCCTATATATGTCTCTGTCGGTTCTGTCCCTTTAACTACCTTAGCGTTAAAGTTTCCTCCAATAATTATGAGTGTCGTTTTGTTTCCATTTATTGCTCTGTTATATCCCCATAGCCCGTCTCAATTTCTTCATTTTCATATGTGGTAGTTGGTAGGTATACTTGTATGTATTTCAGAGTTATCTTTTTGTTTATAGCTATTACGACGTATATTATATTACTCGATCTAATATTGCTTTCAGAATTTTTATACTTTTATACGATTTTTTATTTATTATTATTCCAACTCCTCCTTTGTCATCTTCGTCCTTCCCTCTGCAAAAGGTGTGTCCTGAGTCTAGTCGAAAATATTGTTCTTATTTTCTTTTTGTTTCAGCTAATCCTACAAGAACCCAATTTATTTTTTCTAGTTCATATTCTATTTTATGTAGTTTTTCTCTGGTTCTTATGAACCTCGTGTTATAGGTCACAATATTTAATGAGCAGTTTGTTGTTTCTTTTTGGGTTTTTTCTGCTTACAGGTCGTTCTTTTGCCTCCCCCAGAATCCATGAGGCTGGCCTGGTTTCCGGTGTGGAATTGTGAGTTGTCTCTACTCACCTGGGGTATATTCTTTCGGGTACGTTCTAAAGCCGAGATTTTTTTGAGATATTCTGGCAATTTAAACGCTACGATTTCCAGGCGTCTTGGCAGTTATTTTTCATCCGCCAAATCTAAGTCAGTCGCTGTTTGCAGCCGCCCATTCTGGATCAGTCGCTGTTGCTAGTTTTGGTTCGCCCCGAGTATTTGATTTCCTCTTTACCAACCATATCTGAGAGGAGTTTCTCTGTCCGCCATTTGAGGACGTGCCCTATAGGGGACTAGTAACCTGTCATGAAAGATTTTTCTTAAACTTATCCAAATTTAAACAAATTTATTTCATATTATTGTCCGCAAACAGCAAACATGACACCTATCTACAGGGTGTCTGGTGGCAGATTTATATTTTCAAACTTAAATAAAAAACGTAATAATTGACACAAAGTTTTATTAAGAGCATTGAACGATAGAATAGAAATGCGGATTTCATTTTTTAAAGAGTGTGTCATCCAAATGTCTTCCGTCGAGTTGCACACACTGTTCAAAACGAAGCCTTGTGTTCTGCGCCACACGCTGTAGTAAACTTTGTTCAATTGAGCTGATTTCTCGACGAATATTTTCCTTTAGAGCCACAAGAGATTGGGGATTGTCATTATAAACCCTCTATTTGAGGTAGCCCCATAAAAAAAATCCAAGGGGGTTAGATCGGGCGACCTCGGTGGCCATGGGATGCCCCCAAAGCGACTGATCAGTTTTTGAGGGAAATTTTCCTGAAGCAAATTCATCGAAGCTCTGGCTGTGTGTGCAGTCGCCCCATCCTGTTGAAACCACGTGTGTGAAGAGTACGATGGATGAGCTCGCAGGTTTGGCAAAAAGAAATCCGTAATCATGCGTCGATAATTTTCACCATTGACATTTGTCGCGTGACCTCTAGAATTTTTGAAAAAAAAATGGTCCAATTATCCCATGCGTGGATAAGGCACACCAAACAGTTACCCTGGAGCAATGCAATGGTTTTTGATGTTTCAGTCGAGGGTTGCGGGTTCTTGGAGACCAGTAACGGCAGTTTTGCTTGTTGACGTGGTCGTTTAAGTGAAAATGAGCCTCGTGGCTCCAAAAAATGGGATTTACAGTACGAAAACGCTCCAACATCGTTTCACAAAATTTTTTGCGTTAATCAAAGTCACTTTCTTTCAGTTCTTGAACGATTTGAATTTTAAAATGATGGAACTTCAGATCCTTTCTTGAAATTTCATGAATAATCGATCTTGAAAGTCCCAGTAAGGCTGCTCTTTTCCGTATTGAAAGTCGCGGATTTTCACGTAAACTTCTTTCAACCAGTTCAATGTTTTCGGGAGTCCTTGAAGATCGACTGGGCCCTGGCCGTGGGGCATTCATAGCCGAGGCAGTTGCGCGGAATCTCTGCACCCACGAACGAATTAAATTTACACTCGGTCCATCACGTATTCGCCGAATACCGAACTTTGAACAAAATTGTCGACGGGCAATTACGTAAGAATCATTACTCTTAAAAAATGCCTCTACAGCGAACGCGCGATGCTCACTCGACCACTGCGACATCGTGACTGACAAATCCGCAAGATCGGTGATTCCAACGGCGCCACCCTCACCCCGCACCGTTTATTACTTTTTGAAATAATCGTATTTAAAAATATAAATCTGCCACCAGACACCCTGTAGTAGACTTGTATTCATAATCAGTTTTAAAATTTAATAAACTTATTCTTCTGATTAGTCTACCATCTCTGCTCTGCATTTACAACTTAAAGTTTCAGCGATTTGAAACTTTGCAAATCATTTCTAAAATTGAGATTAACTGTCTTGTTTTGAACTTATTCACTCAGCAAAAAGAAAAGGCTTTCTCTCTTAATGTGTATACCATATCATGCCTTTTCGTTGTGTACAATTGCTTTTAAGATAGTTCATCAAAGCTCAAAACTTTAAATTTTCCATTAGCAAAGTATCTTCACCGATTTCACTAAAATAAAATAATTTTTTGTAGCAGAATATCAGATAGTTTCACATAAAATGTCGAATTATTGATTAGAGTGTTATTTGTGACGTGGTTGCAAGAAAATTTGATTATTATTTGACATTTTTGACTTACAGCGACTTTCCCTTATAAGAAATACTTGAATACCTTTCTCATTCGTTCTAAAAAGCATGAATTGCATAAATAAATCAAAAGTTGATCAAAAGAAAATCTGCTACAAACAAAAGGCACAGGGTTGGAATCAGAATTTTAAAGAATAAAATTTTAAGCCTAAAATAAATAAACATAATAAACCTTAATTACTGATAGAAGGTGAAATAAATTCATCAAATTAGTGTCAGTGTCTTTCAAAAGTTTCCAAAGAGACCGTAAGTTAAAAACTAAAACGCAACAAAATGCATAAACAAGGGGTAGCTTCGGAAAAATAAGAAACTCTTTTTGAAAACAAACTAAAATAGCATACAAATTATTTTATAAACCCAAAATTTGAGAGACTTTAATGAGCTTGCTTAGAATCATAGCCGCTGCGTTGTGTACTTACTTTATATTCCCCCACTTATCATCTGTGTTGGAGTATTGAACCATTTTCTGTATTCCCTTCTATCTGTAACTAAGATCCTCGATTGTTTTTACTGGTAATGTGTTTGATATTCTTTTCCCATCTTTTTAGAGGTCTTCCGCTTAGTCTTCCATCTTTACTTGTCACTTTAAATACCTTTTTTGGATATTTGTACTTTGTCCTTTACTTCAGTCTTCAGTCATTTTTCTAATATTTTGCTGGTGTTGGATAAATTCCTCTGCAATTTTTAAAATTTGCATAATTGCCTTTTTTAAATTTGGAGATATTGATATTGCTTTCCCAACTCTATAATATTTCTTCCTGCCATTTTATCACTATCGGGTCTCCTTTCTTAAAAAGTTTCGGGATTAGGTTGTCCACTCAACAATTTTCCATTTTTAGTTTTTTATTTTACTTTTTTCTGTAATTTTATTGCTACTTCTTGTTTGTATGATTATATTAGCGTTTGTCTGGAACTTAGCTGCATAGAATTATTTCCATGTTTTCAGAATTGTACTTGTGTGTAGTTTTCCTCTCATATTTTTCACTTTTCTTACTTTTCGTGTTGATTTTTCTTTTAGTCTTTTAACCACATTTTAAGACCTTTTAATTTTTTGTGTAATTTTCTTCTATATTATTCTGTTTCTAAAGTTCACCCACGTTTTGCTTTGCTGCTTTTCCTTCTTCCTTAGCTTAGTTTTAGTATATTATATAATTTCTTTTATTATTGTCTGTCTTCTCCCTTATGTAAGTACACCAGACCATTTTGTCTTTAATTATTTATTTTATTATAATATTTCAACTTTTTGTTTTTTAAAATTTGAATTTTGCCTTATGATCTTTGTCCTACATAGTTTTTTCTGATTGTAACATTGTTTCTTGGAAGTAAATCCGTTTTTTATTTTAGGTACATGGGTTTTGTTCTTCTTTTCTTTCTTGTTCCTCCTGAGAGAGTAATCAATTTTTGGGTGTTTTTAGGTCTCCTAGTTTTTATAACTTTAATGTTTGCGAGTGCTTAACTGCCATTGAGTTGGTTTTGTATGTTCGTATTTGCAACCACCAATTTATGTTTGGTAATTTATTTAACGCTTGCAATTACTTTAACGTCATAATCTCATACTTCTCATATACTTTATGTAGTCTATGTCCAAGCTCTTATTTTGTGTACATCATTTTATGGAAATCAAGTGTTTCTATTAACGTTTAGTTTACTATGCAAGTCAAGTATTCTCTTCACATTTGTACTTCTTACCTTTATCCATTATCTTTTTTTCACTTTTTTTCTTCTGCAATTTACAATAAGCCATTTAGTTGCAGTTTGTTTTTTCTATTTCTTCTATAATTTTTATTTTTTTTGCGTTTCTTATTTAGACTTGCTCTATTTCTCTGTAACTGGTATCAGGTTATACTCTCTGATGTTGGTTACCAGAGCCAGGTTCGTTACCTAGCAGATAGTTTTCTTCTACCTTTTGTGCAGGAGGGGTTGAGTCATTAGATGTTAGTGACTCTTACACTACGGTGCGTTGTGTGCCAAAAAAATGTGACAAGGAAACTATCAAAATGTGCTGTAATTTGTGTGTAATAACCACACTACTATATTAAAAACAATAATATGCAATACTTGTAAAGATAACACTGACTAGCCTCTACCCAATGTCTTGTTCACACTTTTCTAGTAGATTAATAAATTTATTTATATATACATTTAGGACTTTATTTCATATAACAAGTTAATCATTTTACAAGTGGGATCAGTAAATAAACCCATACAGTCTTCAGGGTTATCAAGCATCATATCACTATTGGAAGGCTAATATAAGCGAGATTTCATACCCCTAATCAAAATACCGTAATGTTAGCCTTTGAAGACGTTCTTGGCAATAAAAATACAGATTTCTTCAAAAACAGAATTTTAGGTTTACTTGAATTTTGTAGAATAAATGCCCTTTTTTACTTTTACCCTATAAAATTCCACATAAATCTATTTATAAAATTTTGCGCCTATATAGGAATCATATAAAAAGTAATATAATGTATTAATATTTATTATTAGCCCCATGCAACAATACTTATTTAACGAGCATTCATGTGACAAAAACTGTATATTTATTGTTACTACAACTTCTAATTGTAAATTCCTATGAACAAGAAAAGAAATATATAAACACTACGGTAATATCCACAAAAAATTTAGCAATTTTAAATATTTATTTCAAGAATTACCACAGTAACTCACTTTTAAATGTAAGACAGCAAACAAGAATTCAACACCAACTGAAATCCGCTATAATGATTTTAATTTGTTCAACTGAAGCAGTGCGGGTTTATTTATTCCAATTAAGTTGATGAGCGTAGTTACACATCAGAGTTAATTGGCTCAAACTAAATTAAACCCGCGTTAATGAATACAATACAGCAGCAGCAGCCGCACCTTTCTATTTAAACAAATATAAGCAGAACTTCGTAATTTAGCATTTTTTCATTCCTGAAATTCGAATGCGTAGTAACATATAAGATTATTGCTGAACAACATGAAATTTGTCCATTTTTTTGATAAGTCGTCGACGTAAACAAGTATGAGAGTTATGCGCGCTTTGTGGGAAGAGATCTATTCTTAGCAATAACAGCAACCTCGAGTCGTCCTTGTAATCTTATCGCGGTTTATTGACGCTTTGCTTACACAAAAATATGTATTTTTGTAAAACTTGCAAACTAAAGTTGTAATCTAGATGATATAAAAATAGGACTGAATTGCTAATTTTAAGTTAGCAAAATGAAAATTATTTCCTGCATAAACCTGGCAGAAACTCTGAATTATTCATTACATTCAATAAAGAGATGCAGACATATACGACACCATTTCATAAATGTTTGTTTCGATAATCTTAAAATAAAACAATAATATAATTTCCATCATTTTCTATATCTATCTACGCAGACGGTAAGTTGTAAATATCCATGTGAAAAAGTTCCTGGGTTCCGAATTAAAAAATTCTTTGAACTGTCTTCACATTTTCGCAGGAATTAGTAATTTTTCCAAATAACTAATTTTTCAGGCTCCAAAACAACTACAGGGATCGGCGAGGTAAATCCCGAATTTCTTTGGGTTGTAAGGATGAACGAGGTAATGCCGAACACTTAAGGAAAATCTCAAATTACTCAATTATTTGTAACAGTTCATTAACAAATTTACTATAGGTGGATACCCTGCTTTATTACCTATTAAAGAACCACAAAACATTTGACTTTATAGTTCGTTTTCTTAGAACTTTTTTTGTAAGAGCTTACACTGTTTGAAAATCCCAGGAGGTTCCATAAAGGTGGTTAGATCGACGTCTTCTAACTCGTTGCCATCACATCAATATATGTCTCTTCTACACTTCTTCTTTTGAAGTCGTATTGGGGGTTTCATTTTAAATACAGTTTTCTTGGGTTTTCGTTTTCTTCTGGTTCGGTCTTGTTAACCTTTAAATTAGCCTTCCTCAATTTGCTTTTTCTTTTTATTCCAAGATTCTCACGTGGTTTTTGTTCTTCAATTTTTAAGTTTCTGCAATAATTTCTTTTCTTAATCTTTTCCTGCAGTTCTTTTATTTTGAGCCTTATTTCGTTTTTTTTTAGATGCATCTTCAAGAGGTTTTATTTGGTATCCGTCTAAAAACCACTGAATAGTGCGGTTTTAAACCAGGTTTTAGCACTTTTAAGTTGGAAGTGGGAGAAATTTGTTTAAATGACGTCATTGCAGAAGCAGATGGTGCAGAAATTTTCACATTTAATGGAATTGATCTATCTACTTCAGGTTTTTGATTTGGTGGATTTACACTTGAGCTTGGGTTTTTTTCTTTAATCGAAATATCATGTACTAAACTCTTGTCTTCTCCTCTGTAGATACCATCTTCTATAATTGGTAATAGGGGATTATCTTGCTCTGTTATTGGTTGAACAGAAAAATATTTATTTGTGAGCTTTTCTGTGTCAAGGAAGATGCAGCAGTTGTAAATCCACTCACTCCCTTTTCTGCATTTGTTGCTTTGCTGTAAGGCTTATTGAAGATACCAATGATATCATAAGAGATGATCTTCTGGTGAATAAAATAATCACATTTTTTCTTAAAAGAAGTTGATGATGGAAGAGTAACAACGATTACATTGCTCTTTCAAAATAGCGTGAGTTTTGTGGTTATCCATTATGAAGAGGATGGGTTTTTGTTAAGTAGGTTTTCCAGTTCCAATAAAGTGTTTTGACCATGTTATGAATAGCCCTTCAATTAAATATCCATTAAAGCTACAGCTATAAATTTAGTTAGGTGGTTTTCTTTCTTGGGAATGTAATTGATGGAACTTATTCTCCAGCGGCGTTTATAGCACAGTCTATCGTGACGTTTTTCCCTCGCTCTCAACTCTTTGCCGCTTTCACTTGTTTGTCTTTCGGACCCAAGATTTTTCCAGGCTTTTGGACGGTTGGTATTTCCGTTTCACCATAGTTGTCAATTTGAGACGCATCAAAGTCATGTTTTTCCATTACAAAGGAAAGACTGTTAAAATATTCCAACCTCCCTCTTTGGTGAAGGCAGTGATCCTGCTTCCCCTAGTTTCATCTGGTTTTCCGGTAGCCACCGAAATTTGATAAGCTCTCGATACTTCTTTTAATTTTTTAACATTATTTCTCACGTCATTAATTGCAGTAATCATAGATTGTTCGTCCCATTTGGCTTTTTCAGTAGTTCTTATACAATTTCTCGCCATCTGTAGGCTAAATAAAAAAAGTTCCTCATAGGCCTTCATTATACTACGACACTTTTCAGAAACATTTAGGAATTATCTATTAATTACGTTAGCATGTTTTGGCCCTTTTTGACCTCCTCCAGCATGAGCATGCGTGAAATTTTCTTGACTTCCTTTTGAGGCGGTAACCTAATCAATTGATGCCGCTTGAAACTCTGGTTTATATAAATCTGTTGCCGGTATTATTGAAACAATTCAAGTCTAAGAAACCTTAAAAAACGTGTCGCAAACAACAAATTTTCTTTAAAACAATTTAAAACCCTGACTCCTCGTTTATTTATTATTTATTATTCTTCCGTTATAACGCAGAACAGATTTGTAAATATCTAGTATAAAGTTGTGTTAAAGAAGCCTAATATAACTAATCCATATTTCAGCGATAATAAAAAAGTAATATTTATTTATTTACAAAAATTTTCTATAACAAACCATTAAGGACAATACCGAACAACAGAGGGCAATTCCGAGCACTTTGTTCTGAATTTTAACGACACCTCGTGGCTTACTACTCTAAACGCGAACGTGTTTCGATTGCCTCTTATCCAAATCAGCACCATTTTACTAACAGAAGTTCCAAAAAATTTATTTTCACGAACCACTTACAATAACATAGTTAGAAAGGCCTTAAGTTGCAACACTAATCAGACCGCTCTAGATTCAAACAGTGATAATTCGGAATTCCCGGTGTTCGGCATTACCCGCTCTGTCCTACTATGGAAAAACCGAAAGCCCGTCTTATGCTATCATATGCAACCTCTTATTAAGTAATACAAGTCAACTTCACATAAACAACAACCTACGATTGAGCCGAGAATACGATCACAGAGCTCCCAAACTCAAATTCCGTAACGCCGGAGAATCTAAGACAAATTATTGGGTGGTTTGGCTAAAAAAAACTCCAAGTTTACGACGTAATCAACAAGTACAAGGAATTTGTCCACCAAAAAGAGGTAACTGCTGACAGGACAACTCACAGCAAGCCATGTGATCGCAAGAGAAGTGCTAAAATTTGTTTATTGTCATCAGTTGAAGCTGTAGAGCTAGCTGTGCCATTCTTTCTCATCCCCACTTTCATCTCTTGTGCTCGGAAAGCAGAAGCTTAAGAGACATTAAATAGAATATTTAGAAATTGCTTTTTTTGTTAGTTTTGGCCCGTCCTCGGTATTTTCCGGTGTTTTCCCGGTACCCAATCCATCTAGAAAAGTTTTCGATGGAAGATTTGGTAATCTTCTGGGGCCATTCCTATAAACTGTACAAATCATTAGCACGGTTGCAACGTTAAACGCAGGGTGTAATTAAGAATTACAAAAAGAAGTTGATTATTTAGTCAAAATACTTATTTAATTTTATTATATTTTGTCACACTTGTACTTCAACACAATGTTTACATAAAGTTAATAAAGAAAAATAAAAGTTTTATCTAAAAACTTTTATTTAAAAAACAATTATTTTCATGGCTTTACAATTATAGGTGTATAAATAAGTGCTCAGCTTTTTTCTGCAAAATTAAAGTTTTATTTAAAAACAAACAAAAAAAGTTTCAGTATCAAAGTATTCTCCGTTGGCATCGATGACCTTTTGCCATCTTTCGGGAAGCTTGCGAATTCTTTGGTGGTAGAAGCTCACCGGCTTCGAGATGATAAAGTTATCGATGCATTTTCGGACTTCTTCTTCTGGTTTGAAGTGCGTATCAGC
The DNA here is from genome assembly GCA_036346155.1 of Sinelater perroti. Taxonomy (NCBI): domain Eukaryota; kingdom Metazoa; phylum Arthropoda; class Insecta; order Coleoptera; family Elateridae; genus Sinelater; species Sinelater perroti. Next base: position 6,815,078 of record JARFIY010000215.1, read on the forward strand.
CAAGTGATGCTGTAACGACCGGAATAAATGATAATCGGAAGGGGCCATGTCTGGGCTATACGCCGCATGTGGGAGAAGATCCCAGCTTAACGCGTCTGCAGCTCATCCGTGTCAAATGTTTGAGGGCGTCCAGCGCGTGGTTGATCTTCAAGAGTAAACTCTCCTCCGCGAAATGTTTGGTACCACTTTTTGCACGTTGCATGACTCAGCATTCTCACCATACGCGGCACAAATCATTTCGGTGACTTCAGCAGCGTTTTTCTTAAGATGAAACGCGAAGTGCATCAAACGCCAAATCGCATGATGTTTCGAAAGACCAAATGTCATTGCTTTAAAACCGCAAGAGGGCAGACTACTACGTTACATGTAAACAGTGATTTGCGTCCTGAGAAATCTAAGGCTGAGAACTTATTTATACACGCAATAGAAAACCTCTGGACTTTGTTATCAAGAGAGAAACTTTGTAGATACCCATTCTCAATACATAAAAGTGCAAAGCTTGCCATTTTTTCTTATTTGAATGCTGGTTTCAAAAAGATTTTCATTCTCTTAAGAGCTAAAAGGATCGTTCTCCAGTGCAGTAAGTAACTCCAGTTAGAAAAAATTCTTAGAACAATGGCAGTGCTGGTAAAAGTAGAGTCTAAGTCCCATCACTTCCTTGCATAAAGAAGTCTTTATGGTTCTAATTGTGCTTTTTGGTTTGGTATTTTTTCCTTCCTTGTCAATACTTTTATTAATTCTTAAAAATGCTATTAGATGCACCCGTTACACAGGGAATTTTTTATGTAAATTAGAAGCATACTTTTCTAATGGCTGATTTACCTTCTGACTGAATTCTATGCAAATCTTTATATATTTTGTATATATTGCTTTTTTCATATAAAGTTGTGCTTCGGAGTAATTTCAACAGAACATGTTTATACCAGGAAAAGACTTTTCTAGGAAATTCGTAATTTTCATCTTTGTTTTCAACTGAAAGAAACATTTAACATCCTCTTTCTTGTAATGTGTGTTTTGTGGGCACGCCAGTTTTACATATTATTTTTGCTTTGTTTTCTAGCCTTGACAACTCATCATCGTTTGAAGGAGTGTTTATGAAAGCTACCAAAATGCTGTATAGAGTAATGACCTTTGTTGTGTTAGTGTCTTCTCAATACTTTATAAGGACATTGTTGTAGCAACATACCATTTATGCCATTTCAAGACCCTCAGATTTTTTCAATATTACATTTGCTTCATACTACGCATCCCTAGTCTAAACATTACCATGGGTAATCTATGTCGTAGCATTAAGAATCGCCTGGTACAATTTGTATAATATTTGATTGGCAACAGCATAGACACTCTCACCGATTATCAACAAAGTTTTTTTTTTTGAAGGTAAAACTATAAGATATCCCATCTTTTGGCTGAAGTACTAAAAAAGTTATAAGTTTGTTGGTTTAAATAAAACAATTCAACAAATTACTTGCTGCTCTCTGAAGCTGCAGGGCCAACTAGCTGTAAAGAATGGCCCGGACAAGGAAGGCATATAGCCTAAGAATTTACTTTTTTTCATTCTAGCCCAAAAACCTTTGTAGCAAATAGATATGTTGTATTGTCGTGCCTCTATTCTTTACAGTTATGTAGATTAAGACTCTACAAATTTACGGTCGACATTAGAGTATTCGCCACCTTTTCATCTGTATGATCAAAGTTAGGCATAAAAGTAAAAGACGGTTCAACAAGAATTTCCATAGGTTGCACATACCATACCACAAAAGTTAGTTGATCTGTGTGCGACACATCCGGCGTTAAGTCCTTAATTATGAAATGGTACTTGGCATTTACGATTGATAATTTCCGTTTTAACTTATTCCGCTAATTGTATAATAGTTTTGTTGACAGTTGTACTGGATAACTATTAGGAAACACCTCTTCTTTTGTTTCCAAATTTTGTTACATGTTTTCCATAAAATTTTGAAATCAGTATTATACAGTCAGTCAAGATAGTTGCCATTTCTTAAAGAGCGTAATATTTTATTATAGTGATGAATTGGGAGTCCGCGGGATGCTAAAAACTTCAATAAGCACTTAAGAAAACATTTCGCCAATACAAAGCTTCCTCCTGGTTCTGTTCTACCATTTTACAATCCGGTCTTTGAAAAACTCGACTTCTCGATTGTTTATTACATGGTTATTTTTCCAGTCATCAAATCCCTTAGTTGCTATGAACGTTGCTCCATAGAATTTGCAGAGTCCACAAAATGCTCGTCAGGTTAATCTTGAATAAACAACTAATTGTGCTAGATGCACTCTCCATTCATTAACTTTTATAAAACAACTGATTTGCCCAAAATATTTTTTAAATGGCATACTTTCAAGTTTTTTAAAACCGTCAATGTTTTGTTGCATGCCATTGTAGGCCACCAACTCAAAAAGTTTATCATTTACGTACCACAATCCCATATCATAGCGTGGTATTATTGAGTTTACCTCTTTAAAGAAGTCTATGAGTTCGAAATCTCTTGCAGCTGTACATTTAATGCACTACAATTTGGACTTGAGGCCAGCCGATGGCAACGATTGTGATTGGTGCACATTACACCAAAGAAAGTGTCTAGTTTTGGTATTTTCTTGATTACAGCACCCTATCGTTTAAACCACACTTTAGAATGTTTTTTAAATTTTACTCCATTTGTTTTTTTTAAGAGATTTCAACCACCTTTGTCAATTCAAAATCTACTCTTAATATAAAGTAATAAATAAATAAGTTGGCATAGAAGTTATTTAACACTAATAGGGGACCATCCAATGACGGGTCTTCATGATTTACTCAATGAGATCTTCTGGCCATTACAAATGTTGGTGATGAGTTGGTTGGCATGACTTAAGTGCGCATCCTGCTTCTGACAGTATAACTCCTGATGACTTCAAAGAAGAATGAAACTTTGAGGTCGTCATGGAGGGTTTGGTTGCTGACGTGCCAAGGTGCATTGGTTAGGATATGCAATCTCTTCAATTGGAAGGATTTTAAGATTTTAGTTTAGTGCAACCCCACAGCTCAATCCCTTAGGACCATATAGGTGTCAAGTTGACTTTGTATAGCAACAGCCTGCTTCTGTAGGCAGTTGGGATTTACGTCCAATTAGCCAGTGCATACTTTTGTTTTTAGATTGAATTGCTGTCTTTTAGCTTTTATATGAGCTTTCTAAGTTAGTCTTTGGTCAAGGTAAAGTCCTAAGTATTTTACCTCACTTTTTATTGGAATACAATGTTTGTAAATGGTGACTTCAGGAGTGTTTGATAATAAAAGTGATTTGAGTTGATTTAGTCCTATTTACTTTGATCCGCCGTTGATCGGGCCGGTTTTGCAGAAGATGTAGGTGTGACTGGAGTTTTTCAGATGCTTAATCAGATAATATTGTAGCAGTGTCATCTGCGAAGGTAACAAATAATTGTCTGTGGTTGGTATGCCTTCGGTATCAAGAAGATAAAGAAAAGGACAGAGAACACTTCTCTGATAATACGGTAGTTTGATAGCGTACTCTCAACTTAACTTGGAAATGTCTTTAAGTTAGATAGAATTTTAAGAGGAGGGAAGTTTGGTGAGGTAGCTGTCTTTTAATTTTATATTTTATATAAGAACTCACAATGGCATACCTTATCGAAAGCCTATTGGGTATTCAAAAATACCGAGGTACACATTTTTCTCTTTGAATGTTTCCTTGATGTAGTTGACTATTCTATGACATTGCTAGATGTTAAATGTCCTTCAGGGAAGCCAAACTGCTGAGCAGGGATTAACTCCGCTGTAAGGATTGTGTACAACAGTAAGCGTTCGAAAATTTTGGATAGCAGAGGTAGTAGCCTTATCGGCCGATAGGAGGCTGCATCTTGTAGGGGGATCATAATTATTAATGCGAATTTCCGTTGAGTGAGAAACATCAAGCATACGATTTTGTATTGTTGTGATGAGCACTATCGCTTTTTTCGGGAGATGCTTTCCTATATGTCCCACTCAATGTCATAGCCAGAGGCTTTATATGAACTGATTGGTTTGATTCCTATATATACTTCTGCAGGTGAGACTGGCCTCTCTATCTATGCGTCAAAATTAAGATTATCGGATGAAAATGAGATGGAGATTTGTGCGAGATGTTCTCCGAAGATATTTATGATAAATGAAATATAAATTGAACGACAAATTAATTCAAAACCAAACTTTATTAACAACGAACTGTACCGCTGCACAATAATTATAATTTATACTATTACTAACGCAACGGTTAATGGTTATTATAAGAGCACTAATGTATTTACACTACTATTGTTTGTAGTATAACTGTCATGAATGCCAATTAAAAAATTCTAAAATTGAACTCAAAAGCTCCGCTAAAAATGGCGTGGAAGGTGATCGATTATTCTGGAAAGTTCTTGAATTAATTGTTTGTAGTATGTTAAAAATTTATTATACGTCGATAAACCTATTCAAAGTTTCTTCGATTGAGCTCACTTTTGTTTACTCAACTCAGAATTTTGCGTCTCCCCCAATCCTGACGCCCTCGGCTGCATCTTACTCAGTCTATAGGCAAATCATGGTCAATCATGTATGAGATGGCGTGCATAACTCTTCAATGCAAACGAAACGTTCTGTGGTAACTAGAAGACAGCTGAAAAGAATGTCAGCAACGTATAAGAGACTAGGTTGCACGTTTTTTGTGAGATAATCAGCTGCACGCAAGTCGCGAAGAAAACTTTTAGAAGAACCTTAATATATAGTACACTACTGTACATTATTTATTTATGCTTTATATAAAACAACGATGCTATAATTAAAAATTATTTTGTTTTCTAAGTGAACCAATACAACTTTATTTTTGTAAAATGCCACAATATTTATTTAAAAACAAAAATATTCCACTTCAGCAGGTAAATTACCAAAACTAACTTAGCGTTGGATGCTTTTTCTATAAAACACAAAAGGTAAAATATAGAAATTAAAAAATGCTGCTTTCCTTACTTGAAATTCAATTTAGCAAAATATATCCCAATCGTAATACGTGAAATCAAATAAATTGCATTACATTTTCTAAATTCAAAGTGACAGGGGGATGTAAACATTCCTTTTCCAATTTCATACATTTCAAAAAACGCTATTTTATATTTATATATTGCAATTTTAGAAACATTTGGAAATTACATTTTTTCGTGTTTGAAATAAAAGCAAATAAGAAGACGTTATCGTTTTAATGAATCTTGACGCTTTCACAAGTAAAAATAGCCTTCCCATTTACTAAATTACCTAATGGTTTATTAATAATTAGGCGCCTGACTTGCCGTGTTCTCCCGGGGGTGTTCGGTCAATCTTTTTGCTTAAGAGTATTACGAAGGCGCCAAGTCAATCGATAAGCAATTTCCAACCCGTTCGGCGTTTTGCATATTAACATTTCCGGTTTCGATAAACAAACTTTATTAGAACTGCCGCGGCAGCGTTCGTGTCCAATTAGTTTTCCGTTTTAATTCAGCTGGAAGCCGATAACAGTTTGTGGAATGGCTACTGGTCAACTCGTGGTTGTTTTTAATTAGCTGATTGTGAGCGAATTTGTATAAAACCTGCTTGATCTGAATTTGAACTGCGCGAGCGAGTTGAAAAACGGCCCTGCTTTTCAATTATTGATGAGTTTTTATGTCGACCGTGAAGCATCCGAGCCATGAATGTCGAGTTGGACACGAAATTCAATTTCGTAATATGTTCCATGATGACAAATTGTCGAATGCCAACAGAAAGGTTAATTTTTTATTTTACAAGTAATTTTTTCTTACCCTCTACTTTCTACCTTTACATTTTATACTTTACATTTTCTTTTGTTTGAACTTAATATTATAATTTACAAGCTAATTTGAAAATAACTTTGAAACCAATTTTTACCACCCATTTTTTTGGGGGCATTCTGTACTGTTTTTCTCATTATTTTCAATTTGCTGATATTTTCTTCCAGTTCTAACCCTCGTCGTTTTCAGGCCTGCCTCCACATTATTCATCCATCTTTTTCTCGATCTGGTTTTCTCCTTTCTAGTTATTTTTCTAATTTGTTCTCCAAAGCTTCCTCCTTCTGGTAATCTCTCGTTTGCAGTCTTTTTTTGGCTGGTACTCCCATTTTTGTCTTGTCTTTTTATTTCACCCTTTCTCGCTCGTTTACTTTGTATATTTTATTATTTATTACTAATTTATTGTTTCTTACGTGCACCTTATCTCTTTTATCTCTGGTTTCTTTCATAAGTGGTATTTATTTCCTCTTTTTAGCTTTTTTTGCTTTTTTCAAAATTATAATTCGTGTGGTTTCCTTAACTAATTTGACCAGTATTGGTCTTTTCTTTTCTCCACTGTATTTTTCGATTCTTCTTACTTCATCCAGTTCCGCATTTATATTAATATTACCTCGTATTTTTTGTATGATTGTTCCGACTTTCCCTTTTGTTCCATTCTCATTTTAATTTTCTTCTTCTACTACTCACTTTCTTATCTCCATCTCTAAATAACTTATTCTCTCTTCCTGCCTTTTTATTTTTTCTTTAATTCTTTATTTTCTTTCTATCTGCTTATTTTTAGCCCAAGGAAGTTTAATTTTGTATCTATTTGAGTTATACCCCCCTTTAGATCTCTAAACATACTTATTACTCTTCCCATATCATCTGTTTTATTTTATTTACTCAACTGTTATCGAGCAAAATGACAGGGCCCAGTTTTCCCGTCATAAGCCTGGCTTTTATCGATCCACACTTTATTATTTATTTTATATTTTTGTGTTATCTATATAAGTGTAATTTTCTTCCTTACTTTAGTACCAAATTTGTTGGCTATCCTATTTTCAAAGAGGCCTTGCACATGCAAGTAGGTTTTATTTCCACTTTTCTTTATTCCTATCTATTCCTTTAGTTTACTTTTCGGCCCTAAATTTATTACGATAGTCTCCAAATTACCAAATAGTTAATGCTAGCCGCAATATTTAATACATGCACGCCGTTTTATTCTTTATTTGAGCGGTGAAAGTGTTGCATATCTTCCAAACTTCGGCATAAGCCTTGAACCTAGTGTTTGGCTTTATTATCACTTATAGTTATCACTACTAAACGTACTTCATGCAATTTACACCCTTATATTTATTTCCTTAACCTCCAAAATTTTATTCAAAGACTTCAGTGTACTTACTACTGGTTATTTTACTTTTCCTATTTTTTACGTATTTACGCTCACTCCATACGACCTAATTTAGTCGTTTAATATCGGAGTAATGTAAACACCTATGTCACAACAAAAATTTCTATACCAACCAATGAAAATATAGTATCAAAAATATAATAAATTGCAAGCCGAAGTTTCTCGCTGGAAAAATAACGAAAACAACAAAAAAAGTGCTTGATAATTATGTTATAAAGGGTTTTCCAATAAAAATAATATGATTTTGAAATAAATTGTCAACCATATTTAAATTGTTATAACTGCCATTAGCTACCATTCGTGTTTATAGGTGTATAAACAAGTTCTCAGCTTTTTTCTGCAAAATTAAAGTTTTATTTAAAAGCAAGCAAAAAAAAAGCTTAAGTATCAAAGTATTCTCCGTTGGCATCAATGACCTTTTGCTATTTTTCGGGTAGCTTGCGAATTCCCTGGTGATAGAAGCTCACCGGCTTCGAGACGATAAAGTTACCGATGCATTTTCGGGCTTCTTCTGCTTTGAAGTGCGTATCAGCCAAGTGATGCTGTAACGACCGGAATAAATGATAATCGGAAGGGGCCATGTCTGGGCTATACGCCGCATGTGGGAGAAGTTCCCAGCCTAACGCGAAGATGTGTTCTTGCGTCGCCTTCGCAACATGTGGTCAGGCATTATCATGGAGCAGGATGACTTTGCGACTTCCTTGTGAGGTAAATGGCCTCTTTTCTTCGATTGCGTCGCTCAAATTGATGAGTTACTGTTGGTAGCGATCCACCGAAACTGTTTCACCTGGTTTCAAGAGCTCATAGTACAGCACACCTTTCCAATCCCACCAGATACAGAGCAAATTCTTTTTGGCGTGGATATTGGGCTTTGGATTCGATGTCAAAGGTTTGCGCTTGGGATTGTCGTACAAGATCCATTTTTCATCGCCCATAATAATTTTATGCAGAAAATCCTTTTCTTGGTTCCTTGAAAGTACATGGGTGCGGTGTCACGCCGTCGATTTTTGTTGTCTTCGGACAGTTTATGCGGAACCCATCTGCCTTCTTTTTGTATCTTACGCATTGCATGCAAACGTATGAAAATGGCTGGCTGAGCGACGCCAGGCTGTTCTGCAAGCTCTTTTTCAGTTTGCGCATTGTTTTGATCCAGCAATGTCTGCAGCTTATCCGTGTCAAATGTTTGAGGGCGTCCAGCGCGTGGTTGATCTTCAAGAGTAAACTCTCCTCCGCGAAATGTTTGGTACCACTTTTTGCACGTTGCATTCTCACCATACGCAGCACAAATCATTTCGGTGGCTTCAGCAGCGTTTTTCTTAAGATGAAACGCGAAGTGGATAGAAAATCGAATATGCTCTTTTGTGATTGCCATCGTGAACACAGCTGATTATTGAAGTTATGAGCATCAAACGCCAAATCGCATGATGTTTCGAAAGACCAAATGGGTAGACTAATACGTTACATGTAAACGATGATTTGCGTCCTGTGCAATATAAAGTTGAAAACTTATTTATACACCTAAAAGTATATTAACACTCAACGTGCTCTTTGCAACACTTATGGCACTTCTGTGCTCGCTATTTGTCGAATCCTTAAAAAATTTGAAGAAGACGTGAAAATACAAGAAATGTAATTCTTTACGCTGCAGTAAGAATACGTTACAGACGGTCCAAATTTATCAAGAAATGTGAAGAACATTAGCTGCATTTGCGATATTTGGGTTTACACCCATATAAGATTGCACTGGTACAAGAACTAAAACTACTGAATCATCGTAAGCGTGACTTTGCAGTTTGGGATTTATATCTTGATACAAATCATAATTTTCACCACTGTATCCTTCAGATGAAGTTTTCATTTCAAACAAATTGTCGATTTTGGTGGAAACAATCCACTACTAAAGGCCATTTTCGATCACATGAGTATTTAACATGGTTGCATTATCGGAACATTCTTTATCCAAAACTGAGGTAAGAGATGCGATTTACAGTGAGTGTATGAGCGGTACTATTGATGGTACGTTTACGTGGCCAAATATTGGGTGAAATTGATTTGAAGGACATGTCGTTCCAACAAGTTGTCAAATTAACACTACTAATGCCACTATTCACGTATTCTCAAGAAAGTTTGATGAAAAGGCAATTTAAGCAACTGTTAGTTAGCCTTCAAGTTGTGAGTTTAACTTGTTCTTTAGTCTTTTGTTGTGTGACATCTACAGCTCTTGACAAACCGAACTCTTGATGTATTAATTGAACAGTCAAATGCTGTATTCGTGACATTAGGCCAGTTGTAACTTATCAAAATTGTTTATTGGATTTGCTTGGGAACTCGAGGTGAACAAATGATGTGTTATTCAAAACATAATGTAATAAGACTATGCATATTCAAGTGTATGAAAGTTTGGTTATATCTGAAATAGTTTTGTTTTTAGGAAATCAGGTATCATTCTTATTGAATTACCCTTTATTCCGTATTTTAAGACTGTTGCATATCCTTTATGTTTAGAGTAAGGCTATTGTTACTTTTCCATATTCTACAAGTAGCTATCAACTAGCTGATCAGTGCTGGTTTTCTTTAACCGTAAGTTCAAAGCTGTAGAATTTAAAAGTTACATTTTGTTCAGACAGATATCTGTCTGTTCTATATATGAACGATCAATAAAGGACAGTAAAACCACTTAAACGTATTTAAAAATTAATTCTGTATCTCATTTTATCGTAAATGTCCATGAGGATGCGTGCTTTTCGACAGGTCCAGCTTAATAACTTTGGGGTGGAATAACATTTCACGGACTGTTACCAAAAATGCCTTATTCAGACAGAAATAACTACAATCATGCATCGTAAAACAGCGTCATAGAAGTCATCTCTACTTTTGGACATACGTCTCTAGATTCTTTCACTCAGTTGGCTTTGCCTATTTGTCCATTGAATTTCTGTTCTTTTGAAGACTCATGCCTACAATGTGTTTTACTACGCATGTCTGCTCAAGGTTTTATTTCATCTTTCGACATACTATTACATTTAAGGTGGCCTGCCTATCTCTATTTCGTGGGATTTGCACATTCGACTATGTATCTTCATAGACATGTTCGTTTCTGTCCAGCAACCTACTCCAACACTTTTCCATTTTCTTTATGTCACAGTTTCTGTAGGATTCTTGTTAAAAATTTTGCCCATAAAGCATATATTAGGTTACGGAGGAACTTTGGCTGAAAGCTAGCCGTTGTCGGCAAATCTGAAAATGGAAATCACCAGGGAAGACCGTATTACCATCAAAATGTTGAAAATGGGCGGCGAGCCTTTACTACAATCAGTCCGCACTCTGTTAAACAAATGTCTCTATGAAGCGAAGATTCCAACTGCTTGGCAATGTGCGGAAGTCATCTTACTATTTAAGAAGGGCGATAGCGGAGACTTGGAGAACTACCGCCCCATTAGCCTCCTATCACATCTCTACAAACTGCTGACCAAGATCGTTACAAACCGCCTAACAACTAAATTGGATTTTTACCAGCCGGTAGAGCAGGCGGGCTTCCGAAGAAACTATGGCACTAATAATCACCTACAAACGCTCAGATCCCTTATCGAAAAAACCACAGAATACATGCCCATCTATCTTGCATTTATAGACTTCCATAAGGCATTTGATTCCATTGAAATTCCGGCAATCCTAAAATCACAACGCCCGAATAGACACAAGGTATTCAGACCTACTGAAATATATATACGAAAATTCCACCATAAAAGTAAAATTAATGATGAACTAACAACCAATCAAATTAAAGTCAAGAGACGTGCGCCAGGGCGATACTATTTCGCCAAAACTATTTACTCGTCTTGGAGGATATATTCAAAACCTTGAATGGAAGCGAAAGGGACTAAATGTAGATGGAACATACCTAAGCAATCTTCGATTTGCGGACGATCTTGTCCTAATTAGCGATGACCTAGAACAACTCAAAGACATGCTAAATGAGCTCCTCAAAACATCAGAACACGTAGGCCTGAAAATGAATGTCCAAAAACGAAAGTAATGGGCCCAGTCGAAGAGAGTATCAACGTAGGCAACGACAATCTTGAGGTAGTCAGGGAATACATATACTTGGGGCACAAATTCAGGATCGGGAAAGAAAATCAGACCGCAGAAATCTCACGCCGGATAAGCCAGAGTTGGGCTGCCTTTGGAAAACTCAGTCATATAATGAAAACACCGATATACCAACTAACCTGAAGAGAAAGGTTTACGACACCTGTGTGCTTCCAGTTGCAACATATGGCCTGGAGACAATGACATTGACGAGAAAAAGTATGGTAAGACTTAGAACTACTCAAAGGGCTATGGAGAGAGCTATGATCGGCGTCAGTCTCAGAGAAAGAATCAATCACGAAGAGATCAGAAGGAGAACCAAGGTGACGGATATAATCTCAAGAATACTAAAATGAAATGGAAATGGGCTGGACACGTGGCACGGCAGGAGTCAAACCGATGGGACACAAAGATAATCCAATGGAGACCAAGACTTACAACGCGGAGCAGGGGAAGACCACAGAAAAGATGGACGGATGACATCAAACAAACGGCGGGTAAAAACTGGATTCAAACCGCAAGAGACAGAGACGCATGGAACAAACTTGAAGAGGCCTTTATTCAACAGTGGATAATAAGAGGCTGATGATGATGATGATTGCTGCAGTACGAGAGTGTTACAAAGGTCCAAATTTATCGAGAATTAGGACTTAGAGTATTTTGTGAAAATATTTGGGTTTACACCCGTATAAGATTGCACTGGTATACCTGGTACCACTGAATCATCGCAACCGTGACTTTGCAGTTTTAAAGCAACTTGATACGAATCATAATTTTGGGCAAAAATTATCTTCTCAGATGAAGCTCATTTATGGTTAAGTGGACAAGCTAGCAAACAAAATTGTCGTTTTTGGTGTGGAAACAATCCACAAGAAATTTACTAAAAGCCCTTGCATCCGCAAAGGTCACAGTATGATGTAGTTTATAACATGGTGGCATTATCGGAACATTCTTTTTCCAAAACGAGGTAAGAGATGCGATTACAGTGAGTGATGAGCGGTACTGATTGATGTTAACAGATTTTGTGGCCAAATTTGGGTGAAATTGATTTGAAGGACATGTGGTTCCAACAAGACGGTGTCAAATGTAACACTACTAATGCCACGTATTGCAAGAAAAGTTTGATGAAAAGGTAATTTCAAGAAATGCAACTATTAGTTAGCCTCCAAGAAGTTGTGATTTAACGTCTTTAGATTACTTTTTGTTGGGTAGTTTGACATCTAGAGCCTTAGCAAACAAACCACGAACTCTTGATGTATTAAAATTTAACATCAAATGCTGTATTCGTGACATTAGGCCCCAGTTAGTGCACAATTATCAAAAATTGGCTTTATTGGATTTGCTCGTGTGTACGAACTCGAGGTGAACACTTAAATGATGTGTTATTCAAAACATAATGTAATAAGACTATGCTTCAAAAGAGTATAGAAAGTTTGGTTATATCTGAAATAGTTTTTTTTATTTTAAGATCATGTCGTTCTTATTGGAAAACCCTTTATTACCAAGTATTTTAAGATGTTGCATTTTATCCTTTATGTTAATAGAGTAAGGCTAGTGTTACTTTTCCATATTTGTTCATACAAGTAGCTATACAACTGGCAAAGCGTAATCAGTGCTGGGTTTTTTTTAACAGTAATTGAAAGCTGTAGACTTTAAAAGTTACATTTTGTTCAGACAGATATCTGTAAATATATTTATGAAATGAACGATCAATAAAGAACAGTAAAGCCACTTAAACGTATTTAAAAAAATTATTCTGTTTCTCTCATTTTATTGCAAATTTCGAGGTATGAGGATGCGTGCTTTTCGACTAATTAGCTTAATAACTTGTGGAATAACATTTCACGGACTGTTACCACCCAAAAATGCCTTGTTCAACCGAAATAACTACAATCATCATCATAAAACAGCGTCATAGAGTCCACTCTACTTTTGGACATACGTCTCTTCAAGATTCTTTCACTCAGTTGGGCTTTTGCCTTTCTTGTCCATTGAATTTCTGTTCTTTTTGCAAACTCATGCCTACAATGTGTTTTTACTACGCATGTCTGCTCAAGGTTTTATTTCATCTTTCGACATCTCTACATTTAAGGTGGCCTGCCTATCTCTATTTTTGTTTGGGTATTCTCTTCCCTACATCGTCGACTTTTGTTATTTTCCAATCCATACTTTGTTTTTTCTGTCCAGTAACCTGATTCCTAACACAGCTCTTTCCATTTTTCTTTGTGTCACCTTTAGTTTCTCTGTTGGTTTTTGTTAACACCCAATTTTACCCATGAAACATATATTAGGTTAGGGAGGACGCTTTGGCTGAATATCTTTGTAAATAAATAAACAGTTAAGAACACGGATTGAACCATGTCGATTTTTGGGGAATTTTCAACGTTTTGGCATCCCCAAGAAGAACTATGAGCCAAAGAAATGTTATTTGACTCGTAGTTCTTCGAGGATAATAGGCAGATTGAGACTTCAAGTAGTTCGAGTAAAGAACTACCTTAAATCCTTTGAAATTGACATCAAAGTAGATGTCCAAACGTTGTGAATATCCAAATAATCGACGCGATTAGATAAATAGAGAGATAAATACTTCTTCTATTATTCCAGGTGTGTTTTCTGTACTGTCCATCTCGTGTACATTTCCTGTTCTATTTCTCTTAGCGGTTTATTGTTTATTGTTTTAGTCGTAGCTTTTCCTTTATGTTTCAAGCATTCTTCCCATGCTATTCTTGTGGCCTCTTTTATAGTATCTGTAGCTTTTTTATTTATATTTTCCCACACCTTTATCTCTTTTTACAATTGTATACCATTTTATTCCACGTTATTTATTAAACGTTTATCAATTATTGTTATTCCACATATTTCCGTTACACTTTCCAATGTCGTTTTCTTCGTTATTAGTTTTCTATATCTCTTCTGATTTTCTCTGTTATTCGCTTGCTTCAAATTTATCTCCTTGATTATCCTTACTACATATTTTTTAGGTTTTCTAAAGATGAATTTTTCTATTAAAAATATCCAACTTTATTCCTCTGTATACTGTTACGTATTTTATCTTCCGCTTTGTATTCTTGCTAAAAATGATACATTCTATTATGCTTTTCTGGTTTTCTATTCACTCGTATGTATATTGAAATATGTCTTTCTGCACAAGTATAGTGTTTTCTATCACCAATCAATTTGTAATGCAAAATTGTATTATATTTTTTCTGCAATTGTTTGTATCATTATCACATCTACTTATCAGACCGTATTGTTTTTAATTGTTTTTTACTCCCCCCTTATATAAACGAATTCCCGTGTAAGCAGCTAAAGTTGTCTTGAAAAAATTCTTTATCAGTTTGTCATCTTTAGGAGTGCCAAATTTGTCGTTTTCTTGCACTTGTTGTTTTACTAATTCTTTATAGTAATCATTAAAAAGAATTTCATTAGTCCTAACTTGCAATAATTCTTTAATATTTTACACATCTATATTATTCAGCTGCTTGACAATTTCATTGGCAATAGAATCTTTCGTGTCAGCATCCTTGCCTAGCTCCGACTATAAATTCTACACTTCTTTCAAACATTTCTCAGTCTACTGAAAAATTTAGTGGTGTCTACAGTACCCATAATATTAAAGACTTTCCAAAAATCTCTAGGGGATTTTTTATCTTCTCCGTCGGTTTTATTAATTAGGTGTTGAAGTGTTCGATGCAAATAATAAAAAAAATTACTTTTACCTGTATCCATTTTTAAGTCTGATAAAAGTATTAAATGATATGAAGTATTGTCAGTCATAAATAAAGCTTTAGTTCTACGTTTTAATTAAAAGTGGCGTTTTAGAGATGGACAAAGTATTCCGTAAACAAATTCTGGAAAGTATTTACGGTGATCCAAGTTCTTAAAGGACCCCAAAGTTGCCGTAAAGTTAATTTTGTAAATTCTTTTATGGCTGTTGCAGGTTTGGAATGACAAGCGGTTTTAATTTAACGTCTCCATTAACGTTGCCGCTCAGAAGGGGTGTTAAATGATCTTTCGCAGCTTTAAATTCTGATGCTCGCATTTTGATAGAAAGTATACTTTAGGAAATTTCTTCCTAGAAAATGCTCGTTTTGCTAAGATTTAATTTTAATTCAGGGGAATAATTCTTTCGTTCAATAACGGCACGTAATGTCGCTTAAAATGTAGCAGCTGCTTCTGTATCTTCACTTGCAAGTTCACCTATAATTATATGTAATAAAACATGGATGGTAAACGCGTGACTATTTGCTTTTTTTAATTGTTCCTTGCTTAAGCAATGTTTTTAATTCTCTCTCTAAAATACTCCCTTTTTAAGACAAAAGTCTGTATGAAACAACAGTAATTATAATATCATCGATTAGCTTCGTTAAGTTAAAATAATTACTATTTATATGAGTTTATTTAAAAGACTACTTTTTATTTCATTTAGAAGAGTGTTCATCTTCATAGAATCAAAAGTCTATATATTGTGTGTGGCGAAGAGGCTCTAGTATGAGTTAAAGTTTTATTTGAGATGCCTAATGAAATCAACGTAATCAAGGTGTTTCAGTACAGTAATAAATTCAATCGGAATACCACTTCCATTTAAACAACACTGTCAAACGTGCATATCATTACAACTTTTATAATTCCATCTACGAAAATTATTTATAAATTAAATATTAAGTGACGTGTGCGTTGATTTATAAAATACTCATAAAGTTTGATTGTTTTGTGATTTGTTTATAAAAGAACGTCTCTTTATCATTCATGATAATACTCGGTATTAGACGAGGTACACTATTTCCACGATTGCTAGAAGAAATTTAGAAAACAAACCGCTAGTAGTACTTTTCTTACACCTTGAGTACCTAACAATAAGTACATCGAGCTATGACGCAGAAGCCTCACAGTCATTTTGCTGAGAATTCTTATATTTTTTTCTGAAGTTTGTCTTTAAATGACCAATTTTTCAGTACGTGAAATTCAAAACCATTTCTCAACATTCTTTCCTTGCTTAGTTGTTTCGGATACTTCAAAGTCGGTTAAGCTGTCATTAACTTCCCCAATAAAGTATTCAGTAAATTGGTCAAGGATTTGCCAATTATACATTTCGAATTATTCAATCCAATTCATGATGCCAATTTGTTTATTATACAACATCTACAAAAAAGTACGTACGTAAAAACATTTTTTGCTGTATTTCAGCCAATCCACAACGTTTTGACAGTCGTTAACGGTTTTTAAAAGTCAAAATTCTGCCCACAATCGTTATCGTTCTTGAAAATAGTGAAGACGATTCTTAGAAACGCCATGTGCAGTCCATTTGACATCACTACTGATCACGTTTTTAGGAATCAGTAAAGATAAATTTAAATTTGCAAAAATCCAATAATAATGATTATGAGGGTTAATTCGATTTACTAAAATTTTATTGCAATCGAAGTACAAACTTATAGATCACGTGTAAAAAAATGTTTCAAGAAGTGAATATACATACACATATACATACGGCACTACGACCCTTGCAGAGCCTTGACTTCTTTAACAACTGCCTTCCAGCTTTGTTGATTCTTAGTTATTTTAGATCGGTTGATACATTGTCCCGACATCCTAAACGAGGTCGTCCTGTTGTGCGTCTTCCTTCTGGATTCCCGGTGAAAACATTTCTAGGCGCACTTGTCTGAGGCATTCTCACACAGGTCCCAACCATCTTAGCCTTTATCTTGATCATCGTACTTCTAGTCGTTCATGATTTATGCGCATTGTCCATCCACTTTCATTTGTATCATAGATCGGCCTAAAAATTTTCCTGGGCACGCTTCTTCCGAAACGATTTAGTAATTCTTCAGTTTTTTTGGTTAGCGTCTATGCTTCACATCCATACGCCACCACAAGTCTTATGACTGTTCTATATAGTGGCAGTTGACATGTTCTAGATACTGATCCTGACTTTAGAATGCTGTTGAGGCTAAACAAACATCTGCTGCCCGCCATTATTCTTTGTTTAATTTTGCTAGTGATGTCGTTACTTCGGTTATTGTTGTTTCAAGGTATTTCAGTTTATTAGCTCTGCTAAGCCGCACTTTGCCTATTACAAGTTCATCATCCTTTCTTTGTGGTTGTTTATGCCGCGTTGTTAGTATTCTGGTTTTATCAACGTTTACTACTAATCCTGTGTCTTTCAGTTTGTAAAAGTGTTGATTATATCTTGCTCCCTTCTTTCTAGTATTATGGCAGCATCTGCATAAGCAAAAAATTGTGAGCTTCTCTTATACAGAGTACCTTACTCGAGATTTTCTAATGGTAGCTTCTAGTACTATATTAAAAATTATAGGAGACACTACGTCTCCTTGTCTTACGCCCCTAGTTATTTCAAATTCCCTGGATCGTCGCTTTAGTCAGTCGTATTTTAATGGAATTTTAAATGCTTGAAATATTTTTCAAATGGAATTGCATTTGATCCTATATAGGCTTGTTTATAATCGATATAAAGTTGCACTACATCAACATTAAGTTCTCAGCACTTTTCGAGGATCATTCTCATAGTGAAAATATCGTCTAGCGTTAATCTTCCCTTAGTCTCCCACTAGATCCTCTACTAGTAGGGTCATCCTGACTTTATAGTCGATATTTTATGGAATATTAGTCAAATACCTTGAAGTTGTTATATACTTTTCCTTTTGTAAATCGGACAAATAATGCTGATTTCTCATTCTTGAGGTAGCTCTTCTTTCCCCCAAATGGTCAGTTTATGTAATATATTAATACATTTTTTGCTCCCAGCTAGTTATTAACTTAGCAGGTATATTATCAGTTCCTGGAGCATTTTTGTTTCTTCCAATGATGGTTCCTGTATTTCTTCTTCTACTTCCTCTTGTTTTTTATTTCGTTTTCTTTCTCTTCTTCTATTGTTCCGATGTTTTTACTTCTATTTAATACTTCAGTAAAATGCTGTGCTTATTTTTCCATTGTTGATTCTTTGTTGCATAATAACTCCAGTTCGATTTGGGACTATGTTGAGATGGGTCTCAAAACTTTTAACTCGTTAACTGCATTGTAAATGTTTCTGGTTTGCTTTTCTCTGTGGCATTCTTTTACTTGTGCTATTCTTTTCTACATATAGCTGCGCTTCTTTTTCCTGCATATTTTATTTGCTTTCCTTTTTTCTTCTTCATACTTAGCAGCTTTCAGTCTTGTCTTAGTTTTTAGCATCTCAGACCTTGCCTGTCGTATATTTTCCAACGCTCTCTTACATTTGTCGTCAAACCTGTGGTTAGAGCTTCTGGATGATTGTTTTTCTATGGCGGTTTCTGCTGCCGTGATTATTATGTCTTTAACGGTATTCCATGGAGTGTCTATATCTGTATTTTATTGTAAGGTTCTTGTTTTTTCCTTCTGGTGCCGTTTTTTTACATCCAATTTTGCTTTGATTTCACTCTTTTTAATAAAAGTTTTAAAAAATTTCTGTCTCCCTGTTACATTTAGCATGAAAAGGTCTGAGATACAATCAACTCCTCTTCTCACAGCCATTAAACTTGTAGCGTGTATGATATCAATCAAACAGTGATCAATCTGATTCACGGTGTTTCTATCGGTAGAGGTTTAGGTTCCTTTGTGCACGTTCTAATGAGGAAATAAAGTTTGCTCATTTTCGTAATCTATTAGTAGCAGCAAGGCCCACCATTTGCATTCCCTTGTCATTGCTTTCTTCGTGTAGGCTGTATTTGTCAATTGTAGGTTCTAGACATTCTTATTTGCCAACTTTAGTATTAATGTCCCCAAGAATGATTTTTATGTCTTGTATTATTTTGTCCAATTTACAATAGAACCGTTCTTTCTCTCTATCGTCAGCTTCTTCGGTGGGCGCATATACACATACTAAAGTTATGTTGCAAAGCTGCGTTTCGTTGCAGACCCTTGAAATCAATTACTTTATCCAGCAGACTGCTTTTCACCAAGAAACTCGTTCTACACTCATGTCTACCTCCGGTGTCTCCACTGTACATTATAGTAAGCGTTTTCATTTTCAGTACATCTTTTCTCGGTCATCTTTTTATCTCAAGAAGTAAATTCTACGATAGTTTTTATATCATATTTTGACGTTTTTGTTTCACATCAATGAAAACCTATAAACTCCGCCATTCTATATGATGATAAAAAAGTATTTCTTGAATTATTCAGTCCTCCTATTTTATTCATTTTAAGCCTTAGCAATTATATCAATACATTAGCTTGTTTGCAGTTCAACAACTGTTAAGTATTAAATAGGGCATATATTTAACTCAAAATTGATTTAACATGTTCTTAACAGCGATGCATAAGTAAAAATCTATGTAATCATGTTAACATAAATTTTGTTATTAAAAAAGCCACGTTTATGTTAAAACAATATACTAAAAATTATTAAAAATAAACATGACACTAAATGTATTTTAACTTCACACAAATCATGTTCCTATACATTTCCACAATCCTAAAATCAAATGGCATGAAGTAATAAATGCAAATTCATATTTTATCTTCATTTCACATCAGATTTACAAGAATATGAACCTAAATTTTCATCCATATCCGTTTTAGGTGTTTAGTTACCGCGATGTGTAGTTTAAACCATTAAATTTACATTTTCGGCCAGTTATACACACAATTGTAATAATTTTTAAAACCGCGGCGTGTCTGCGTAACAACGAAATAATAAATATGGTGCACGATAAAACTTGGACAAGAAAATGCGTCCCCAATTTCATGTATAATTTATATTTACCTGTGGCCTTGAGATACCCTTTACATGCAGTTTATATTTTAACTTATATTTGTAATTCATTGTGGTAGTGTCTAATTAAAATTAATTTTCTACAAACACATAACAAATCAAAAAATACAACTGGAAAGCAATTAAATATTGCTAAATCTGTAGTGTCAAATATTTCAAAGCAATCTAGAGAAAGATTTTCAACAGAAAGAAACGCGGCAGCGGTGTTGGCGCTGGAAGATCGAATCGTGGTTGACATGTTTAAAAAGAATCACAATAAAAAAGTTGGTGTTGCATTATCTTAGTCTGAAAATGAATAAGTCATGTTTAAGCCACTTAAAGTAAGAATTCTCTTAACTTCAGTGAAAAAAAATGCGATTGCCAAAACCTACCCTTTTAAACTCTATGGTCAAATTCTGGGTACAAACCCAAGTATAAAAAGTGTACCAGAAAAACATGAAGTTTGAATGCCCAAAAAATATTTTATATCTACTTTTTGCGGTTTTTTGATCGCTAATTTACGTTAGAACAGTACAAATAAATAGAAACCCAAGTAATACCAAAATAGTTCAGACCAGCAGAATCTTCTTGGGCTTTGGTAAAACATAACTTGAAGAAATTACAAAAAAAAACAAATTACCCCAAGGATTTCGTTAGCCAATGCAATTATCTTACAAGCTGTACAGCACTCAATGAGTCGAATTAATAAAAAAGTGCGCCAACTTATCTGTTTTGATAACAAGTACTAATGTAACATTAAGAAATTAGAATGGTCATTTAAGAAGATGACAGAATGTAGAGAACATCGACAATTTAATAATATTTTTTATCTAAGGCTAGTTATTTTTACTTATAGTTTACAAACAGTTTGTTGTATAAGTTTATGTTATTAATTTATAAACAGTAAGCTTATTATGCCAACTCCACATACATTTGTACCAGATAACAACCATTTCAACAACTAAACCGTGTTGTATTGTAAAATAAATGATGTGATTACTTAAAATAGAAGACTAAGAAACATATCTGACACAAATAGCAAAAAAAAAACTTCTACAACCTCCTCAAGAATACCAGCGCTCAACTACATACTTTAAATTATTCTAATTAATAAATGCAGTACGACTAACTTTATAAAACAAGTGCATAGAACACGTCTTTAGTTATATACTCCTTACACGACTTTTTTCCTGGACGTCCTCCTCTTTATCTTCGTCCTCATCCTTTTCTTCCTTGTCAGGATACTTCTTTTTGAATTTTTGTTTCGATTTGATTTACTTCTTTCTTTTTCCTCGAACTCTGGCTGTGCTACTTCGTGAATGTCATCAGCAGTCACCTCATTAATCCTTTTGGCATCAATGACACGTCTCAAATCTTCTTTTTCTTTAGTATGACTAACATAATACTTCTCTTTGTCTTTTTTTTGTTTTAATTTATATCTTGTACCCCTTTTCATTCTTCTTAACCTTTGGCTGTGCCACTTCAAGTGAGTCATTAGCAGTCATCTTGGTCAGTCTTTTTTGTCATCAGCTGTACGCCGTAAGTCTTCTTCTTTGGCACGGTTAGTAGAAGAACTTGATTTGCACCATAAATAAAAAATCACTACAATATGAACCCAGAGTATGAAATATTCAATGATCGGGTTTGCAATTCTTTGCATAAAGCTATATTTTGTCTTTTCTTGTCAAAAGTATCAGCTGTCCGTTGTTCAAGTACTTTATTATCGTCAGTAAAGATGATGTTATCAAATAAAATATTGCGAGACATAAACCATCACTCAAATTCAATAGCAGAAATGTTATTCATTTTGAGGCGTTTTTGGGTTGTTAAGTCATGTTAGAAGTGTGTGAATTGCTTAATTTTGGTAAGCAACTAAACTAAACAATTTATAGAAAAAGATCGTATGACTGCCATATTACACTTTTTATCTCTAAGATAAATGTTATATTTGCAGCAAGTAACATATCGACTGCTACCATCATTGGTTGACCAGCCACTTTTGGTGATGATTAATTTACTTCACCGTCATTTAAAAAATGGATGATTAACAATTACAAAATCTTAAATAAATTTTATAAGTATTGATATAGATTAAAAATCGGATTATTTGAGGTCCAAAAGCAAGATGAAGTTTATTTTCATTTTAATGATTATGTGAACAAATTTTCTATGTAATAATAAATTTACCCCCATCCAATATTTAAAGACAAATAAAACATTTATTTAGTAATCAACTTTAAGCCACAATTCTAAAATTTTCAATAATTATGTCGATGTTATGTATAAAAAATTTATTATTATTCAGATTATTATTATTATTATATTAAATACAGAATATAATTGCCTCTCTGATTTATTAAACGTAGTAAGGTCTTTTCCGAAACGAATTTCTCTCGTACTTTCAAACTCGCCTTTAAACGCCTCGAAAACTAGCTAGCCACAGCAAACACTAGAACTCCATCGATTTGCTTTCGGTATTGCCAGTGGTAGCTTCAAAGCACGATGAAAGCATGATACCGGGCACATGCTTTAGCTCGAAGAATTCCCAGAGAGGAATATTCCAGAGGATTTGAGGCTTGTAAATAATGATTCATTTAACGGAATAAAGTCCAGAAAATTGGGTCTGCGTTATGTTTGAGCAACATTTCGCGATATAAACCGGCGATTAGTGCTATTGAAACTTCCGATGCTTTCTACCGACGTACTGAAAATGCCACAGGCTGGTTTTCCCATAGCAGTTACATAAATTTACGTTCATCGATGCTCATTAATTTTTACAATATTTTTGCTGTTGTGGATTTGTTTTGCAATAAATATTTTTCTTATTCTTCAAATTCTTTGTTTTTAGCAATTTGATTTTTAAGACTTCTTTAACAATTTTTGCAGTGTGTCGTCGAATATTTGAAACTTATTCTAATTATTATCTTCTATATAGATTACAAACTTAGTTGGTCTGTTTTGTGCTTTATTTTATACGTACATACATATACATATATAGTGATATCGTGGAACTGAGTCTGTAAGTCATAGTAGGCCATCATTGTGTATTAAAGATTTATTCAGGGTAGCATATAACAATTTTTCATAGTTTTAGATATAATGAAAATAATTTAATATAGCTAATAGTTAAATAAAACTTAAAAATTCGTATAGCTATCTTGTTCGAGCAAATGTAGCTGCGCTCTGCGCCCTAGCACTACCAAATAAATTAACTGTTATTTTATAAATTGTATAAATTGCTGCACACATTTTGAAAACTATATTTTAGTTTAGTATGTTTATATATGGCCAGTGTGGTGCATTACAGCTAAAAACTCCCCAAAATAAAAAAAGTCAAAAAGCAACCGCTCTTAGTCCGGAGCAGCCTCACCTTCCCCGATTACGACGACGATTGAACAAGGAGAGAGGCAAAAAGTGATAAGGATACCTGCCTTGGACTTGGTCATCATGGACAAACAAACAATGCAAAGAAACGGATCAATAGCAGGATATAACGTGAGAACAATATCTACAGAAGAGAAACTAGAAGAGTTACAAAAGAAAATACAAAATATAAAATGAAGTGAAGTCAGACGTACTGGAGAACATTTTACGCATTTAAATTCAAAACACATACTATACAGAAAGAGACAAGCTAAAATAAAAACTAACGGGGTTGGATTTTTAGTACATAAGAACTTGGCAAAGAACGTTGTACCCTACGAAGACATATCCGATAAAATTGCGTATATAACAATTAATTTAAATAAAAAAGAAAAACTCAAAGTTACACATACGACAGAGAGTATTCTGGGCTAATATAGAGAAAAAATTATTTCAAAAGATTTTCAAGTGCATGGGTATGTTGTCCTTCATCAGAACAAAGTTGCTATTGTATCAATGATGTGTTCAGTCACCACCGGCGTCGATAATTGCCTGGTGTCTTCAAGGCATGCTTTTGACCAAACTGATGGCATATTCATTCGACAAGGACCTCCAAATCGACGAATTTCTCGGGTTAACTGCTTCAAAATAAACAATTTTTTTCCATGAAACTTATGCTTGATGTATGCTCACACATTTTCAATCAGATTTGCATCAGGCGAGTGCAACGACAAATCAAGTGTAACTGCTCTTTCCACTCGACGCAAAGTTTTCTATGGTATTTGAAGTCGTTGTCCTGCAGGATCCAGTCCTCGTTTTTCTTATTAAACCAATGTTCGGCAGTCGATAACAAATATTTTTTAAAAATTTGGGGCATTTTTGGTGCATTTAAGTAGTACATAAATAGATCCAACATTCCGAAACCCATTTTTGAGAAGAAGCCCTAAATATGCACTTTCACTAGGTGTTTAACGGTCCGCTGTACCAACTTATCAGTTGAGGTTGACCAGGCTTGTGGGACAATAACATATCCTCAAACAGAAGCTTCGTCCGTAAAAATTACATTGCTCAATCTCGGTCGATATTGTTCTTTGCTCGAGCGAGTCGCTTTTTCACATGATTTTCACCTAACAAAGGTTTCTTCACTGAACTGCGGGATTTAATATCATGCGTACAAAGATGAGTTCGGATAGCTACGTACTATATATCTTTCTGTTTCAATTTTGCAGTTTTTTAAACTAATGATAAGCCCGAGTTTTGCAAAAACAAGTTTACGATCTGTTTTCGACTTCAAGTGACACTTTGTCTATCCAACCACGTTCCGGCAAGTTATTAGCCGTTTTTGTCTCCTTATATTGCTGCACCTAGTTGTTGACCAATGTTTTCGACTTAGCAGCCGCTGCATGAGACATGTTCGGATCTTTCGGGTGAATACAGAGGAACACCGCCTTGTAACACGACGCGTACGCGTTACTCATGGTGCTTTATGCGTTTTTCTAGCAAGAATTTAATGCAAACTGAATCTTTTGTGACGAGGCATCGATGACAAATGTTCCCTATATCGACTGGCAAAAGAATTATAGCGATACCTTTTACCATTTGCTAATTACTTAATTGACTGTATATGCGATTATTAGCAAATCGGAGACGATATAGAAAGTTTTTACGAACAAAATGTTTCCTACAGAACCAAACCACCTGTTCGCTAATAATTGGAGACTTTAATGCGAAGGTAGGCAAAAAGCTTGAAGAATTTGAAAACAGTATAGGTCCACATGACATAGACCACAAAAACTATAGAGAACATGTGTTAGTAAATTTTGCAGTCAAGCAACGTTTTTCAAAAAAGGAAAACAACGCAAACGAACATGACAAAGCCCTGATCATACGGTGAAAAATAAGACAAACATAATACAAAACTTATCAGTCCTAAACAAATTTACAGTTGGTAGTGGCCACAGAATAGTCCGAGTAAAACTGTACATTAGTCTCCGTTTACTTAGAGCAAAAAAATTCAAAAGAAAAAAAAAACAATTGACACCAACAGACTGACGGAACATAAGTTACTCTTTCAGAAAGAACTAACAATGAGGCCGACACTAGATAAAACAGAAAATGTATAAGATAAAAATAAACTTAACGAGCATATCTTGTCGGAAATAATAGAATCAGCACAAAAAGTAGCCTACAGTATACAAAATTTAGCCATGGAACAGAACACTTCATAAAGAAGCGAAGACGTTTCAAAATAAAAAATTACTTAAACAAGAGACAATTGGGAAAATTAAATATATTAATCTAAAAAAATACTATAAGATATAAGAAAGTTTAAAATGAAGACTATACTAGAGACATTAGAAAAATATAAAAAATCTAAAACGTTAAATAAGCGTCTTCGAATAGGCCAAACCAGAAATTGTAAAAATCAAAAACAAAGAAAATACAACATTAACAAAAAGAGATATCATAAAAACTAATTCGAAAGATATTGCACTGAACTCCACGAATTAAGAATAAACCCAAACGATAAATTGTAGTTTTAAAAAGGAAAATCTTAAATGTAGTTTGGAGGAAATACCGGAAATAACAATAGAGGAAATTAAAAACGCTTTAAGAAATATGAAGAACAATAGATCTCTAGGTCCAGACAGTATTATTGTTGAAGTGATAAAAGAGGCAGGAGAGAAGCTGTACCAACAATTTGTAAAAATATATAATAAATGCCTGGGAACTCAAAAAATTCCTAAATCATGACAAACAGCGGAAGTCATAATCGTCCATAAGTCAGGAGATATTGCAGACTTAAATAATTACAGATCAATAAGCCTTTTGTTGCAACTCTATAAGCTAGTTATAAGAATAACATCTACCGACTGATGACCAAATTTGATACCAATCAACCAATATAGAAAAAGCGAGATTTAGATCAGAATTCAACACATACGACCACCTTCAAACAATGGAAAACTTACTACAAAAAAGCAAAGAATATAATATCTATCTATACGTAGTCTTTATAGACTACGAAAAGGCATTTGATCCCGTAGAAATATGGGCAATACTTAACTCATTGGTCAATTGCGGAATACAACCAATTAATAAAGAACATCTACAGTAATGCGAATATATGTATAAAAACAGACTCAGCTACAACTACATATAACATACCTATACAAAGAAGAGTAAGTCAAGGGGGTATAATCTCTTCGTCAAATGAATTGGTCGAATAAAGTTGTAAATGTTGACGGAGTGAACTTGAGCTATTTGAATTTCGATGATGACATTGCTATCATTGTTATGCTTAGTAAAAACCAACGAAAACTACAGGAAATGATTAACGAACTTAACCGCTCAAGAGAAGTTGGACTGAAAATGAAAAAGACGAAGACTAAGATAATGACAAACGCAAACGAAAATTTAACTATCATTTTAGATAGTATACCGTTGGAAATTGTTGATAAATAAGTCAACAAATCTCATCAGATAAAGAAAACGTATTTGAAAAAATAAGAAGAGTACGAACAGACTGGTTTACATTTGGAAAGCTCAGCTATATTCTAAAAGACAAAGAAATTCTAAACTATTTAAAAGCAAAGATTTGCAACCAATCTGCCATCTTCGCAATCATTGTGTATAGCTATAAAACCTGAAGACTCACAAAAAAGAACTCTCAGTGGTTGGAGAGAACACAAAAGGTACATGAAAGGCAAATACTCGGAATAAAACTAACAGATAAGAAACAAAACACTTGGACACGCCAACAAACAAAACGATATTATGGAAAAAAATGCACTGCTAAAATGGCAATAGGCTGGCCATTTGGGACGTAGACAAGATAATAGTTGGACCAAAACTATATCACAGTGGAGATTGCAAAGTTATAAAAGAGGAAAAGAAAACCAAGTAGAAGACGCTGCAGGAATACAGTGGATTATGTTAGCTATGGACAAAAAAAGATTAAAAAATTTTGGGGAAGGCCCACGTCTAACAATGGATGGAGAAAGACGCATCGTAATCGTGATGGTTACTACTGAATCTTATTTGGTAAGAAGGGGCACGGTAATAAGCAGCAAAATTTAAACATGGAGCTGAAAATAAAGAACAATAATTTTTCCCGACGTAGAGGTAATCAAATTGACTGTGTCCTTATGCCAAAAAATCTTTTGTGGCAGATCCCCAAATAGGCAGGCAGATTTTATAATGTGATGATTTGATGTAAATTTTCTCATAATGTGAGTTAAGCGTAAAATTCAAAGCTATTTGTATTACGACTTCTACCCCTCTATCGAATTTACTTCATTTTTTGACGAATTATTTTGTTGGCGGGAAGGAAGCCATGGTTTTTGATTCAAATAAATTAATTTTATATTCGGTTTCGTTATTATGTTTAGAAATTGATGAAGGATTGTCAACAGAAAAACGTTATCAATGTACTAATAGTCTAGACAATGATTAAGGTGTTTATTTTGAAACCATCATCATGAATCCCTACCAACGCATGTTCTCCCTAAACTTTTAGTTCTGATTCAAATTATATGTAAATAAAGAAGTAGAGTGTGTATAAAATTAGTCCTATATAGTTCTTCTTGAGGAGTAGATTGATATATCGAGCAAAGAACTACACTCCTTTTTACTAAAGTTGCAGCTCCAAGAAAAACGCAAATTAACAACTAAAACTTAGCACTTTTTTTATAAGACAAATAAATGAAAAAACATTTTCCCAGTTTATTCAATAATGTATGGCTTTTGTGACCGTCTTTATTTTTCTTGCTGCCCATTCAAACAATGAACGAATGGTATCTTGATGGACTATATTTCATTCATTATTGATACGTTTTCTTTTGTGGAACGCTATCATGTGATCGGGTCAGTTATAAAAAAATTTCCACTTTGTTTTATTGAAATCAATACGTATTACGTGTGATCGAAATGTTCTTGAAAGATTGCTTGAGGCACCATCTGAGGGATAAGAAGTATTAGGGGCTTTAAGCTTCCATGTAGGTTTGACTGTTTTTTCTGACTAGAGATGACCTGCTATTATAACTGGTAGCTCCTTATACCTTAGTACCCATACTTGACATGTACTACGTGTTTTAAAAGCGTCCTGTTTCTGTTGGACTGCTCTTTCTGGCTAGAGATGACCTGCTATTATAATTGGTAGCTCCTTATACCATAGTACACATACTTGATATGTATTACGTGTTTTAAAAGCGTCCTATTTCTGTTTGACTGCTCTTTCTGAGTAGAGATGACCTGCTATTATAACTGGTAGCTCCTTATAACATAGTGCCCATACTTAATATGTACTACGTGTTTTAAAAGCGTCCTATTTCTGTTTGACTGCTCTTTCTGACTGGTAGTTCCTTATACCATAGTATCCATACTTGATATGTACTACGTGTTTTAAAAGAGTCCTATTTCTGTTTGACTGCTCTTTCTGACTAGAGATAACCTGCTATTATAATTGGTAGCTCCTTATACCATAGTACACATACTTGATATGTACTACGTTTTTTAAAAGCGTCCTATTTCTGTTTGACTGCTCTTTCTGAGTAGAGATGACCTGCTATTATAACTGGTAGCTCCTTATACCATAGTACCCATACTTGATATGTACTACGTTTTTTAAAAGCGTCCTATTTTTGTTTGAATGCTCTTTCTGACTAGAGTTGACTTGCTATTATAACTGGTAGCTCCTTATACCATAGTACTCATACTTAATATGTACTACTTGTTTTAAAAGCGTTCTGTTTCTGTTTGACTGCTCTTTCTGAATATAAATGTCCTGCTATTATAACTGGTAGCTCTTTATACCATAGTACCCATACTTAATATGTACTACTTGTTTTAAAAGCGTCCTGTTTTTGTTTGACTGCTCTTTCTGAATAGAAATGTCCTGCTGTTATAACTGGTAGCTCCATATACCATAGTACCCATACTTGATATGTACTACGTTTTTTAAAAGCGTCCTATTTTTGTTTGAATGCTCTTTCTGACTAGAGTTGACTTGCTATTATAACTGGTAGCTCCTTATACCTTAGTACCCATACATGATATGTATTACGTGTTTTAAAAGCCTCCTGTTTCTGTTTGACTGCTCTTTTTGGGCAGATATGACCTGCTATTATAACTGGTAGCTCCTTATACCATAGTACCCATACTTGATATGCACTACGTCTTTTAAAAGCGTCCTATTTCTGTTTGACTGCTTTTCTGACTAGAGTTTACCTACTATTATAACTGGCAGCTCCTTATACCATAGTACCCATACTTGATATGTACTACGTATTTTAAAAGCGTGCTGTTTCTGTTTGACTGCTCTTTCTGACTGGTAGCTCCTTATACCATAGTACCCAAACTTGACGTGTACTACGTGTTTTAAAAGCGCCCTACTTCTGACCACCACACTGTACAGAAGCCGTTGGTAATCTAGCACAACAGACACTTTATATTAACAAAAATAGACAAAATCAACTACAAATTTGGGATACAAGAATATTTTGAATCAAAAGACCGCTGGAAACAAATGGAAAGCTAAAATAATTTGTAAAATATTAAAATAATCAGAGGGATAAAACATAGCGGAAGTAATAAAGACGATTAGTATATACTAACACAACAGTAAACTAAAGCAGTAAAGGGGATAACGAAATAAAAACCTACAGAATCAAAAATACTAAAAGAAAAAAAGAAATACTAAAAATTAGTTCATGAAGGACATAAAAATGTAAATAGAAGAATGCAGAATAAAAGAAAGTGAATAGCGGAAATCAGTTAATAAAACAAGTAAAATGAAGAAAATAAGATACAGAAAATAAGAAAACCCATCAAAAAATACAGTAAAATTATGAAAATAATTATTCTCATTATTATTAACTACATTAAAATGTTAAAAATAAAACTACAACCAAATTTATATTAGTAATTTATATAAGTAATATGCGTCTTGGTTTAATATATATGTACATATAAGTGACAATTCTAATTTAGCAAATTTATTATATTTAATCGCCAGATCAGTCACTGCACTCAATTATTATCATCCAATTAAAACTAGGTTAGAATCTAATCAGTCTACACCACAGAAATTATTCGAACTAAGCATGTGGTAGAATATTAATTATGCATTAAACTAATAATTTATAGGCCTAGTAGGCTTTGCTTCAGATCTGGGTGTTGGAAAATTTTACTAATTACAATTATTTACGGTTACGTCTTACATAATTGATCAAAGTTGTATTATCTGTAGTGTTACTCAAGAAAACCAATTGCGAGCCACTTAAAAACTTCAGTGTGCTTTTGAGATTAGCAGGTTAGTATGCTAGTTTTATGTCAGTGTCATTTATGGCTTCTTTTGTTATAATAATAATACCTAAGTAACATTTCTATTTCTAACTTAAAGTACTTAATCCATATAATTAGCTCACTAAATTGTTTGAGAATTCCACTTTTTATTAAAACAGTTAGAAAGCAATTTAGATATTTTAGTTTCCTAATGGAAAATATACAGGAAGTCCCAAAAATGTAGTGTTTATTGCTCTAAATAAAAATTGTTTCGATCGGAGAGTTGAATTTTGTAAATGGTACCATGGAAGTGAGGATAGGTTTAGTTAAACGTCTCAATTAATCGACACAATTATAGTTGATAGTATCCTCAATATTCTTATGTTACTCAAAAACACCAAGAGTTACATGAGCTGTACGATATACATGCATGTGCTAGGTGTGATCTGACGTTTGCATCATATAGTTTGACATTAAAAATTCTCTCTCGGCCAAAAATGGAATTAGATCGCAAACATTTTAATACCACGATGTTTTATTACTTTCGACGTGGACTATCGTTAGTTCAATGAATTTAATTTTGGTCGCAATTTGCTGGCAGGTAGACATGTCGCAATCGTGGTTTTAGAGGATCATAGAACGGTCAATTCTGAATGGCACACATCCATATGTTTGCCAAAACTCTTTGGAGAAATAAGATAAACCAACGCGTGACGCCGGATTATTCTCCATCGTGACAATGCGAGCTCACATACATCGACGCAAACAGCTGGCTTTTTGAGCAGTCAAGCGCTAATTGATGAGTCACCCGCCGCGAGGCCTAATTTGGCCCCTATCGATTTTTTTGTTCCCACGTCTGAAGAACATAATGCGTGGACAACGATTTTCGACGGCGGAAAAGGAGCTTGATGCGTTCAAAACCCATATTTCGGAGATACCTGATTCGCTATAGAAAAAATTACTTACAAATTGGTTCCAACGTATGCAACAATCTATTGACCGTCAGGAAGAATATTTTGTATAAGATTTTGTTCTAAAACTACTGACTAGAGCTATTTCTGAACTCTACTTGACCAAGAAGAAAAGTCCTCCACTCAGAATTAAAACCACGCAAGACATTTACGATGCAGTTGAATACCTCACAACTCTAATATAAAACGCTGCATGGCAACCAACACTTCAACGCCCAAATAGCCAAAACCAATACTATACCCCATCATATCCGAGACTTAATTATGAAAAAACCCCGAGCTAGGAAACAGTGGCAGCAAACCAGAAATACAACCGACAGAACTTAATATAACAAGCTTATCCACCGCTTGCATGGTATCTTAAGAAAGACACATAATAAAACCTTTCAACAATATATTACTCAGCTTTCTCCAGATGACCCCTCAATATAGAAAGTCACAAACACTTTAAGCGACCCGTTGTAACAATTCCACCAATTAAAAAAATAGACGGTAGTTGGACCAGATCAGATCAGGATAAAAACGATACCTTTACTGAACACCTCCAACTCCATCAAACGACGGCGCAACAGAAAGTTGATGCACCTTGTCCAATGTCCCTCTCGCGGCAAGCTTTCTTACCAGCTGAAGTTTGAAATCAAATACGGTAAGTTAACACTTGTAAGGCCCCTGGGTACGACTTACTAGTAGGAGAAATCTACCTAGAAAAACTTTCATTCTTCCGACAGCTATCTACAACTGTATTTTCCGTTTATTATGATTGCTAAATCTGGAAAGCATCTATATTCTACAAAGCTATGTCTCCTGCTTCTCCTGTCTAAAATCTTCAAAAAGCTATTTCTCAAAAGAATTAAAGAACCCCTAGATTCAGACTTAATACTTGCCTCCCGCCAATTTGGATTCCGCGAACACCATTCGACCGTGCATCAAGTACATTGACTCGTCGCCACAATCATGGAATGACTTGAAACCGGAAAAGTTTGTGCCGACATATTCTTAGATATCCAACAAGCGTTTGATAAGAACGTACTCTACAAACTCAAGCTACACTTTTCAAGCTAGCACTATCTTGTCTTTAAGTCCTACGTTTAACTTCCCGAGTTAAAATTAATAATAGTTTTAAGTTACCAACACATTACCGCTGGTGTATCACAGGGCAGAGTACTTGGGCTACTTCTATATCTCTTATACACACCCATACCACCATTACAATTATGTTCGCTAATGATACAGAAATTTTATCCGTCAACGACACCCCAGTAGTTCCAGCAGAACATCTACAAAATCACCTCGACCTACTTGAAGCTTGGTTTACTCGATTGAGGGTTCCAGTTCATAGTGACAAGTCTGCTCAAATAACTTTCACCAACAAACGCACTCTGTATTGACAATTAACCATCAACAATGCACCAATACCTATTCAACCCCAAATAAATGTCTCGGATTGTATCTGGACCAAAAACTGACTTGGTGTGTGTATGTTAAGGCGAAAAGAAAACACATAATTTTTGAACTTAAACAAATAAAGTGGCTCATCGACCGGCGCTCCCAACTTTCCCTATCGAACAAGCTCCTTCTTTATAAAGTCATCCTAAAATCTATATGGACTTACGGGATACAACTTGGAGTTGTGCCTCCCATACAAAGATACTTCAACGCTTCCAATCGAAGACCCTACGTATTATAGCAAACGCCTCATTGTATGTCTAGAACGACACTTTACACTCCGACCTACAAATACCATACATAGCTGAAGAAATCCACAGATTTACAAGTGTCTATTATAGCAACCCGGATAAATACCTCAACCAGCTCGTAGAACAACTTACTACCCACTCAGTAGTTTGAAAATTGAAACATCAGTGATCACATAACTTAGTTTGAACTAAAATTTTCTTTGCGTCCAGCACTGGCTGAATCCATCTCATGTTAATTTGCCTTCCTACTATTTGCTTATTACTTCAATGTAAAGTAGCTTGTACATTTCCAATTCATTAAATAAAAACAGTGTCTGATTGTCTATAGATGCAACCAATAAATTATGCATTCACTGCAAGCTGATGTTGTTCTGTATTCTAGCGACTCGAATTTTGTTTCTTGTTTCTGATTGTTCCACTACTTGCTTTGTACTTTTCCTGGTAACAAATTCCGAATTGGCAAATTGCAAGTTGCGCGCCGCCGCTCGCAACTCAAAGCCGAGTTATTTACATGTATATGGGTTTTCAAAAGCTGTGCATTCCGCTTGGTCGGCTCGGAAATCGAGCCGAAAGTAGCGAAAAATTCCAGGCATAATTATACAAGCATGGCATTAACGCACCAATTTCAGTTTTCCCCGATGCGACTTAGATACACGCCACGAACGACAAGACGGCCCCCCGGGAAATCTCGCTAACAACCGTTTTCTTTATCTTCCCCATTTTTTACATTATTTAATTAGTAGCCAATTTTTCGGTTGTCTTGCGGAGCATAAACCCTTGGGTGATGCGGGAATGTGTTATAACAACTGGGAATACGATTTAAATGCTTGTCACCTGTTTATTCCTTTATAATTCTTTATAAGCGCAATTTATATATTACAAAATACACACTTTATTTATATTAAGATTAAATTGAACTTTAATAAAAAATTGATTAGTCTTCGAAGCTTTGTAAATGAGATTTTGTTCCCTTCTATACTCTAATTGAATAATTTTTCTTTATAGTAAAGCTTACCCATTCGTATTACTAAAGTAGATCGTTAAGTCCTAGTAAAGAGTGAAGTAGTTACCGTAAGTTTAATACTGGCCCATTAAGATAACGCTGTAGACATAAAGCATTTAGATAATCAATAAGAACATTCTTGCATGTTAACTTCAATAGTAAATTAAATTCGTCAACAATTAAAACAATCCCATATCCACTAGAAAAACAAATTTAAAATCGCCTAGTACAGTATCTCGATTTTGTAAAAATATCAAAATCAATTATTCAAAATTTTCTAAAAAATA
This sequence comes from Sinelater perroti, assembly GCA_036346155.1. Classification (NCBI taxonomy): domain Eukaryota; kingdom Metazoa; phylum Arthropoda; class Insecta; order Coleoptera; family Elateridae; genus Sinelater; species Sinelater perroti. The sequence continues at coordinate 6,849,707 of JARFIY010000215.1, forward strand.
ATTATATGTGTAAAATAACTGTAACTTTTGTATAACTGGCTTTTACAATAGTACTCAAATCTCTTCTTCCTTTTCCTTCTCCCTTGTGCCCTAGAGCGTCGAGTCCTCTATCCACTTTCGGAAACTGTCCCAGTTGGCTGCCGTTCTTTTTTTTCTCTTAGTTGTTTTAGACTTTACTCCCACGTTTCCCTTGGTCTTCCTTTGCTTCTTGTTCCCTCTGGCCTTGCTCCAATATTCGTCTTGGGTCTCTATTTCTTGACATTCTAACTATGTGCCCATACCACTGAAATTGTTTTTTCTCCGCTTCTTGCACTATCGGTTTTTGAGTTAGTTCTCTAGTTACTGTGTTTCGTATTTTGGTTATCTTCTTAAGAATATCATTGTTTTATTTCTGGTTTTGATAGGTTTCAAAAGGTCAGGAAATTTGGCACAAAAGGTAATTCAAGATCAGTGCAAACCTTTTTGTAGAATTAATGTTACATTCGACAACTTCTTTGCCAATTACCAATTTACATGTAGATTTCTGTCCAAGGGCCAAGTTTTTATAGAAATGCTTGAGAAAGGTAAAAATTGCATACCACTAATGTGTTTACTTAATAGCAAATAAAATGTTAAAAACAATTTTTTTGGTCTTCAAAAAACAATGACCCTAGTATGCTATTTACATAACAAGTGGATTGTTGATATAAAAAATAAAAATAAGTTGTAAATCAATAGGTACTATAATTCCACGAAAGGACACTTTTCATCAAATGATGGCGAAACAAAGTTGATCGGAAGTTTTTAGCCTTTCTTTAATCTGATTGACGTCTTCAGGGCAGCTTTATTTGCATTTGAAAAAATATCCGTTTCAATAAAAAAAATGAAAATTGCAATGTTTTATTACAAAACTAGAAGAAAGTAAAACATTTATGTTTTTCAATTATCTACATTAAAATGTATACAAATAGACGTATGCCTCTAAGTACCTTAGTAGGACATATTATAATAAAACCTTGGTAGGATTAGGATTAAATTATTCTTAAGGCTAAACACTTTTTAATGTAGGAATTGGCCCTTCCATTAATAATTTTTGATTAAGCTAATTAGTGTCAGAATTAGGCTTGAGACGCAAAAATTAAAAATACATAAGTAATAAAAAATTAGGAAATAAAAAGATAAATTTAAGAATTTTCGAAAAAATCATGATTCTAGCAATGCTTGGGTTCATGAGAAGCAAAATTCGTTTATTTCACCAAATTAATTATTATGCTAGCTGTGGGTACATTCAGTGAAACTGCTCTTTGCATTTTGAAGCAAACTTTTTCAAGAAAGGATAAACTCGCAAGACAGAAATGTAAGTTGCATTTGCGTTTGCGCTACTGTAATAAGCCTTTACGAGTTCGGTTAAAGAGCGCATATCCGCTAGAGTTTTGTAAGCAGCCACATTTACTGAAATGCATTGAACAGTAACAGAACACTTTATATGCAAACGAGAGCGGATCTACCGTGCTAGCCAATGGTCTCGTACGATATACTCTTACTGCAAAGCGTTTGAACTTAATCACTCGATTTTATTAGGTTAAGCATTTTTATTTGAGAGTATCAGAAAAATTTAGAATTTAATTTTTAGCATTAGTTTATACGCGAGCAAAACTGTAGTCACAGTTTTGTTTTATAGCAGAATAATCTGAACATGATGAACATCATCTGTATAATGCGGTCTTTTAATTTTTGGTCAGTTAAAGTATCTATTCAAATTCATAAATTGCGCCAAATTAATATATATAAAACTTAACGATCTGTTTTTCTGTGATAATAATTTTAAATGGATAGAACGCTAGGTCTCTCCCTTTTATTAAAAATATATGTTTCTAAAACATAGAAGAGGGAGAATGAATAAATATTGCTTTTTATCCCTCTCCGGTCGTTTTCCTAGATAAATAGATATTACACAAGCTTTTTCATTTAAACAAAAACTTGAACATATAATTATTGTGGCATTTTTTCGTCAGCGCTGAGACGAAAGTTATATTAAGATGTACAAATAAATAAGAATAGATTTTATTGCAGGCATAAACTATTTTGTATTTATTTATGTTTATCTTTCAAAATATTATAGGAAGTTTGAATATTTAGCATTTGGTCGCCTGTTTAACTCAAAACAATCAAGTATGACTCATAGACTACCGTTTCCTGAATTTTCAATATCACCCTTCTATTTATTATTAATTAATTAAGAGCACGTGACAAATAATACGAAAAATGTAAGTGAACTGTGTGTAATAATAAACTGAATATAAATTAACAAAGTTGTGTCAAATTATACACTCGAACAACTTTAACAGCTTTTTGAAATAATTAAAAAAGCAAATTAATTATAATTACAATTTTAAATCGCATTTGTACCAAAAGGCAATCTTATTCGCATGTTTGTTATTTAAAAGTAAACTTTCAGTGCAAGGTAATTCAAGAAAATAACGTGGTTTTTATCCTAAGATCCTAATGCTTTCTAGTTTATCTCTGACGCCTATGCATAATTTTCATTATAAAAATACGTGGGTAAATCAAATATAAGCAGGTAGAAATTCGTGAAAGGGGGTTCTCCGTATAGTACCTCGCCCTACCGTTTCACTATTCCGAATTAGGCTAGTTGCACACACATCGAATTTTATCGTACGTCCGTTGCTTGCACACACTACGGTTTTTTCTATGCAGTGGTTTTAGCTCGAGATCACTCCCACTTGTACGGAAAATGAATCAAAAACGTGTTGTTGCTATATGGTTGGTGTAACGTCGTCTTAGGGGTCGTAGGATTAAATGAACTTGGCGGGTTCATCCAATTAGCCAGAAGAGGGAACAAGCAGAACAGTCTACACACTTTTCGAAAAACTTCAAAAGGACCAGAAAAAGTTTTTCAACTATCTTTCCTATGCGTTAACGGCTTAAAAATGAAATCCAACATCAGGATATAAAGATGAGAAATAGGATTCCATCAGAAGAAAAGCTTGCTTGGTAAGTAAAAGCAGGTAGGTATCTGGAGAAGTAGGTTTAGCTGCTAACGATTGGACAAACATTGGAAAATACTAAGTTGACAGGGGTGGGCTAGGACTCCAATGTTTTTTTTCAAATTGTTATTTTTCTGATTGGTAGGATGGGAAAATGTGTTATTTTGCGAATTAGAGAACTCAAAAGGTTGAAAAAATGAGATCTGATAAGTGGTAGGTGGATTAAAATGATGGAAGCATAAAAGTGGGTGAGGGACAAAACACTGCGGAGGATGGTAGGAAACTGCAGGAGATTTATATTTGCAATGACTGGAAGAACTCCTATTTGAAATTCCAAAACTTCGCGGCCGTTAAATTTGCTTAAATGGACATCACGCCTTGAAAGAATGACGTATGAGAATTTGGGATATCTGATTCTAGTGCCTTCAATATTTTTTAGTTTTGTTTCATCTGGCTTGCGGCGTTTTCTGTTGGCAAATCGCTCAGTGTTTTTCTTCATTTATAACTTGATCATGACGAGCTACGCCCTCCTCCACTCCTGGAGTAGTTGAATCTGCTCGTTATCAACAAGACCATCTTCTCTGTTAACTGTATTTTCCAACTGAATCACAATTTGGTCAAAAATTTACGTATTATCATTGTATAAATATTTCTTTACATTTACTGCACCTGAACCGCTTTTCTTGCAATCTTATAGCATTTTTCTGTATTTGGAAAATGCATCGCGAAGTTTTGTCCATCTTCTGATGACTGACAGATACAGTAATTTAAATTCTACTAAGTTTTCTTATCTAGTTTATACTGTTTATCTAATTACTTTCTCTGATTGAGGTTTATTCATTCAGAATTGGCATTTCCACTGCAAGAAAGATAGTTAAAAAGTATGCACAGCCATCTAGCCAGCCATTAGAAAGGAATGCATACCTGAACTTTCAAAGAAAAGATTTGAACCTATTGCTTCTGATTTTAAAAGAAATGCTAATCCGACATTGCCTAGGCGCTGTCAGTTGGAGACGTATTCGCATAAGTTGTCTAGTGAACAGTGGATACATGTTTTTAACTACGAGAATTATTATTCCGTGGAATTAATAGCAGTTGCTAACTCCAAACACTGCTTTGTGTATGTTAACGTTGGGAGCTTTGGAAAAAATTGTGATTCTTCAATTTTTAAGCAGTACAATCTATGGAACTCAGTAATAACAAACACATTACAAATACCAGATAGAAAATGTCTTCCATACTTAGAAAGTCTAAAAGCTTCATACTTCTCTGTTGGAGATGAAGCTTTCGGGCTATATGAAAATTTGTTGAGGCTATATGGGGAAACTCACCTAACACCAGAAAAGAGGATATTCAATTGTCAGTTGTGCAGAGTTCCACGTTATGTCAAATGTGGTTTTGGGATTTTTACGAAAAATGGCAAATTTTCCATTAGCCGACTAACGTACATCCCAATTTTGCAGTTGATATTATCAAAACCATGTATTGTTCTACACAACTTTGTTAGTTTGGATGAGGATACTACAACCTTCAAGCAAACACGATCAAAAACATATTAGGCAGATATATTGTAACAAGTGTTGGGACCGTTCCCTGGCAAATGAATAAAATATCTCTATAATCAATCAAGTAGCTTATCCACTCCCAGAAAATACAGTACTTTGCATTTAAACATGGTTAATAGACTATATTATAGAGTAAAATATTTTTAACTTTTCTGTCTTTCTAAATTTCTAATGTATTGTACCATAGTACTACTCTTAATTGTACCAATGAAATAAGGATGTTGTTCAGCTATGCTTAAAAAAATACTAATTAATTACAGTACACTTTTAACTATTCGTTAAAAATTTCACCTGTTTACATGTAACCTCAGTAGAACCTCATAATTATAAACCAAAAAATCCAAATTAATATTATTTAATAAAATTTGTGTATAACATTCCTTACTTTTAAGAAACAGGTCTCAGTTCAGAAGCAACAAGTTGGTCCGTCCAACTCAAAAGCAACAAGTCAAATAAAGACGTTTTTTTCGTACTATACAAATCGTGCAGTGTGTAAGCGTGCATTGGGTCACGCAGGCCGCTGTATTCGAGGAAACGGCATGGCGGCCATCTCCTGTAGTGGCGGTAGACGGCAGGAATCGTACGATATTTCCCGTACGATAAAATTCGACGTGTATGCAACTAGCTTTACAATATCAAATCAAAGGTGCCCTTTTCCATTGCGCGACGCAAGTTCCTCAAGACGAAAGTCGTACCATCTCCTGAAAATTTGAGAAAATTAAAACACAGTTTGGAAAGAATACCCTTAAGATTGAAGTATACATTTGGCATAAACAATTCTTAGGTGGACTAGAACAAGCAATTCTGAGTTATAGTTGTTCTATTACCTCATTCTAGTAATTGGGGTGAGTCCATTTAATACTCAGCTGTGGCTTCCTTAGAATTTGTATTTTTTACTTTTTTAAGGTTTTCTATTTTTCTATGTATGATGCATTCAATACAACAACAACTGGACTTTTTCGTGCCGCTGTTGATAAAGTCCGTATTGCCATCATGGTTTCCAACATCCGAAACGGATCGTAACTTTAAGAAGAAGAATGATGCATTCATTTAACTTCAATTTTAAAATTGTATCATTTACACGAATACAATTTCTATTACTTCTAATTTCATAAGTTAAACCTTTTTGTATTGCGTTATTTTATTTTTTAGAATCTAATCATCTAATCTATTTTCCATATTCCTATATTTATTGATTTTTTTAATAATGCATTACCTTATTCATGTAATTATTTACTGTTTCTTACGTTTTAATTAATTATTTTTTCCAATTACATCATCATCAAATCTCTGCCTTTCAAGAATTTTTTTATTGGCAATTGTGGGGTGATATGCCTTGGTTGTAAGGAGGGTGTGCCAATGTAATCAAGAACAAATATTTTCGTTTAAGCATCTGTATGGGAGGGGGCGTTGTTGTAAAGTAAGATAACGTTTAGGATTGCCTGATCACTACCGTATTTATTACACCTCGAAAACAATTTCAGCAATCTTTATCGATGGTCATCCTCGAAAGAACTGCAAACAATGCGAATTTTCCTTACCTGTGTTGGTCTTAGGACGACGTCGGTGACCCTTATTTTTCACTGCTTCTGGTCCTGCCAAAACTATTTTTGTTTTTGTGTTTTCGTTTTCGTAAAGAAATAGCCTTAAATCTTTTTAAAATTTCAGAAGATTTTACGCCTATGCCGTTAGAAACTTTATAATAATCCTTTGTACAACGGCTTGATATTGTGATATTGACTAAAGACGTGGTAATGTCAGGTATGCCACAAGAAAATCTCTTTCAGGCATTCTTAGTTACAATGCGCACTTTTTGGTTAATTGCAGAGCACATAAAAGGAAATTCTGATTTATATTGATTCACTCACATATTTCATGTTATTGCTATTGCTTTATTTGTATGCCAACTTGAAGATACAGATCAGAAAGCAAGAGAGCAGAATAGACCAGTTGGAGAGAGATTAGAAAAAAATCTAATATTTTAGAGTGTAGCAAATTAAGAAATGAAAAAGATATAGAAACAGATCCAAAAATATTAAAGATAATTCAAAAGTTAGACGCCCCAATAATAAAAAAATTAATATTAGTAAAATAAGAGGAATTGGAAAGTAAAGAACGAGAAAAACGAGACCAATACTATTAAAATTAATTAAAGACAACAAAAAATGGAAACTTTGAAGAGCACAAAAAGCCCGAAAGAAACAGAAATATAGATTGTTGAAGATTACTCGCCGAAAATACGAGAAGAACAGGAGGTACTAATCCCGTAACTGAAAGCTAAAAGAAGAAAAGAAATTAATATTGAATAATAAAGCATATGAGGTATTGAACGCAGATAAAGGCAAGGGCACACAAGAAACATAAAAGGTCAAGTGGAAACTACAAAAGAACAATGGAAGAAAGGTCACCAAAAATACTGCTTTTACGGAGCAGATAACAAAGGTAATTAAAGCGACAAGTTAACGAAACTAATAGCTACAGACAAGGAAAGGAATAAAGAGGACATGGCAATGAACAGGACTGCGACCCAAAAACGAAAATAATAAAAATAGGTACTTGAAACGTCAGAGGCATTAACGAAGAAGGAGCACTAAAAAATCTTGTAAAATAAATAAAAAGATATGAGATAGAAATGGTAGCGCTCCAAAAGATACACTTAAAAGAAATGGCATACAAAACATAGATAGTTACACACTGTATATTAGCGGAAGTCAAAGTGGGCGGTTTGGCGTGGTTTTCTGAGTCCAAGGATAAAACAAGAAATAAGGAATCTTAAAGAAATATAGTACCGCATGTGCATCCTAACCATAAAATATAGAAGAAATGGCATATCTAAAATAAATATTCATGCAGCCACTGAAGAAAAAGAGGATGAGATAAGAGATATGTACTATGAGATATTAGAGGGTAAAATAAGCAGCATCCCAAACGAAAACATTGTAATAGTAATTGGCGATGCAAGTGCCAAGGTCATTCATTAAAGATGAAGAAGGCAATTTATTGGGAGGTGATGAAGAAAAACTAAAAGAATGGAGGCAATACTTTGGGGAAATACTAAATATAGGTTCAGAAGAAAACCAAGACCAAAAAATATGCTTAACTATGAAAACCTAGTGGAAAATACTAGTATGGATAAAATAAAAGATATAATAAATAAAATAAAAATATAAACCAGGAGGAAACGAAATAATTGCTGAAAAGTCTGGTAGAGATATTATGCATAAGCAAATTCTAGACCTGATAGCTAAAATATGGCAAATGGAAACAATGTGAAAAGCATTAAATAAGGCAGTGATTTTACCAATATATAAAAATCTGGTGTGACCATCACACGACTTTCCTTATCATATTATTTGGGTAATTCTGGCAAAAATCCTGGGCTCCAATTTTTTTTCGAGTTCCTGTTTTACCAACTTTTACTTTAAATTCATGTTTATCTCGTGATAACAAATCATTTTTATTCTCATGAATGTTTTGTGTCTTCAACCGTTTAGATTCGCGACCACTTTGCGACCGATTGTGCGACCTTGCGACCTTGCGACCAAACGGGTCGGCCGATTTTCACCAAAATTTCGCACTGCGTCCCCTACCTACAAGTAACTTGCATACCAAATTTCAAGTCTCTCGCTTTTACGGTTCTCGAGATATCCTGTTTACTAACAGACCGTCAGATACACACACACACACGCATACACACACAAGCCAATGGTCCAAACCAACTTTTTGGTATCCTGAGGCTATACATTACTTTCCCTTGTTATAAGATAAGGAAAGTAAAAAGTCGATAAGGTGAAAGAAATTGCACTGCTAGATATTATATATAAAATACCGGCCACTTTAGTACAACAAACAATAGAAAGTATGCAAAAATAACATTAGGAGATTACCAAGAAGGTTTTAAGAAGAACAGATGAACAATAGATCAAGTCTTCACGTTAAAGCAGATCTTATACGACTATTATAAATATAATGTTCCAACTTATATGCTGTTCATCGATTTTAAGGGCGCATATAACAACACAAGTAAAAAAAAGTTAATAAACGCGCTAAAAGAATTGAAATTTCATCAAAGTTAATCAGATTAGTAAGAATAACAGTCTAAAACACTGTCATAGCTGTTAAATGTAAACGAAACTTAGCGATGAATTTAAAATAAGAAAAGTTTTAAGACAGGACGACCCGTTGTGAAGCGTATTATTTAAACCAGCTCTGGGAATAATAAATAAAAATAGTGAGATAAATAGAAATGGAACTTTATTTACTAAGAGTCGCCAGTACCCACATACGCGGGAAAAAAGTTCAGGATGCCTCAAAACAGCTAATGGAATCTGCAGGAAAAATAAGTCTCCAATTCAATATAGACAAGACAAAATTCATGTAACTCAAGAAGAAAAGCAACCTTAGAAAACAAAATCTCATTATTAAGAAACTAAATGAAAATGAAGATGTTTTGGAATTGAAAGAAGTAGAGAACTATATGTATTTAGGACTTTTGGTGACCAATAACTGCAAAGAAGATAGTGAAATTGATCTAAGGATAGCAAAAAGTAACAACTACACAGGAAGTCTAAACAAAATATTAAGAGCAAAAGAGGTATCCAGAAACAAAACTTACGATTTATAAGTCAGTGCTAAGGCTAACATTAACCTATGGATGCGAAACCTGGGTTGTGAATCATAAAAACAATAAAAGATAGAAACATAGGAGAGAAAAATATTAAGAAGAATACTTTGCGAAAAAAATACAATACTAGGATGGGAAAAAATAAACAAAGAATTATATAAACTGTATAGAGAAAAGCCAGTGGGGAAATTTGTTAAAAGTAGAAGATTACAAGGGTCAGGTCATCTGGAAACAATATACGGTGGAAAAAATGTTAAATATGTTGCCTGGAAAGTACCAGAAGGAAAAAGGAAAAAAGGAAGACTGAAAAAAGATGGATACAAGCAGTGGAGCAAGACCCAATAGTAAACTAGATTAGAAACTGGAGAAAATTCAGCAAAAGACAAAAAAAAGAGAAAATAAGCCACGTTTTGTTTGATAATAAGGTAAGAAAGGTGAAATTTGCAAATTAATTACTTTGATTGAAAAGCATCCGTAATAATTATTACTAATCAAAATATTTGCTACATTTTAAAAATTTGTGAAATATTAAGATAATCAAAATGCGTTGCGTTACCGAGTTCTAGCAAACTAATAAAAATTCTGCAATATCAAATGGCGACAGAAAAAGCCCGATCTTGTGCCGTTGTTTTCTGCACCCCTCTAGAATGAGAAATATGTCATGTGGCTCTTATAAAGCCTCGCGATGGGAGCATAGCACAAAAACTGCTGTGTCAAATTTCAAGGGCAATTGCGAATTTAATACTTTGATTCGGCGTACAAGGGTGCGGGTCAGAGGTTGGCGCCAAGTACGCAATGCCGCGCTCCTTCAGTTGCACGGCTGTGCTCGCAATTGCAGCACCGTGCCAAATTTCGGTGACAACAATACTCGCACGCCCCCGAAACCCGAGCTGCCCGTATTATTTGCCCGATCGAACCAGTAAGGTAACCCCTGCGTTTTTTACGCTTTTGCTCTGCCCGCCGCAGACGGCCTCAGATCATTCCGACTAGGACTATGAGTCTGAGAAAGCTCGGAACGCTCGTCGCAATCTCGCACTCCCGGTGGGCGCGCCCCAAAAAGCCCGCCGAGTAATTCCGCAGGTTAGGCGAAGAAGGGAGTATTAATTAACATTGTCTTGGAAACGACGTAAGCTCGAGTGCGCAGTATTTGTCGCACGCCACCACGTAGCGATTGTTATTTAGATAGAAGTGCGGGCGAAAGCGAACATGAAAGAGACCCCGTCCCTAAACGGCTCTCTCAGGAGACTACCGAAGAACTGGGCGAAAGTCCTGCGGCTGCACCCGCTGCAGAAGATCTCCCCCGAAGAGTTGTTCGAGGTACTGAGCTTTGCGTAGTGCGCCACGTGAGCTTTCTTTGGTTTGTCAGTATAGCAGTATATAAAGCTTTTAAAATCGTATCTGAATTAAGTGCCAAATTAAATTTATCTCCCACTTCTAATTCTTTTAACTGAAAATAACGTCTAGTCTTTTGCGTATAAATGTAATTATTATTTTATTTTAAATATTGTTTAAAAATGTAAAGCAATAAATATTTTCTCCTGTCATAAAATGAATAAATAATCCAAGCATTCTCACTTATTCCAATCTAAAAAAGCTTTTTGCTTTTCACATTGAATTTCTCAGTGTAAAGTGTTCAAAGCTTGGCTTAAAAACACCTTTTTGGCTCAATTAAATTAACTACAACTCTGCGCTTTCTGATTTATGTTTTGCATTTTGTAGTACCCCTTTGCATTTGAATTTAGGGAATATTTCCCAGAATATTTTGTACATAAAACATGTAATGCTTGACATTATTTGTTTAAATGACACGTTTGAATTAAATGTAAGTCCTATTGCTTTAGACCAATATTTTACTTTTAGTTTTCTAAAGCCTATTATCGATATAAGCGGCCTGTGTCCATTCGTGAAAGAATTTGCTCCTGATAGTCGATATAATATACTCGACCTACAGAGTTTTCCGTAAGTAAGAATACGTTTCTTACAAATTTGTATAACAAACACGTAGCCCCGCTCAGCCATATAAAATTTAAGCTTAGTCACTAAGTTTACTGATTTATTTTAATTAATTGTGCTCTTAATAATCATTAGATATTTATTTGTCGTTTCAAACTTAAATTTCGGTATCATCATATGTTCCAGCAATAATTAAAGGTTAAAGGAAATGAAATTATTATTATTAATTACTATTTATTATTTGCTTGTAATCATTCGATGTATTCTTACTTTACCATCAGCAATTAGAATTATGGAACCTTCTAGAAGCTCCGCCTCTGCGTGAAATATTAAAAAGATTTCGAAAGCTTTGGGGCTTTTAATTTAAACTTAAATATTTTTTATTTTATTGGTTTGGCATGTTAATTATTTTCAACTAAAAATTGCAAAGTGCTTCCTGATTAAGAATAACTTTGAAATCTTATACGAGCATGCCCTAGAGCGGGCGGCGCAATTTCGCACCCATTCACGCGGGTGCCCCTCTTTTCAGGCCGCTGAAAGCGGAAATGTGGAGACGTTCCAGCGCCTCTACTTCGCCGACCCCGGCAGGCTAGTGATCCGCGACAGCAGGGGCAGGACCGCGGCCCATCAAGCGGCGTTCAAGAACAGGACCAACATCCTGCAGTTTATCTTCGCACATGGAGGAGGTAGGTTTCGCGGTTTTGTCAATCTGGCGCTATTTGGTCCTCGATTTGCAGACATGAACATTCAGGATAACTGCGGGAACACGCCGTTGCACGTCGCCGTGGAAGCTGAGGCCCTGGACGCGGTCGATTACTTGTTGCACATGTAAGTAGAAGCACCCCCGCCTGGAGCTCTCCGGGAATTTGTTGCGAATATTGTAAAACGCGCCGATTAGAACTCCCAGGTCGCGGAATCTAATTAAGCGGCGCCGAACCGGCCTTGCCAGTTGCTCGCGAGGAACTTTGACGCCAGCCGTCCGTGTAATCGCGCAAAATTGCGAATATAATGCGGCGACAGGGGCTGGGAAGTTTTTAGGGCTGATGATTCAGCAAAAACAATTTAATATGGCGCAACAGCTTTTTCCTCAAAGATTTATTACTTATGAAATAGTCAAATATCTCATGATTACAGTTCTAACAAATGTCAACAGTAGCAGGTAGTTTAATTTGATACTGCCTTTCTCCTATCAGAATAAAACAAGAAATCCTCAAAATTTAATTTCAATTTCAAATAAAAGTAAAATTGAACTTGTTTAGATGTTAGAATATAACGTCACTCTATGAGTTTGAAAGTGTACAAGCAGGTAACGAATCGAAATGTTTAAAGTGTCTGATTTGTTTGCTAGATAATTGTTCTATATAGACTTTCAATTATTTTATTTCAATAATTTTTGTATGTTATCTTAAAAATCAATCACAGTTTCATTCAATGTCAAGCGCTATTTATAATTAGAAGACGAAAAATTTCTAATATATTCATACTTAAAGGGTAGAAACCTTGAGGTATTAAGAAAAGCATTATTTAGTAATTAAAAAAGTGAGTGCAAGAGCACTTATATAAAAAAAGACCCCCAACCACATTCAATGAAAAACATATCAAAAAGAAATGGTTCTATGCCGTGGAGGAGGATGTTCTCTTTGCATTTTTCACTAAATCAACTTGGATCCTTAATTAACCGAAAATAAGTACATAACGACGAGGATCAATAGCTTTTTAATCTATAATAGATTAAAAAAAAGAAAACATAATTCACTCTTTACCATACCATGCTCCCAAAAATTAGTCTTGGTACAAAATCAAAGAAAATATGAGAAGCCAGAATGAGTACATAGAATTTTCAAGGGTTAAAAAAATTAACTGGGCTCTCAATATTTTAAATATTAAAATAAAGAGAAATAAAAAGAGAAAAACAGAGAGTTATAGAAAGGAGATCTTAAAAAAGTGCATAAGATCACAAAAACAAAGAAATTGACAGAACTCATCACTCTTCTTCTTTTTCTTCTTCTTCTTCTTAGTTATTTCATCCATCGTCGGGTGTAAACTTCTCCAAGCCTTCTCCATTTCAATCTGTTATCATTGATTTTTTGGCTTTTTTATGCTGTTGGTTCTATGGAATGGAATAACACGAAACCAACAGCTTAAAAGAGTCCGAAAACCTCATTTCGAAACTATTCTAAAACTGATCATTATTAAGCAATTAAAATCACAATGTCAATTTTGTAAAGCGCAAAAGAATTCAAAACACCCAAATTATGCCCTAAAGATGGTTGATATCAAGAAACAGGACTGTTGAAGAAATTAAAAAACAAAAAGAAGAGTAAACTGAATTTGCGCAAATTAAAAGTATTAGAAGGAGCCACAAAAAGTCAAGTTAAATAGAGACGTCGAGTTCAAAAAAGGAAGCAAAATAATATTTTTACAAATAAGTTTCGAACAATCATCATGATAAAATTGTGGCCTAACTAAGACAATGTTGCTAAGTTTTCTTTGCTCTTTATTGCAAAAAATGGTGTAAACGTCAAAAGAGAAATTAAATATCCCTAGAAAACTTTAAAACACCAACTAAACATACTAAGAAATTAAAGTGCCTATAAAATTTATATTAAATATATTAATGAAAAATAAGTAAAAATAAAAAACTCCAAATGAGAGGAACGAGAACTACCAAACACAGCTGCTCAACCTAATGCAATGTTAAAAACTTTCTTATCTGAAAAAAAAAGTTGCAAGCAATTTTGATGCCAAATCTCACGTAATTATCAAATACATGATAGTACCTTGTAGTCATTTTTCCTGTTTTTTTAGTTTCCTCAAAAGACGTTGATTATATTGAAAATTCTTCTATAGAAACTTTTGTTATCAAGATCAGACGAATTGGTTCCACTTCTCTTTTCTCATATTCCGAATTTATTTCACTTTCACTGAAACTGCCCTTAATATCATATTTAAAGGTCGCTGGATGCAAATTGGGGATGGTTGTTTGTGTACTTTAACCTTTTGACAACTACAAGAGCAAAGAGACATTCTAGGGCAACTTCAATGATGTACCTTTTTGGGCTCTTCCTTTTTTTGAATGGGAAAACATTATTTAGTGTTGACTCACAACTACTATACTCGTTGAATCAACCAGCAGATAGTAAACTGTACAATACTCTATACTGAAACAATTATAGATGTGGTAACCTTGATTAGACCTACATCTGCACATCAACCGTCTCAAAATGGTGTATTTTTAAGCTGGGTTTGAGCTAGGTTTTTCTTCTGATAGTCGGTCAAAATATCGGAAACTTATTCAGCACAAATTTTCCATCGTGGCAATTTCACTCACAATGGATTTTGTAAGTTCCAAGTAATATATAGACCTCAGAGTCCAAAACCGCTTTCACCTCAGCCATATAATCCAAAGTATAAGACGTTGATGGACACCCTTCACCTTACACATGAATGTCCTTTCTTCCTTCTCTGAACACTTTGTGCCATCTAAACACTTGTGTTTTCGATAAAGCATCTCCCCTTGAAGGTTCTCTATCATATCAATCGTCTCGATAACGGTTTTGTCGCGTACTGCGTGACACGAGGCTCAAACAACTGTTTACTTTGCAAGCGATTTGTACTTTGTAAAGGCTTAAAGACAAATGCGCTGGCTCTGTGCCTTGGCCCTTCTGCTTGAGCCAAGAAAATCATTTTAATTACTTTTCGGGCTTATCTTGCATCGTTTATACAGTTACTAAGTCAGAGCCAGTCCAAATAAGTAAAAAAATAAGTACGTAACAACAATGCCTTCTTTATTTTTGACAAACTATTCTAAGGCACATTTTTATCTGCTTCTATTTGTTATTTATGTGCCAGCGTGGTCCCGTGGTTGAGGGACGGGCTGCGATGCTGACGGACCCGGGTTCAATTCCCGGTGCTCTCTGGTACCTGGCGGGTGGCCTACTCAGTCACTAAAAATAATTGAGTACCTGCGTTCATTCGAACAATGGGTAATAATGGCGGTCGTCTTAGGCGCGATGATTGCCACATCGCCCCGCATCAGAGATGGTGCGCGACGACTGGGCAGAGAGAGCGAACGTATGAGAGCCTTAACCTCTCTGTTCCCAGGCCGTGCTCCCACGCGGGGCGTAGAGCCTTACCATTATTATTATTTGTTATTTAATGAAAAAACTTTAAACTCACTTCTTACAATAATTTATTTGAAGGCTCTAATTAGGCACTCAATTAAAAACAAAAATTAGAAACCCGCTGATTCTGTTAATGGAAACATAATTTCATGCAGGTCAGAAGCGTATAAATTAATTGAAAACACACTCACAGTTATAACAAAGGGCTACAAATTTGTGTTTATAATTACATCAGAACCAGAGCATTCTTACGTATATAATTATGAAATCCTAATAGTTACAGGAAGGCAACCAAGCAATATCCCTCACTATGCTTAGCGGTGGCTATAATCAAAAAGCACTTAAAATATGGTTACACCAAAATCGTTAATTAAGTGTCTTATAAACTAATGTACAAGAAATTTAGGCGTCATCAAAATTAAAGTAACATCTTGAACTTGGTTCATTGTCTTCTTATATCCCGCGATTTGAGTGAGAAAAGTAAAAAGAGACACCTGTTTTGAAGGTGCTCGAGCATTGATTCACTAAATCAATAACTTAAGCTTCATAGTTAAGCGCATTAAGCCTGTAGTTTGAAATTTTTTATAGATATCGTAAAAATAAAAAATCAAGTTAAACACAAGGTCCTTCTTTTGAGTGTAATGTACGTTGCATTGCTTTACCTCAAATGAAAAAGAAGCATCTTTAATAATCAAATTTTGTTACCAAACATTTCACTAAAAAATTTGATAACAAAATTAATAATTTAGGTATTAAAATAAACACTCGATCAAAAAATATAAAAAATTTTATCCATTGGTTGTTGAGATGGGAACCTGTTCATCACTGCAGTTGCATTTTCTCTTTGGATGACGATGTTAATCCTCTGTTTCAGATATATGGTAGATTTAGGTTCTCCAGTCACTGTCCAAATTCTCAATCCTAATTCGCCTGTGAAATCAACGGCTTCCTTACACCAAGGACCCAGAGTTTTACTAAGAAAGGGATAAAAATGTGGTTGTTTCTCACAACTTCTCTGTATTTGTTAATCTTTTTCAAAGCTGCTTTAGAACTAATGTCAGAATAGGAAGGAGCAAAAATGTCAGCACAAGTAGAGTCCCAGACAAGAAGTTAGCCCTTTTTCAAGGAGTTAAAGTTATTCCATCTGGCCTCTTTTCATCTTCTATGAAGGCCAGTTGGTTTAGGACTGATGGGATCTTGGCAGATTTTAGAGCTTGACAGATGATATTGTTCAGTTCTTGGTGTCGGGTGTGACGTCCACCACTTTTTGAGCAGCTTAGACCATGAATCCCATTTCCCTTTACGATTTGATCAAAGAAGCATTAATGGGGATGACATACATTAGTACCAATACGAAGTGCGACGGAAATACGGAAGGAGTTGTTATGCAATAAGGTTCCAATGCTTCTAGAAAGGAGTACGTTAAGCCAGTGATTTTATTCTGGTTTATCAGATGCTATGAGTCTTGTTTTCAAATTTGGGTTTTGAATTTTTCTTTGATCTTTAAAATTTGGATGTTGTCCCAAATTTTTTGTGAGGATTTGATTGTTGGTAAAAAATGATCCTGATTCAACCATAATTCCTCTGCTTCGGTATAATCAGCAACCAGGATTTTGTCTAAGCGAATTTTGAGAACATTATTAATGAGCTTGGTGACTGATCGGAACTGAGGAATGCTGGTAAAGCAATGTCTGCTACTTTACGAATTCAAGACCATATGATCTTAGTGGAAGGGAAGACAAAGTCCGACTATCATGATTGAGGTAGCTGTTAATAATTCCTTCCAAAGTAGATTTGATGTTTTTGTCAATCTCCTCGATGTGATTTGAATATCTCCATAAGAGGTTCGTAAAAAATGTGTGAATTTAGAAATCGCAAACAATTTCTTAAAAGATGCCTATGTTCATATCGTTAAGGCGATGGAATATTCTGTTTAGCTCCTTCTTCCTTTCGACAAAACATTTTGTAAAAGCACTGTCGATTAATGGTTAGCCGAGCAAGTCGAGATCTTTAATTATGTTAATTTCAGGGAAAAATTATTAAATTGCGAATAAATTGACGGGATCTCTTGATTCAGAAAAAATAATTTACGTTTCTATGGGTTGATAATTAATTCGATTTATTTAAATTTTGAAATGATTTTCAGGAAATCCTCTAAGACTTTTTCTGGTGGTCCAGCTAAGATTCCATCGAGATACCAGATATTTAAACCTGAGTTTAAAGATAATATAACTTCATTTATTGTTAGACTAAAAATATGTAGGCCACACGGATCCCCTTGCCGATCCCCGACTTGAGATTCAATTGTGTTCTTTACAAAGAAAAGTAAAGATGGTGCCGAATAACATTGCTACACAAATCAGTAGAGTTCTGAGGTCAACTCTCTGACTTTTGAAAGCATTGAATCTCTCAATAGCGTTAAAAGCGTTACGGCAGTGGATTTTGAGGAGTACAAAATTCGTATTTCTATTATTTTCTATAAAAGTCACAACCGCCCTTACAGTTTACACCGCCTTGTAATGGCTGAAGATAGTTTCCAATAGAAGTTCCAACGTGGTGACAAGCGATTTTTGCCGCTAGTCTTCTAAATGTGGAACCCATTGCGATTGGACGGATTTCCCTATTATTTTTTTTTTTTGAAAGGGCACAAGGTTGCACCGTATAGGAATTGGAATATTCCACTGCATACTCGACCTTTTAGCATCAAATTGATTAGATTAGTGAAGGAGGAAAGAAGATCTGAACCGGCTGACTCATTAGATGGAGAAAGCATGTCTTTTACATGTTGTGGTTGAAGACCGTCTATGCCCCCTGTAGAGCTATTTGGAAAATAAAAAACTGATTTTAAGATTTCTTCTTTAGTAGGGGTAAAATAATTAGATCAGGAAAACATAGAGTTCTGAATGGAGTAGGATGTTTATCCTTCGTTTTTTTGGAAAGTGTTATTGTCAATAATAGCAAGTTGCTCATCTGAGGATAATATTTTAATTGCTCCTCGAATGTTTTCTTCTGAGACTTTTGACTCTACTCGCCTTTTGAAAATGGTTTTTTGTCATCGGTATTCTTATTTTGGGCAAGATTGCTTTCGACAACTCTAGAGAATTAATGTTTTCCTTGACGGAGTCGCACAAGGGCAATTTAGATTTGATTGGGATTTAAAAGGCACTATGCCTCTCCCAAGAGTTGAAATCGTTTTGTTCCACGCATGCTTCAATTAAGAGTTTAAATTTTGTTGCTGCTTGGTATCTGGCTCCTTTTAGAATTCTCTTTAAAGTGCGACAGTTGTTTTTAAACTTGTAATTTTGTTAGTAAAACTTTGAATTGGGTTATCCTGGGGAGTAGGTGTGGATGGCTGAGATTCCTTTTCTTTCTTGTGTATTTTTGTTTTGTGAACACTGCATCTTTCAATTTTTTCTTTATCAAATTCTGCAGAACAGCTTTGTAAAGTT
Source organism: Sinelater perroti (assembly GCA_036346155.1). Classification (NCBI taxonomy): domain Eukaryota; kingdom Metazoa; phylum Arthropoda; class Insecta; order Coleoptera; family Elateridae; genus Sinelater; species Sinelater perroti. The sequence continues at coordinate 6,868,409 of JARFIY010000215.1, forward strand.
TTGAGTTAAATAAAACAGGCGATGCAATTTTTAAATTTGAATCCCATAGCTTCAAATTGGTTTTATGGCAACCTTGGAGACTGCTAGTTTATTTTTCAGAGAAAGCTGGGAGTGGCGTCTAATTATCCACAGTATTTTCTGAAGCTACGGCTCAACTATAGCCTCTTGTACCATATCTGGGTACTTCAGTTTAGAGGCCGGTCGAGGTGTATTCCTAAGTATTTGATCTCTTCTTTTTGTGGTACGATATTATCGTTAAGTTAAACTGGATAACATGAGCTTTTCTGATTGTAACAGTTACAAAACCGGATTTTTGTACATTCGTCATTCGATTTGAAACTACTATTGAATTGTAATGGAAGGTCATTATTTATGTCTTATTGGAGAGTACTGTACTCATATTGGTCGATAGGTCGGTGGTACGTATCAAGAATAGAACTGGTCTGAAGTTTTGTATATAACTAGGAAATGCATGATTTGAGTTTAATATAGTAGGCATATGCCAAATATCGCTTGATTTTATGTAATAAGCCTATTAGGTATACTTGGTCGAAGGCTTAAGTCATATCAATAAATGTAGCCGAACAAAATTTGTTAGTTACCAAGTCATGTGTAATTTGGATGGCAACTCTATGCACTTGCTCAACCATGTTGTGTTGTCTGCGGAAACTAAATTAAACTGTTAGTTTCTGCTCTTCTACAAATGATAGAATTCTCCGTACAAATGTTTTCAAACTTTCTCTTATAATGTAGGTCCAAATTAATATGCCATATCAGTTGGTGATTATTCGGTTTTGGAACTTGGGCTACCTTCTACTAAGCCTGGTAATAACGTAGTCTTATAAGTCATTGTTGCTAGTCTAATATCTTCATCTAAATGTGTTTTTAGGATCGCTTCATAGATGAAGTCAAATACAGGGGATTTCTTACTTTTGAGGTCATTTTGGATTAATGTGGCTATTTCTCTTACACATGGTACGGGGATTTAAGAAATTCACGGATAAGCTTTCCTGATCTGCTGTGCCAACCGGAGAAAAATGTGTAAGGTCATTCGTCAGACATTCAAATGTGTTTGCCTTCTCTTTACCATCTCTTGTCCAGTCTCCTCTTTCGATTCTGGTAGGGATAACATGCATATGTGGTCGATAAATTGCCTGATTTTTATATTCTTGCAGGTTTTTTTAATCCTTGACAGCTCTGTTGTATTTGTTTTATCTTTGGGAGATCTTAATAAGAGCTGGCCAAAGCACTACAACCTTGATACACGTATGTTTTATGTTAAATGTTGAGCATTTTGCTAATGGATTATAATCACATCAAAACGTTTACTATCCCCTTTGAGCGAATTGCATTTTAAGATTTTTAATTTTTTAAAAACCTCAAAAGAGCTGTAAATAATTCAAAACTTATATTTAAATTTTTTGGGGGAAATGATAATATAAGCATTTATACAAACATCGCGTGCAGGCTATGATTAATATTTAACGAAACGAAGGGTTTTAGGTCACGTTCTTCTATGCAGATGACAACTGGAACCCGTAAATGATTATTTTTTGATAAAACTGGTATGAACGTACAAATTTGAAATAAGTGTTTCAGCTCAATTTTAAATACGCAAGCTAAAGATTTGTTAAAATTATGAACGTTTAATTTTTTACTGCGTGATTGTAAAACTTTTTCATTTATTTCTACATGCACCAAAAGCTTTGTATTACATTAAAGAAGCTGTAGTGTATTCATCGAAAGGAAACAACAAAAATGGAGGACTTGGTTGACAGGTGAATTTTAATTAAACCTAACAAGTCATAATAATCCAGACGTTTCAGAAAGATAGACCTTACAAAAATTTTGGAAATTTATCTTGTGCTCACAAGTATAGAGTTTAAGTTTCCAAGATTTGCACTTTCAAATCTTCTTTATCAACACCATATGTGTATATAAATTTCTGATGTCCTTTAATTAACAAAAACATTAATAGTAACATAATTCTAAGTTATTAAAAAGTTTTGTCATCTGAACTAACATCTTTTCAATATTTATTAAACTATACATTAACGAAAATATAGAATAAATTGAAGAGGAACTTTATATTACTTCAAATAGAAATTTAACGGGACATCAAGGCAAAATGAGTTTATGTAAAACATTTTAGACATTAATTTAGATCATTGAATCGATATAGATGTGAAAATTCTTATATTTCTTCTACAAAATATGGCAGAATTATAAAAAGAAACATCAAAAATGTAAAATACAACAAAGATTAGTATGAAGATAGTGGTGCTACAAGGAAGCCATAGATACGAGAGTGCTTTGAAAACTCTCGCTTTCTAGCCGATAAGTCTGGTAATATTGCACCAAGACACACAAAATAAACATCATAATATTTTCTAACTTATCTACTATCAAAATACCCAATAGAGTTTTTCTCCAAAAACAGGTATTCCTACTATAGTCACCAAAATGATAAATTACATGAGTATTTTATTGAGGCAATGTACTGTAATTGAGTTCCTAACGACTGAGAGTGATGTGCCTATTGACATTCATCGAGGAGTGGATAATGTTTATAGAAATGCCAATACTATTATGACATGGAGAAGTATAAGAGGAGAAAATTCATATACAACAAATCTGTATAATTAGGCTCAATATAATCGACTCTTAGCATCTGCGGATAACCCACATACAGTGCCTGTAGACTGATGAGGAAACTTTCGTAGAAAAATAATTACAATTATGATAGGGGATATTCCAAGCTTGTAAAGAATATATAAATTTGTTACGGCCAAAAGTGGACTGTATCGTAATTTTAAATTTAAACGAAGGAATTTCAGTTAAAAAGCCAGAGCTGAAACACTCACCTTTTTGGAAGCGGCGCTCTCCTACAGAAATTGGTTTCCTATGCTGTAATCCTGGGGGATCCAGGAAGAGAAAATAAGGATGTGGATGAAAAGATAGGACAAGTTACCCCAATATTCATAGCGGAGCCGATCGGAAGCGTCTTCCCTAGTGCAACAAGGTTCTTCTTGGTTCCTTGCCGGGTTAGATACAAAGGAAATCGGACCGAGTTTTCTCGCCGGCAAAATTTCAACTCCCGAAATGCAATCGGGCAATAAAACGACCTCCGGGAAGAGGAAAATCTGGTCGGCAAAATATTGAATTCCGCAACAAAATCAGCCTGAACAAAAGGGCCATGCGCAATTGGAAATTCCTGCCGCCAATCAAACACGCTTGCGAACTCTCGGTCAAAACGCTCTCGGCCACGGAAAATTTAAAGCCGGTCGCCCGCTTTCTGAACCATCGCAACTAAAATTCAAAACGAAGCGAGCGAAAGAGCCAAGAGCCAGCAAGGGCCGCTGTTGAAGGCCGCTGCTTTATATATCGGCGTACCGCGCAAGCGAGCAAATTGGCCGCCGCTATCTCAAATCAAAACTAAAGCGCATATGCAGAAGGGGCCCAAAAGACGGCCCGCCTTAATTCAAAATTCAAATAAAAGTAATTGGAAATTGGCGCGGATAAGGTTATTTGTAGATCATTGCAGTAAACTTACACAAATTGTGGTAATTATGACATAATGAATAAATATAGTTTATCATTAAAAAAAATCTTAAATAAAAGTTTGCTAAAATAATTAATAAAGAACATTGAGGCTAACCAGGTCCACTTTGCTAATAATGTTTTTCTAGCAACACCATCACTACCACATCTGTGATACCGTAAGTCATCCAGGATGATATGGGTCATCGTGCTCATCACTACCGAAAATGCATATCATCAAAAAAATTATCATGCCAAAAAGTAGCGTGTTTCTAGCTCATAATGTGATTATTTTTTTGATTTTATTGAACATTGTCATAGTCATTTGTATCATTTGTCTATAGCGGCAAGAACTACATAAGTTGAGAACAAAGCCACCGCAACGCAGTTGTCGATAGACCTTTTCTTACTGAAGTTTCGCCGGAAAATCTTGGATTAGCTAAAAAAGTAGTCGCCGAACACTTGTATATTATTTCAGGAGAAAAAATAGGGGTACAAACATGCAAGATCAGCCAATTAAACCCAATTACTAAAAAGCTAAACATTAAAGAAATTAACTAAACAAATCAAAAAATTATTTAAGCTTCAAATTTTAGAAATTTTGTAATTACAAAAAAAGTTATTACAAAGTTTTAGTCATTAAATGTCTAAAAAACGTTAGAATGCTCAAAATAAGTCTGTATTTACCGTAGTCGAAAGGTACTTCAACAATAGGCTAGTGACGTTGCAAGAAGGCGGCATGGGAACTGCGGAAGTGATGTCACAAGAAGGCACGTGGCGGCTGCGTTTACACCGGAGCGAGCGATGCTTAGCGGCGGAGAGCGGTTTGAAAGGCAACCTCCGGTGGTTACTTTTCGTATAATACAGTGGCACCGATGACGTCTAGCGATAACGGGCGGTCAGCGGTAATAGGTCCGCTCTTGATGGTTGATATTGCTATTATCCGGCCTAATATTGCAGGCAAAAGTGATAAAGAAGGCCTAAAACACAGACACATTTCTATCGCATGTCGGAATATTTCGCATACACAATCGCGACAAAATAAATAACATTCTTTTCCTTTTACATTTAAATAGAATTTAATTTACTTTTCTTTAAATTAAAATAAACATTCATAAAATCAAACTACTTTGGAGGAAATAATTGCCTAACTTGACAACATGCATCGGAAACTTGTTGACTATAATCATTAAGGCTTGCTTCAAATAATCATTACTATGATGTCATCTAGGGCAAACCGTGCCCATAATTTACAATCCAAAAGACTAAAGTCTGTGTTACCAGAAGTTCAAGTGCATACTTAAAAGATAAGAGGCGTCGTTGCCCAGCTAATTCTAAATTGACTTTGTTTTATGAAACGGTTTGAATTCCCCTTTGAAAAGTGCGTAATTCAGAGGTTTTACTAAAATGTCTAAAAAATTCTGTTGGTATACAGTACCCGAAGTTTTGAACAAGTTGACATGCACGCTTTCTATTTGCCAAAAGCGTGATATTGTAGCAAATCAATTTCATAGATCTACTTTTTAATAGGGCCTCGTATGCTATTTTACGACATTTATGTTGTCATAGGCATCTACTGTCGCTGAGTTAATTAAGTACGTAGATTCGAGAATGGCCCAGATTTGATTCCCGAAACAAGTTACCCAGTTCCTTAATAACTAACTGCCAGTCCCTCAGGGAGTACTCTGAATTTGAGTAGGCTCGACCTTCCTATAATTGTATAAATATGATACATCTGTATTTTAGAATATACTGAAAAAACGGATAACTCGATATTTCCATTTTTTTGTAATTGGCAGTTTCCTTCTAAAGTTTTCGATTAAATCAAGTTTCTAATTTATTTTTATAAATCAAAAACAAAATTAGGTTACACATTATTCCTCTACTGATGATTTATAATATTATTACCTCTTTTGAATATTAATTTAAATAATGGGGGTTTTAAAATGGAAGCATAAAAGCTTCATTGCTGAATATATGTACGTGATCATCCTGGATTAATAATAATTTATTAAGCCATTTTGAAGTTATTTGTGTATTATATGGTCTAATTAAACTAACTAAAACAAGTAATTTGGTATATAAAAGAACTAAACTTTATATTAGTATTTTAATGAGAATTACCTTTAAATAAAATTTAAACTACCACCAGGTTAAAGAAGCTAAACTCATGGTTTACTCCAAGCAACTTCATCCCCTACGTGAAACTTCAATGAATTGCGCTCGACCTTTTTTAAATTCTGCATTGTGGTCTTCACGAATTCGCGTTATAGGACACTAAAGTTTCGCACCGGCTCAAACTCTGGTTCGCTTCAAGGTCTCCATTAACTGACATACCGCAAAAACAATTACCCTGTGCCCCAAACTGCAATTACTCGCGGTTTAAGGGGGTTTGAGTGCTACATGTCGATCTAGATTAAAATTGTCAACGGCTGCTAACTATATGAGTTCAACTGACAGCACATTATGACAAAAAATCTATATTTTGTAGAAATGCTCTTTAATCGGAGCTTTTATTAGAAAGCCTTATAAATGTACAAGAGTAATTTTGAACTATCTTTAGGATCATTTTTTTTAACTTTTACTAAATAATTACCTGCTATAGCCGAAGTAAATTCTTATAAACCCTACTGAACCTGACAAATTTGTTTACCTGCCTGTAAAGATACGCGGTATCTGCTGCAAGAATGAAGTAACTTATGTTACTGTTGCATAGTCTTAGCTTGTGTCAATATGTCTAAGTGGAAAAATTCAACCTTAATACAAGAAAATCTTACTTTTTGACTTAAATTTCATATTTTTTAATAAAATATTTTTATTCTTTTAAAAACATTTTGGCTTCTTGTGCACTTGAGGATTAACAAATATTTGCCATTTTTATTTTATGGAATAAGACTAACAGAAAAACAGACCTTAAATTTGAAGATTTTGAAGGTTTCAACGATGAAAATTATTGGAATTCATAATTCTGATAGTGCTGCTATTCCTCAAGTACATAGACCACCCATTTGATGTTCCTCAACCATCATTTTCTTTTACTGCTAATTCTGGAATTCAAGTTGCTGGTTTACAAAGCGCGGATGTACCAAAAATATTTGAAATCTTTGTGACGGACGAATTGTGAATATCTTTGTCACGGACACAAACTGTTGTGCGAGCCAATTTATTTCAAAGATAAAAAATATAAAAACCAAATCAGAAATGCGTTCATAAACCAAAACAAATTTAAAAGAAATCTCTGCCTTTTTTGAACTCGTCATTTTTCAAGACGTTTGTTCCATATCAGAAAGCTTAACGTATTTTTCGCAACTCCAAAATATTGCAGCTGCAAAATTTTCTTCACTTCAATAATAATGAAGAATTTGACTAGACTGCTTCTAACAAGAAACTATTAAAAGTGCTAATGTTTTTCAGTTCATATTTTACAAAAAATATAAGCAGATATGAGTCGCTAAAAGATATAAAGAAAGAATCGTGTAAAAACAGCACATTTCTTTTAAATAAAAATAATTTAGGATAAAAATATTTATCTTGTGTAACAATGGTCAATTATGTATACAATTTTATATTGAATTACTTTATTCGTAAATTTCATCATAAAAAGAGCTAATATCCAGTTGTTATATTACAATTATTTCTTACACTTCTTGGTAAAGGTTGTTACTAATTATTATAATAATATAGATAAACTTTCAATACAGAAACACATTGTATGGAAACCTTACAAGTAATAGAAAATATATTCCAACATAAATTTTAAAAGAAGAAAGTAAAAACTTATTTTTTCCTAAACAAATTATACTAAAATGAAGAAATAACGTTAAATTTTAATGACAAGCTCTATTGGTGATGACTCTCAACAATTAGTTAAAGCTAAAAAGGAGGTATAATATAAAAACCAATCGGTTTTTTTAAACATCGTACGAAAACATTGTAGAATACTTTCAAACGACGATCGAAGACACTAAAATTTTCTTGATTAATCAACTACCAAGGAAAAGCTTGCAAAACGATTCATTATTTACTATGAAATGAGCAGATATTGGTGTGTAGACTGTAGAAGTAGATTATACCTTGTATCATTATTGACACAATTATAATTTTGCAATATTTCTTGGTTTCTTTTATTTTTTAATTTAAAAACCGGCAGTTTGGTTTCCAAAAGGTCTAAGAACACGAGTAGCATTATTCACAATATAAAACACTTAAAAAAAGCGTTTTTCAAAGTGAAATGCGAGAAAATGATTGGCATCCTAAAAAACTAAAATATCTAGAAAAGGACACGAGAATAATTGCAAAATTGTATTGGAATCAAACAGCGACAATAAAAAACAGATAATTATTCAGAAAGGAATTGCTCAGGTATGTGTCCTTTCGCTCTTGTTATTCAATATATACTTAGAAGAACTATTTACCGAAGCACTTAAAAATCAGCAAAGCATAACTTCAAATGGAGTACTGATCAACAATATACACAGAGAGGTTACAGCTATTAATGGACAGATTGGCCCAGACACGTAAAGAATATGGATTAGAGTTAAATACCAGCAAAATATGTTGTGATCAGCAACACGAACAATATAGCATCCAACCTACAGTACCGCTCAAAAAGATACGAAAAACTACATTTTATGTAGTAATTCGGGTCGCAATAAAGATACGGAGCTGTAATTTTCACACAATGTTTTCGTTTTTATCAGTTTTTATTTGAAAACTTAGGACACTAACAACAATTTATTTACAAGTATTTACAATGATTTTTACAAAAACAATGAAATTCCAGAAAATGAGCTTCAAAGGATAAACGACTATAACAGACTAACAAGGAGAGATATGATAACCTAAGTCGCTAGACACATTCCCCACTTCTAATACTTCGTTGCCATACCCTTAGCATCGATCACCGCCTGGCACCTTTGGGGCATTGAAGACACAAGTTTGGTGATGACGGAGAAGGAATTGACTTCCAAGCTTGCTCGAGTTGAAAGAACTTTTCAGCACAATTCTTGGCAGTTTTGCCTTTCAGTACCCTTTCCAGCTCATCCCAGAATGGTTCGATAGGATTCAAGTTGGGGGAGTGGCTCGACCAGTCCATGATATTCACCCGACGCTGATGGAACCAATCTTTGACCAAGCGGGAACTGTGTTTAGGGTCGTTATCTTGCTGTAATATCCAGCCCCTAGGCATGTTGGCACGTGCATACGGTAACATGATGTTCGAAAGAATATCCCTATACATCTCCTTGTCCATAATCCCTCGATACGATGCAGGGGACCCACTCCCTTCGCGCTAAAACAGCCCCAGACCATGATGCTCCCCCCGCCATGCTTCATAGTAGGTGTCTGGTACCCGATTCGATGTACCAACAGGACGTCTCACATGAGTAATGCCATCAGTGCCCATCAAGAGAAACTTCGACTCATCACTCCACAGCACTTGGGACCACTGCTGGGGACTCCAATGGATATGCGCCCTTGCCCATGCAAGACGAGCTTTTCTGTTCTTTTCAGAAATCCAAAGATTCTTCACAGGTCGGCGTCCGAAGAGGCCAGCAGCACAGAGACGACGTTTGATAGTGTTTGCAGAGACCTGGAAACCAAAATAAAATAGTTGAAGCAAGAAAAATGCCGAAAACTGACCTCCACACCATAATCCTCCTTGCCTTGACGATTGATAGCAGTACTTATCAGGCGAGAATTGTTCTTACTGATCCTGACGATGACTCGATCCATCCCAGTAGTTGTCTTGCGAGGTCTTCCAGTAGGTTTGGAGCGTACAGGACATTTGAGGGATGCGTGAATTGTAGAGACGCTAGTGCTGTACTGTAGAGCCAAATCAGAGATTTTTTTGCCTCTTATGATAGCCTCCCGGTCTGTTCTTGATATATTTCCGGAGCCAGAAGGTCTCCCCATTCGAGACAAAAAAAATTACATGAAAATGCAAACAGGATAATGAAACATGAAATGGAAAAGAATAAAATCGAAAAACGGCAATTTTGCCGGAACCGGCAAAACCTATAAATCGCTAATCAGTTGACGATCATCATTCGAATTACCGTAGCCCACATCTGAAACAATCTCCATCACAATATCCAAAAATTAGGATGATTGCTCTATGAGGAAAAAATTTATGATCAAAAAACCACTTTTTCGTATCTTTTTGAGCGGTACTGTATATAGAGATGGATCGGCTGTAGAACGAGTAAAATATATTTCATATTTGGGATATGTTATATGAAAGTTGAGGCCAGTCCAGAAAAATCCGACAACGAATAAAAAAGCCAGAGCTGTCTTTTTGAAAATGAGAAAGATGTTCAGCAATAATAATCCAAACTTACAACCACGTCTAAGACTGTTGAAACGCTACGTCTATTTAGTCTTATCATATGGTGTTGAAACCTGCATACTAACAAAAATAACATGCAAACGAATTGAAAACTTCAAATATTTCAATGAAAACTCAAATAAATTGAACATATTGAATGACGTGGTCCTCCGAAGCATAAAAACCAAAAGAGAAGTGCATATTAGTAACCGTAGAAATTAAAAAACTTACTTAGACTACATTCTTCAACTAGTTTTACAAGGAAAAATCAAAATAAAATGCAACCAGACATAAGACGTATATCAGGACTCTATCAGAATGGTTTCGGATAGCTTTTTCTAACTATTCCAAGCAGCATCTAATAAAATAACCATGATGATGATATTCGAAATTCGGTAAGCAGATATGGCACCAAGAAGAAAAAATGTGAAAGTATTTGAATTTTCTTTTTTTGCACTCTTCTCAACCTTAAATAAGATCTAAGCATTAACCCCAAGCAACATAGAAGAAGAGATAAATTTAATTCTTTTTCATTTTTTTTTATCCCTCAACATTTATTATAAATTCTTATCTAAAATGCTTAAACCCTTGATATGCAGTATTCAACATTTTTTTAAATAAAAGTTAGTGAACAGATACTAATTATACTTTATTATAGTTTGCAGTGATGTTAGTCTAGACATGTCTTGCACAATTCGCTTTACTATTTAGCGATGTATTTGATGATTAATAAATTTTACAATTTCAACTAACATCATAATTCAAAAGCTATAGTTAGACAACTATCTTAGTACAACAAACTATGTGTAAAATTCTAAACACTCATCGCAAATTATCTGCTAAATGCTCTAAAGTAGAAACAAATTTGTAAAATCAAGATAGTAAAACTAATTACAAGTTAAACTTAGTTTTCTACCTTTAAGAATTTTTTTTAATTTATGAAGAAGCCGAAGATGTGAACAAACTAACTCAAAACTGCAAAACATAAAATACACTAATTCTCAAATTTATAAAGAAAATATAAACCGAATTTCTTACACGTCTTATCAGCGTTGGTGGTAAGGATGGCTGTCACTATCATACTACCAAAACAAAAGCATCGTCTATTGTCTCATGACAGACTCTTCTAAATTTTGAAAAGACTTATTGTGGAATTCGCCTTTAGCAACACTCAAGTGTACAGATGGCAAAAACATTTTTTGATGGGAAAGAAGCAGTTGAAAATAAAGGTCATCATGTCATAAAAACAAAATTACTGAGAAGAATATTATCGAATAACAGTTGCCAAAATTGCTTTGGTGCTGGTACTTAGGCAATTCGAGACGTCATTCTACATTATGATAACGCTCAGTATCATACAGCTATTCAATCTTTAAAAAAATTTAGGATTAATTGGACTACATCGGAACATCCTCTCTGCGATTCGGATTTGCTCCTATGCTTATCATTTGTTTGGACTACTAAATGAAGCATTTGACGACGATGTTGCTGTTCAAGCGTTTGTGCGGAATTGATTGGTATCACTACTGCCTTTATTGTATTTATAAGTCAGGAGATTATATGAAAAAATAATGTTATATGTTTGTACTTTTATAGAAAATTACAGATATAATATGTAATACCTATATGATGCCCGATTTTCAGATTTTTCCCGTATTTTGCTCTGTTTCAACATTGCTGGTCTTGTAGATTGCACTAATTGCCTTAACATTGGTTTAAATTTATTTGGAGTTTACTGGCTTTCCTTTGTCTATGGACCTTCCTTTTCACATTACCTTTGATAACCTCTCTCCCCCCATCCTCATAACATGTCGTACCTGATAAGTTGCCGTTTCTCTGCTTTGTCCACAGTTTTGTTTCAGGCCAATACGCTACTTAATTGTTTTCTGTCTTCCCTGTCTTTTCTATAATATCATCGTAATGTGTCTATTTATATGGCTTCTAATCGCCGTTTCTCCTCCTCTATATTTTCTCTATATCCATATGTCTGTGCAATTAACGTTGTTTTTTATTATTGTATTTTAGGTGTTATATCTTTTCCTAAATTTATAGTCTTTTTATTTCTTTTTTTATTTGTGCTATTATGTCTTGTTCTATTCTTGGGCTTAAGTGTGATGTTATTTTTCACTATTTTTTTTAATACAAGGTTCTTTAATATTTCTCTTATATACAACTTACTTAAGTTTATAGTCAGACCTACTTCTTCGAACGATTCTTTTATTTTATGAGTTATATATTTTTAAATCTTTTTTACCTTGGGTTAACCAAACCTGGTCTAAAGCAGCATTTTTGTTTAGGCTCTTTATTTGTTATAAATCCTTTAGTACTTTCTTTCCCATTTTAATTTTAGTGTTTTTATATAGTTCTTAGAATTAGTATATTATTTACATTCTTTAATTCTAAGACTTTCTATATTTTTCCCACTAGAAAGTTGTCATACGCTCTAATTAAGTCAATGAGCAGTAAATGAAGACTTCTTCCAGTACCAATTTTTTCCATTATTTGTTTTAAGCAAAATCAATTTGGCCAGCGCGAAATCCACCTTGTTCTTTTTTTTATTACCATAGTCTTGTTCTGTCACTATATCAAATAAACGACTTAATGTAAATGCTACTGTGTTTCCGCTCATCTGCAGTTGTAGTTTTTTCCGTCATCTTTTTTGTGTATTGGAGTAAAGTAACCAATTTGCCAGTGATGCAGAGATTAAATAATGCCGTTATCATTCGTCTTAGCTTTTCTGTCCCGCTCTTAATTAATTCTGACACATTTTATAAGCCGTTTCTTTGTTGGTTTTGATGGCGTTAATTGATTTTTCAACTAATTCCAACGTGATGTCTACGAAGTCTTTTTGTGTTAATATTTATGTGCAATATTAATTATGTCTACTTTACTTCTATACCTTTTTTTCTGTCCCACATTTTTTGTTTTTCTGCCATAGCTACGTTTCTCATTTTACTATTTTTTCTTTGTATTTAAGTCTATCTACATATTTTTTATATTTAGTCATTTCAGGTAAGTATCCTTCAATTTCTATTTTGTCAGCCTATGGCTTATGTCTTCTAGCTCTTTTATCGTCTTTTCTTTTTTTTCAAACTACTTGTTTAGTATGTTCTTGTAGTGCTTCTGTCTGCTCATAATATGCATTTTCTTGTAACTTTTGGTCTAGCTTTTGATAACATGGGTGTTTGATGCTACCCTTTTCTAAATTCTCTAAATTGTATTAGATCATTTCAGCTTTTTCCATGTTTTCTTCACTTACAAGTAGTTTTACTCTTACCTGTATAAAGGAAATTACACTTTTATTTTAAATAAGTGATGGTCTGAGCCACATTATCCTTCTGTGCACTCAATATCCAGCAGAGTAACAATGATTGCTATACAATATAATTTAGTCAATGATTTCTTGTGTCCAAGTCTAGCTATGGATATACTTATGTTTTAAAAAATATTTGCAAATTTTAGGTCGTTTTGGCTACAGAAGTCTGTTATTATTTACATTTTGAGCGAGTTTTACAAGCAAATGCGTTGCAAGCTGATTTTCCGAACCTGCAGGACCAGAGACTTTAATTTTAGGTTGTCGTTACCCTAGATAGGCAATTATCTCCAACTAAGAGACGTCTCTTCTTTATACATAAATAAGACTTGTCCGCTCTCGCCGTTGAAATTTATTTATTCACTTTTGCCATCAGTACCACTAACCCTATTTTTCCTTGTAAGACAGAGAGCCATCAGCCGCGTTAGCTAAACCCTGTTTTTTGAAGTTGTTACTCTTCACCCTTACCCTTTTACCACTTGGCTGGGACAGGTTTTAGAAGATTTAAGAACTTTTAGAAAACAGAATTTAAAATAGAAAATATTATTTTCCCCCATTTGGACTCTTGTGAGAACAACTTAAGTAGAGTAATTTGTTTTAGTGAGATATACAAATGACAACAGCAAAATATGGTTTGCTTTATCTGCATATTGCAGCCTTTTTACCATATCCTTTATACCACTTCAGTTACATTTATAAGAGTGTCTAGATTCAAAAACATTTTATTTAAAAAATAAAACAAAACTTAATAAAACGCTCAATCATCATTTTATCCGACATCGGATTGCAAGGATTTTTGACTTGGTTTACAACATAAGAATCAAGAGGAAGTCATATTTCCAAAACCGGTTGGGATAATTAACATGCGTATACTCCTTAGTCTGTGCTTGAGGTACGACATTTAGGTTGGGTTTGGTGTCAGAAAATTGTAATAGCCAATCCATTCGGTTAATACTATTCTTTCTTTTTAAGTCGCGTTATCGGTTCTATATTATTTATGAGCAGGCCGTAGCAAACAATTCTCATATATGTTAACAGTCTTTTCTACACCTAACGTCTCTATAAATAAGCGTATTGTTCTAAATCACCTTTTAGATAGGCTGTTCGACAAGGGACACATACAGACCGACATCTCTTAAAGGAGAACTACGTTTTGTCGATAAATATAACATTGCACCAGTCTATCTAAATTATTCAAGAACGTCATTTCTCAACGTGTTTTTCGATCAGCAATGGTTTTAACGTCGTAGTTTGCCATGTAATGTTTTGTTACAAACGTTATTTGATCATTACAAGCCCAACTGTAAGTTTTTCACATATTTTAAGCGAGCTTGACGAACAGTTTGGAATTCTTTTTCAAAAACTATCGCTTGAGTGTTATGTTTTTCTTTGATTTCCCCACAGTTTTTTCTAGTAACATTTTATTCACTTATGTTTGAAATTAAGACTTGTGTGAGCTTTTGAGGTGGTGACATAAAAACCTGCTTCAAATTTTCTGCAAAAGCAGCACCAATTGCCTGCAGTACAATAACTGAGTTGCTTATTATAGTGTATTTCAAGAAATTATTTGTTGTATTCAAAAGTTAACTTTAAGAACAAGTCTGGTTGGGACTGCTTTATCTGCTTAGTAATAATACTAAAAAAGAAAATACAAGGAAATATATAAAAATAAAAAAGTAGAACAGACACCGTAGATAATATCGTATTTTAATATAAGTTCGCTCTAAATATAATGCACAACAATTTTTAGTTCTAGAATAGTACATTTCTTAATAATAAAATATTGCTTTTTCATTTACTTCCAACTCTTGTAATAGCCTATATACCGGACAGCTCAAACTGCGTTTATTTGTCTGAACCACTCTTTAGTAACCACCACAAGAGACTCATCAAATTCGAACTTTTCCCGACGAAGGAAACCCTTGAATCCGCCAAAGTTCGCTGCGTCTAGTTCCTCCGTTTTTGTTGCACAAAGTTTATTTAACTGCAACTTTATCAAGACTTGCTTTCCAACGTCCAATTAGAGCGACATTTTTACAGTCACACGCCTAGCTCTCGTTGCCTTATTTTCGTGCGCTCCACACAGAAAATCCTAAATATTGCACAAAACCTTGCGTTCTACAAAAACATTATATTAAAAAATAACGAAAATTCAAACAAATATTCAACAAGCTTATAAAAAATCTTTGTAGAGCCTTAACAATTTAACATTATTGGAATTTCTATAACACTCATCAAAATAGTATGATACAGCTTCAGTGAGCGACTGCTCGTTAAATAACCTCAAGCGATTTTAATAGAAATAAAGCTGTCAGACAAAATAACGTATGAGGATTTCTGCTCATATATTTTGATAAATTATATGAAATTTTAATATAAATAATCTCCCTCTTGACGTTTGTTACTATATAAAATATATTGTATCATCTGTATATTTATTTATTTACTGTTTATTTATAACTTCAATTTTTTACTTCCAGCAGCATTTACTGTTTACTAGAAAGTAAGTTTTTATTAACATTCGCAAAATATTTGAGAATTTTATTTTAGTTTTCGTGTCCATAATTTATTATTTAGCTAATTAGCAACATGTCTTTTGTAATTTGATCGTTATAAAGTTGACAATTTAAAATAACCTAAGCAATTATATATAGCACTTTAGTCCGCAGCAGCCTCACATCCCCCGATTACGAAGACGATCGGACAAAGAGAGAGACAAAGGGTGGTAATAATACCTGCATTGGACCTGGTCGTCATGGACAAACGAACAATGCAAAGAAACGGAACATGTACATAGCCACATAGAACGTGAGTACATTATCCACAGAAGAGAAGACATATCCGACAATATTGTCTACATAACAATTAATTTAGATAAAAAAAACTCAACGTTATACAGATAAACGTATATACATACCTACCAAAAAATCGGAAAAAGAAGACATAGAAAGTTTCCAACAGAATCAAACCACTTATTTGCTAATATTAGGAGACTTTAATGCGAAGGTAGGCAAAAAGCTAGAAGATACTGAAAACAGCGTGAGCCCACATGGAATAGACCACAGGAACCATAGAGGGGATGTGTTTCCAGAGTCACGGAACCTTTACATAATAAACACGTTTTTCGAAAAAAGAAAATAATGCAAATGGACATGGCGATCATACGGGAAAATAAGATATACTTTATAATGTCCACCCACAAAAATATAATACAAGACGTATCAGTCCTAAGCAAATATACAGTTGATAGTGCCCACGGAGTGATCCGAGCAAAGCTGTACATTAATCTCCAATCACATAGAACTAAGAAATTTGAAAACAGAAATAAACCAACTGACACTAACAAACTGACGGATAATAAGTTACTCTTTCAGGAAGAACCAACAAAGAAGGTGACACTAGATAAACCAGGTAATGTACAACATATAAATAAACTTAACGAGCATATCTTGTCTGAAATGATAGAAGCAGCTCTTAGAGCACTAAACAAAATAGAGCTTGAAAATAAGAAATGACTTGAACTAGATATAATTAACAGAATTGAATAAATTTATTAAAAAAGAAATTTGAAAAGTTATAAGAAAGTTTAAAATAAAAACTATATTAGAGATATTGGAAAAAATAAAATATCTAAAACTTTAAAGAAGCGTCTTAGAAAAGACCTTTGTACATGACCATACCAAATCAACTGTTTCGCTCAATTTAATCTATAATTGATCTAGTTATGCCCATTCGTTCTTCAATTGTGTTATTTCGGATTTTCTTTATTTTTTATTTTCTAGTAGCTCATCTTATAGCGTTTATTTTGATAGCTTTTATTTTTCTTTTTATATGTTCCTTTATTCTCCATGTTTATAAACCATGTATCAGCCTACTCTTTATCAGGCTGTTATATATTCTTGTCTTATCGTTGTGATCCTATTTCTATGCTCCGTAGTATTTCCTTTAGACATTTAATTATTCTTCGTGCTTTGTTTACTATTGCTGTTATTTCCCTACCAGTTGCTCCTTCTTTATTAAAATTTATTCCTAAGTATTTATAGGTTTTTTGATGGTTTGTTGTTTTCTAGAGTTATATCTGTTGTTTTTTTACCAATACATATATATTGTATCTTTTCGTGCATTCTAAATCGTTTTTATCATTTGCACATATGTATTACTTGAGCATCTGCAAACTGAAAGGTATATACACAGATGTCATCGTAAATTTGAATGCCCATCCCTTTTTTCTCGTAGCATTTGTATTCTTGTTTAATTAAGTCCCGATTATTCTTCCATATACCCTACTTGTCTTACTTGTTACTTCAATATCCCTATTATTATTATATTATTATTTTTACTTTTAATAGATGCTATGAAAATTTCTCTGTGAACTCTGATACCTTCAATTTTCAATGAAGCGTGTTCTTTAGTAATTGCGTGATCTATTATTCATATCAGATTTCTGATCTATTGTGTCCTTGTGGATTTATATATCTCTTTAGGTTTAAATAAACTTAAAAACATATTTAAACAAATAAATATGTTACCATAACAAAGAACTAGTATTAAAATGTTGAAGAAAGCAACTATGAATAACATTATCCAAAACATATCGCCGAAACAAAATATATTACAACGACAAGGAAAAGAGACAAATACGAGTATATTACAAAGCTACTCATGCGATGGTACCGATATGAAGGATCGGTAATTTTACTCTAGTAAGTGAACAATATAATGTAGAATGAAAGACAAGGGGTGGATTAGTAGCAGGATTATTGTGAGTTAAAGGGCATAACGATATTTAAATCGCTTTCCACAATAAACAAAATGTAAATGTGCAAAACAAGTATAAAGTTATTAGCGGAAATGTAATGTTTAATTAAAAGAAGAATATTAACGAACCATAAAATAAAAACGCCGTACAAGAAACCACCAGTCGAGTGAAATGCCATAAAAGTTTTATAAAAATCAACTAAAAGACACAAAGCGGAAGAGAAAACTAAAGTGAAGATCTTTCTATGGACAGCAACATTTCCTCAACGCTAGCAAAAAAAGAGACCAAGTTTTCAACAAGACCAACGGAGATAAGCAGCTTTTATTGTGTTAGTTTATAGCAGGACCAAAATAATTTTAAATGTTTATTGCAACAACTAAAAAGCTTTTAAGATCAACCAAAGAGAGAGGGCGAACTTTATTAAGATATTTTGTAAAATATGTAATCTAATTGTTCAATTGGGGACATTCATATATACAAAACTTAGTTTTATTAATCATCATTTCGTCAGTTTATTAGCTACAAGACGACTTGATGCTAATTTTCGGACAACTAAATTGATCTTGAAGTATCTCTTACATCTATATACAGGAATTTATAGAAGTGGGGAAGCTAAGATATCGTTCTAAAAAAAAAGATAAAGCAAACAAATGTTTTAAATAAACTAAACCAGAACGATGAGAATATTTAAAGAAAGTGCAGTTCAATAATATGGTAGCGGCTATTCATGTTCTCGAAACATACAGAACAATAAAAAGTGTAGCCGTCGATTTTTATATAGCTCACAGGCGATTAAGTATACAAGCTAGCGACCCTAATGATGTTTTTTTGCAAGCAGCTGTGTACTTGGAAAGAAAAAATAAAATATTCCGGCAAAATGATGTTTTCATTTTCGGTACGACGGGTAACCCAGGAAACGATAAGGCTTCAGCGCGGGGCTTTTGAGGGTATTATGAATTTACGCATATACTTACATCAATGCGAAAAAGCATTTCATTCTCATTATTATTAAAATTTACACCAGATATACCGTATTATATTCCAATATTGTAATATACCATTACAGCGATACAATATCTCAATTCTTAAGCCATCAAAGACGCGAATTCGCTAAAAAAGAGAACACTTCGAATTTAAGGATTTTCATATTTTAAATATGCAAAATATGTTGATAGAACTGCAAAACTTTTGAGATAACGTAAATGAGCTCATAAATATAAAGCAGCTAGGAGGGCGCTCAAAATAATATCTTATTTCATGTCGCAAGGAGCTGTTGATCCGTTAAACGTCAAAAAAGAAATGGGTTAAACTTCTCCATGTCAAATATGTTGTATGTTTGACATACATTTTTACGAAACCCAAATAATAGACAGATGTTGATGCAGTAAAGCTGCAGATCTGCGAGAAAGATATGAAAAACGAAAAACGAGCCACAAAGGATCTTAATCAGCTCATTTGCAAGATCATCAAATTTTAACTAGAGCATTGTGTGTGAAGTTAAATATCGACTGTAATAAATCACGTTTGGTGGTTTTGTTTTTATAGCTGAGAATGTGCTCTATTACATAGCGTTCTTGTGCTCCTTATATTTGTTGTAGACGCCGTTCAATATTTTTATAAACAAACGTTTAAAATAAGCTCCAATAGTTTATCCTTGAAAATGTAAACGGTCGTGCGCCTTTGACTGGGTAAGTGCGATTGGACAAACTCACTTTTAAGAACTATACTTATTTCTTTCAATTGCTGGGGGCCACGACTACAGATGACGATGATTATTTACTAGATAATGATACATCTCAAACATAGATAACATCAGAAGCAATTATAATAATGATTATTATTATTTATATTGGGTGTGGTTATATTCCTTGGTTGTTTCCTACTTAGTTTTAGCATTCTCTTTGTTTTCTTACCAGACGGGAGCATCGTTAGGGCTTTATAATGCCTCTATTCCTGTATTTATTACTAGTAGGTTTTATATTGTTCTTCAGTAAGTTTTTGCACAGAAGCTGATTTCGTAAATCGGTCAGATCTTAAGCTTTCTTTTAATGTCTTTCATAATTTTGTGTCCTGAGACCCATTCTAAACAAACTCGGTTATGCTTAATCTAAAGCTTTTCACGTTGCTTGACTGTCTGCTAAAATGGAGGCTTGTCTGTTTTAAAAATCTCTACCCAACTTTCTTTTTGCACATATCGTTACGGTTATTATTTTAGATTGAAATATTGATGTGAGTTAACCCAAGTGTACAGTTAATTCTGTTTCCTGTGCTCTATTTTTGAGCTATCTGTATACCATACATTCTTATTTTTGAATCAACCCGCGTTTTAATCTTTACAATCTCTTTCGGGTATTCGTACCCTCGAAATGTATTGAATCCAATACGTGTTAAGTTCAGATCACAATCAACGAGTCCCAATCTCGGCATTACACCTAGCTATGCACAAGTAACAGTTACAAATAGACACAACAATTATACAGATAGTATAATAGATATCCTAACAAATTTTTTCGTAAAATTTAAAGCAGAATTTAGTAAACAAATTAATAAAAATGATGAATACTAGTTAGTAACAGTAATCGACAAAACACTTTAATAAGAACAACGAATATACGTGTAACCCTTTAAGAATAACGAATACGAGTTAATAAAAATTTTCCAAAGAAGCTTTATTGATACTTGCTTATTTGGAAAACTCACGTTATAGAGGAGCCCGTTTAATATTCCACATAAGCCTTTAACTATTTTGATGACCCTGCCCGTAGCATCAGCAATATTAATTAAAATGCTTTCCTTATCATAACCCTCTTCATATTTTCGTTTATTCATCACCTAAGTATACAATCACAAATCAAGTATATGAAGAATTATGAGAATTTATGGGAAATAAAAGTTTGGCCAAAGGGGATTAGAAAGCCAAGCGTATTGAATAGGAAACTAAATAAATTACTACAGAAATTTGCTAAAAAATAAAAACCTCACAACTTTAACCACCTTTCAATAACAGTGGTTTATTGTTGATTGATCCAGTGATCCGAATGAAATGCCAGAGCTTCGTAGTGACTCACAGAATATCAGGCACATAAATTAACATTTAGTCAAATCTAACATGACATCCGATCACGGTAAGGGTAATTTCGAATAAAAAGGAGAGGACCCCAGCCCCAAAACTATGTTGCAATAAAGCAAAACTTCTTGAAGGTGCAATGATGAGGGCTACTGAGAAAATTTTAGATCACACTAATAATGTATGCCTGTATATAGGAAACCCGGTTTCAAAAAATGGAGAAGTAGAAAGAGATTGAAAATGTTTAGAAATCAAATAGGTGAAATATATTCAATAAACTCAGACATTAACTACACAAAACTCAACCAACTACAATTTTTTGTTAAAATACAATCCATTAACTCCGTATTGCCTTCTTTCCTTGTTAAATTTGCTTTATAATATTTTTTCGTTTCGTTCTCATACCTCTAGGTACTTCACATATTGATATTTTTTCCAAATAATTCTATTTTCTTCAGATCCCATACATCAATACCTGATTATGTACAGATTTATTAAAAATCACTTTTTCTTTAATTTTGTAGTCCATTTATTCCAAGTGTTCTTTGTCTTGAAGCAAAAGGATTTGAGTGTTTGCGAATTGTAAAGTATAAATGCTCGCATTGTTTTTAGATACAACCATGCCTGCGCATTTCTTTTTTCATTTTTTAAACACATTTTACCTAGACTTTAAGACATTTTGTTACTTTAAACCCTTTTGTTAAATGATACCTTTTTAATATTTATTGTCGTACCTCTATATACTTTTTTGATTATTGTGTTATTGAAATTTGTGTCTTTTATAAATTTCCACAATATCGAAATAGGTATACTTTTGCAGACTTTTTTCCAAGCCCATAAATATATCCGGAGGCAGGGGTAGGATCTGATCATAATCTGGTAGTTGAAACAGTGAAAATTAAATTGAAAAGAAAAAAAAAGAGCTACGTATCACAAAAACTAGACATATCCAAACTAAAAAATCAGGAGGTTCTACGAATAGCAAGAAAGGATTTAGAGAACAAATGCAAAACAGGTACCATATGGAAAGGAATTAAAAAGGCCACTAAAGATACCGTGGAAAAATCTTTGAAGTAAAGAAAGTGTGGATAGCAGAAGAGATTTTGATACCGATGGAACAAACAACGAAATGTAAAAATATCAGTATGAATATGTAAAAATAAATACACAGGGACATTAGACGAAAAATTAGAGAAGCTAAAAATATAAAAAGATTAAAGAGGCCGCTGGATTATATAAGAAAATAATGCTTGAAAATATAATTGATGACCAGGGTCGCGCTGTTGTTAACATCTATGAAAAGCTGACGATATGGGAAAAGTATATAAAACAATTATTTAGTGATATAAAACCAAACAATTTTACAATGAAATCTGCAATAACAAAAGAAGAAGTCGCCGCAGCTATATCAAGAACAAGAGATATAAAATCAGCGGGTCCGGATGGAATAAGAATAGAATTATTTAAACAATTAAATCACGATGGTATAGACATACTAATTAAACTATCCAATAGGATATACGACATGGGGAAAGTATCTAAGGACTGGTTGAGATCAACCTTCGTAGTTCTTTCGAAAAAAATAAATGCAAAAATGTGTAGTGAATACCGGACTATAAGTCTAATGAGCCAAACTCTGAAAGTACTACTAAAAATAATACACAGTGGAATTTATAAAAAGTGGGAAGACGCAGTTCGGATTTCAGAAAGGCGTTGGAACAAGAGAAGTATACAAATACTATTTCAGAGGTGTCGGGACGTTAATTGTGACGTGTATGCTTGCTTTATAAATTATCATAAGGCTTTTGACTAAGTACAACACCAAAAAATGGTGGAAATTCTGAAAAAACAGGCATAGTCAAAAAGGACAAAGATAATTATTAACCTATACTGGTATCAATCCGCGAAGATCAGAGTATATGGTCAAATCACAAATCCAATAGAAACACAGCGGAGAGTAAGGTGAGGCTGCATTTTGCCTCTAGTATTATTCAATCTTTTCTCGGAAAAGATATTTAAAGAAGCGATACAGGAAAATAATGACACTGAAATAGTAGTCAATGTTAGAACCATTAATAATATAAGGTACGCAGACGACATATTAATTTTTGCGAACAATTTAACCGACCTGCAAACGATGTTAAATAAGATCAATCAAGCTATCAAGAAATGTGGACTATCACTAAATTGGCAAAAGACGAAATACATGGTAAGTAGCGAAAAGGCCATACCTCCTGGACAATTAAACATTGGCAATCGAAGAATAGAAAGAGTTACAAAATATACCTACGTGCCTAGGAAGCACGATAAATGAAAAATGGGATCACTCTTTAGAAATAAGGTGCAGAATAGCTAAAGCCAGAGCAGCATTTATGAAAATGAAGAACGTCGTCTGCAGTCATAACATAAAACTAAATACAAAAGTTAGATTACTTAAATGTTATGTCTTCTCTGTATTTTTGTACGGAGTTGGGTCTTCGACCCTAACAGAAGCAGCAAGCAAAAGATTGGAAGCATTTGAAATGTGAACATACTGCCGCATGTTAAAGTCTCATGGGTCAAACACGTAACTAACAAGACAGTTCTAGAAAGAATGAAGAAAAACAGAAGTAATCGCCACAATAAAAAAGCAAAAATTGGAATATTTAGATAATCTAATGAAGAATCCCGAAAGATATGTAATTCTGCAACTAATATTACATGGAAAATAATAATAAAGAGAGGTCCAGGCAGAAAACGTATATCATAGTTGAAACCCCTAAGACAATGGTATGCCAAAACAATAACGGAATTTTTAGAGCCGCGGTTAACAAAACGAGAATAGCCACGATGCTTGCCAACATCCGGTAACGGATAGGAACCACAAGAAGAAGAAAAAGATAAACAGTAAATATATATCTCTTTTGTATTAATTTTTTCAATGACTTGTTTGAGAGCGTACAGGTTGTCCATATACAATCTCCTGTTCTACATTCTCTTGGTTCTTCAGCTTCTGGATATTCTTCCATAAGTTCTTGTAGTACTCTTCCATACAGACGCTTAATTTTAAGTGCTGCCGCGATTCCTTGACAATTTCCACACTTTCATACATCTTTCTCGTATATTGATGTCGGTATTCTGTTTTTAATTCTTTGTGAACCACTCTTGTATTTACGCAATTGTTAAATAATTTAGTTATCATTCTTGTTAATTTTGCGATGCTCGTCTTTAGCATTTCCGTCCTAGTGCCTCTAGATTTTCTATTTTTCATTTCTTGTAGGAAGTTTTCAATGCTCTTCATTTTTATCTCGAACGATTTTCCTGGCACATTAATATTTTCTTCCTTTGTAAATTTTGCTCCACTTTCCAGCAATTAGTTTCGGTAATATTATTCTCAGTCTTAGCTAAATTTTGATTGTAACATTGTCTTCTATTATTTCTTCTAATTCTGTCAATAAACTTCCAGACCTTTATGCATCTTTGTCTTCCAAGCAGCATTTTTATCTCGAGTTCATTATTTAATATTGAGCAATTTGAAATATCCATCCTTTATCCTTTGCTTTTAATTTTATTTCTCTAGTAAATTACATATTTTCTCTTACATTTTTCACAATTGCTTTATTTGTTGCTTTTTGTAACGACTTCTTAATATGCTCATATAGTTGTTCTATATTATTATGTAAGTCTTCTTCTAAATTTTAATCATTGTTTTTAAAGATATGCAAACTCTCTTTCTTGAACTTTTCTAAATTATACTTGCATGTTTAAGGTTTTTTTTGTTTTTTATTGTTGTTTTCTGTTCAGATTTTTCTTTTTATATGAGAATTTAATTTTCGATTTAACCAAATGTTGATCTGATCTGCACTACGCTCCTCTAAATATTCTATCATCCGTCGATGGTAAAGTTTTATAATCTAAAATTAATTTTGAACTTCTAGTTAGTTGTGTCCAAGTATATCTGTTAACGTGCTTATTTTGGAAGGAAGAAGCATTGGCGCTATCATTTTAGTCACATTGCTGTTTGTTTCTGTATCTTCAAATCTACTAATAATTTTGTTTCCTGTTTTTGACCCTACCCGAGCATTGAAATCGCCCTATAAAATACTTTCTCTATTCCTCCAATTTCGCATAAACTGCTTGTTAGTCTTCATAAAGTGTTTCTTTGATAATACTTGGCCTTTATGTTCTTCTTCCGACGATGCGGTCGGAAAAATGGACTGCATAAGTAATTTTAAAGTTTTGAATAAAGGAAACTTGAAACAAAGCTAAAGCTAAAAGCACTAACCTGTGGAAACGGCGCTTTCCCGCAGATATCGGTTTCCTGCTCTTAGTCCTGGGGCTTCCAGGAAAAGGATATAAGGGTATGGGTACAAGATAGGACAAATTACCCCAATCTTCACAGCGGAGCCGAACGGCAGCGTCTTTCCTGGTGCAAAAGGTTCTTTCGTCGTTCCTTGCCGAGTCAGAGCAAAGAAAATGGGCCGAGTTTTTTACCGGCAAAATTTCAACCCCGAAAATTAGCTTTTAACAAAATACTCGCAGAAAATGGAAACTTCTGCTGTCAATTAAACCCGCCGGCGAACTCTCGGTTAAAAATGCCCTCGTCTTACGGAAAATTTCTGTTACAAACTGAATTCAGAAAAACATAGCAAAAGGCCAAGCCCGAACAAACGGCGAAGCGCGAACGAAAAGGCCCTGCCCGCGGCCTATATATCAGCGGCCGATCGCTCAAATTCAAAATATATACAAGAGGACACCAAAATACAGCCGGCCCTAATTTAAAAATTCAAAATAAAAGGTAATTTTGAGATTGGCGCGAACATTCCCCCGCCCTGAAGCCACTGCGAGGGACCGATCAAACTCCGAAGTTGAACCCAACAAAATTGCAATACAACAAATGCAATAGGCTAATAAACACCAACCTGGTCTCTCCAAAATGAAACGAAGAAACAACCTAGATAACTATATACAAACTATATAGAGACAGCCTTATTGGAAAGGAGGTGTAAATATCGGTAGAGAGAAACTGCTAAGGTTCAAAACTCAAACTACCCAAACCACGGGGATAACTCTAAAAATTTACGACAATCATTGAGGGAATGACCTTTCCCTTCGCAAAATTTACAATTTTTCCCGTTCATACGATAATCTGGATTGAGTAGAAGATTGTGCGTGGTACGTGGAATCTTCTCCTGGGCTTGGGTCTTGGAGCCTCCGAACTATTAACGAACGGCATAGTTTTTATTTGCTTTTGTAAGAATTGTACAAAATCTTGATAGGTGGGGATATCTTTGTTGCGATGTGCCTCTTCAAAGGAATGTCTTGTTATCGGCTCTAAAGTTTCTAACCCTCGATTCAAAAACACAAAATCTCCGACACCTCAAATTCAAAATATATACAAGAGGGAACCAAAATACAGCCGGCCCTAATTTAAAAATTCAAAATAAAAGGTAATTTTGAGATTGGCGCGATCATCCGACGATGTCGTTATGTATTTTGATTATGTTTATATGTATAGCTTCTAATTTTGTTCACATTTGTTTTATATTTCTTTTTTGTTAACAGTACGACTCTCCTTATAACCCTAGCTTTTTTGATAAATCAGAAAATAATAGCGCGAATTCACCTATTTTTGTTTCCCCAACATTTTTGTTTATATTAGTGCTGTTATATCTATTTTCAGTTTTATAATTCCCTTTATTATATTTGCCATTTTTGTTTGTATTCCCTGCATATTTCAAGTTTCTATATTCATTAGCCGGTTTCTCACCTTAATCTGTTTTATATTAGTACTCAGAGTACAAGTAATGGGTAGCACGCGCAATGCTCTAACACCCGACTTGAACCAGACACTTTGATATATAGATTCTTTCTACGATTATTAAGAAATTTGTCCTCCCTGTCTTTTGATAACTCCTCCGCTTGTTCTACTATTGAATCTGACCTTTCCTCAGCTGTGTTTATTATTTTTTCTCTTAATATTGATTAAGAGCTCTTACATGGTGCTCTCAGCCGGACTAGCTGTACCCTGTTTTTACAAAGTTTGTACTGCTCCCCATTCTTCTTTTTCGTCTTAGCTTGACAGTTTGTTTTCAACT
Organism: Sinelater perroti; assembly: GCA_036346155.1. Taxonomy (NCBI): domain Eukaryota; kingdom Metazoa; phylum Arthropoda; class Insecta; order Coleoptera; family Elateridae; genus Sinelater; species Sinelater perroti. The sequence goes on from JARFIY010000215.1 coordinate 6,895,490, forward strand.
ATTATATCTCTAATAATTCAATTCCCATTAAAATAGATGTAAAAAAACTTAGAGCTACTTACAGCAACTAAAATGGAAAGCTCATACCAGAGTAAAAAAGCAACAACTAAATATAACACAAAATACAATTATACAAAGTAATACTTAAACCAGTATGAATATGTGGCATTCAGGTTTGGAGTTGTTCAAAACCATCGCGTACAAAAATCCTACAGTTTTTTACGAATCGTACTAATGTTTCATATGAAAACAAGCATGTCATACGTATCAAAAGAAATTTGTAAATTTGTAGCAAATGTTACAAACTTTACCAGATTATAAAATTTCACTTATTGAACAACCGACTTTTAGAACTTATAAAAAAATAAGATCAAGGAACATCCAACGAGAGGATTTAGTTCAAGTAGATGATGACGGGTAAAACCATATCTACTTAACGAGGAGACGAAAGAACCATTACTGCAGCTTTTATTTCAAATCTTCTTAGTATTCTTGTAAATAGTGTAGTTGTTGTAGTTGCCGTGGAAACACCAATTTCGAAGCGAGCTTCATACCGTACTCGGAGCAGCAATAAATTGCTAAAAAATATTCTGCATGGAAGTTTCCGGATCAATTTTGATAAAACTAGTGTATAAATATGTTCCACCAATGTTTTCTTATAAATCAAATTGTAAATACTGTTTCAAGTGAAATTATCAAAAATATGCCAACTGGATGTATTTTACTAGTCTAATTTTTTTAAACGTTTATATTTAAAATTATATAACCGTTTACTTCTCTTTGTTTATCAAACACGTGCCTTATAATTGCTGCTAACATTAATCTGCAGCTTCTATACCTTTTGCTTAGCAAACAAATTTGAACAGATTGTTTGCGAGCTTTTCCAACAGCAACTTGAGGAAACTTTCTATGCTGCGCTGCAGGTTCTATTTGGTCGTTTTAGCACGTACAGCTCTTACTAACCCTCTAACTAGAGAGCTTTGTACGCTTAATTACTTTGTGGTTTCTAGACGTGCTACTAAGAGAAAAACATGCGTTTTCAAAGACAGACCCTTAGACGTTAAGGTGTGCTTTTGGCGGATTGCAATTAAATATTTTAGTGTTGTTCAAGCTACATCCATTGTACACCACGCAACTGCCCTTAATTTCCAATTATTGCGTTCGCCCGCACAGTCTTATCTAAATGAAAATCGACAAAACTGCATTTAATTTATGGTGAGAATACTACATCAACAGCGCCATAAATGCCATCGATTAAGGCTCATTATCAGCGCCGAATTATCTTGCATGTCGACGTCTGCCTATTAAACCAATTAGCTTTTTATTGGTCGTAATAAACGTTTTTAACCTTCGTTTTAATTTAGAATCGCACCTAAAATGATCGTGGCACGTTCTGTAGGTGGATAACCCTTACAAAACTCAGTTGCGCTAACACCCTAGAAGAGTGGTCGTCATATTACGAGTGGGAAATTTACAAAGCCCGGTTTAATTCGCTTTGGCCGTGGCTTAGCACGATCGAGTTTCATTCTAAGCAGGTGATTTCAGGGGGCAATGGTTTTGCCAGGTAAAGTTCAGTCAACTACAGTACATGTACATTTTCTTGTGTTGCATAGTTTCAGCGCTTTCCAGGCTGTTTGCTCGCTTCGCTTAATTTTATCTTCTTTGCTATTGATGGTTGTAACTTCCCAATTTTGATTTATCCCTTTCTCTGAAAATTTGTATCTCGTCGAATGCAACTTATTTTTAACCCTAATAATGAGTGTTGCATGGATATAATACGAAGACAAAACGCTAATTCGCTGTTCACACTTGTTAAAAGAAAAATAGCAACACATATAACAAACTATTGATTCTTTGTTACAATAATAAGTTAATAATAATTTTCTGTCAAAATCTCTAAAAAGAAAAACACTTCAATACATTGATAAACAACCAAACTTTTTACGATTGCAACTGTCTAACGCGTGTATTAATGACAAACTATAAGCAGAAAATCCAACTACAGCTTTGTGCATAGAAATGTTCCACCGCGTTTACCAAGGCTCTTCTTACAAACTATGCCTACAGCACAAACTACGTTTTGTAGTATAGAATGTTGCAATCAGAAATGTCACATGTAAAATCATAGGGAAAAATAAAATTTGAATTTTATGAGTCTAAAAGTTTTATTTAGCTATAGAAACAATTTTTTATAAATTCATCAGTCAATATTATTGAAAAATATATGTTGCACGTCAGTTTAAAAAATTAAAAAATTTTTATAGACGCTCTACTATTAGAACCTTAATGTATTATGTCACGATCATTTTTCATGTCTTCTTCGAATTTGAACTATCCCCAATTTTTGTAAATTAAATAAGCAAATACCAAAACAATTTAATACTAGCCATAGACGTGCAGTAACGTATCACTGGGCTTACTTGCTCATGGATTACCCCACGCTCTTAAAAAATTTGTATACTTCATTTAACATTAGAAAGTAGTAGGTATAGTGTGAACCAAACCATTATATGGAAATCCTTGTTTGCGCATAAAAAATAACAAAGTATAAAAAATCAGATAAAATAATTCCAACGTATAAAAAATAAGCTCCTTAGACAGGAAAGTATAAAGAAACTGTACCGAGATAGATCAAAAATTCAGTGTAATGAAAGAAAAGTAGAAGAAAAATCGAAATAAAATCTACAAAGACATACAAGCAAAATACCTATAGCAGCAAACAAAACATTAGAAATAGAACCAAAGAGAACTACATATAATAAGTTGATAAAATACCAACGACAGGATATAGAATAAAGAAAACAAATAAATGAACGAGTAAAACAATAAAAACAAATATTAGACTAATGTGTGTAACAATAGTTGTAATAAGACGGAAGAGCAATCTAAAAAAGCTCGTTTCTCTACAATTTTTTCTTTCAAGACTTCGAGGTTCTCAACCGAATTTTTACTCAAATGGTAATCAATGTCTTTAGTAAAGCCCCTAAGAGGCAATCGCAGGGGTTTAAATCAAGAGAGTATCGATACCTCCTTTGAGTCTAAAGCGATGAGATTTGGACCGAAGACACTTGAGATGGTGTCCATATTTTTTTGCGTACTCTGCGTACTCTGGCGCCATCTTGCATAAACTAGAATCCACGTTTCATTGAATTATGCCTTGTGTGATCAAAGAATTTGTCCAAAATTTACACCTTATATATCTGACCAATGATGTTTTTGGTTAAAAAGTAAGGATCCACTAAGCCATAGGCGCACTATAGAGATTTCTGACTTTTGGGACCCCCAAATGCGGTAGTTTTGAGTGTTTACGAACTCTTACAATTTATAGTAGCACTCATCAGGAAACCAAATCCTTCCGATAACCTTTTGATTCGATCATTTGTGTAAGAATAGTGGCGAATTTGAATTTGTCCTTGATTGCCTTTTTTACTCAAAGACTGGTGGATTTGCATTTTATAGGCGAAAAGTTCTAAATCTCCTTTCAGAATGTTATGAAGAAATGATCTCTTGGTAGTCAACTCTTTTGAAGCATTTCTTATTGAAGAAGTTAGAGTTTCTTCAAAGTGTTTTGTGCCTGTAACCGGAGTGTGATCTGATAATACGTTTTAATTAAAAATAATATTCATGCAATTAGTGTGAGACTTTCAACAACACAAACCCAATAGGTCGGAGAATTTATTGTAATTTGTCCGCTACCACGTTCGACTGCCTGGGCAAAAATAATTGTAATTGTTATTAATTAATTATTAATTGGTACAGATTTCTGCTGTACGTTTTGACATTAAACTAACTCTTCACCTGCCATGACGCTCTGCCCACGTTTCTTAAAAATAATTACATGTAATGTTGTGCCTTAGTGGAGTGTCTAAATGTTTAATTGTGCAGGAAGTTGGTGAACTTGATTGTTATCACCTCTCAATGGTCAGTTTTCTATAACGGCATTTCATAGTGTGTAAATTATTTTTAAATATTATTTTCCTTGCTTCATGGGCGGTCTTGTATGAATTGTGGATATAATATTGAAGTATTTTGACGTATGTTCTTTCTGTATAGTGTGTTTCTGATACGAAAAATAATGTCTATGTAGCTTATTTGCAGAAATGATGCGACACTTAACTTTTTTTAATATAAACCATTGACGTTTCATAGGGCAATTTGATGAAATTGAGCCTTTCAGAAATTATTCTGTTAATGACGGTAATCAGTCTGTCTAAAACTATACTTTTTTGTACTAATTGGATAAAAAAAATTTGAATTCATTTAGAAATTGGTTTACTTTTGAAACTAATGAAGCGTAGGTTGCTCATTAACTATGAGAAAGTAAAATTTTAGTGGTAGATTCTGTGGCGTAAAGAGTTGGTAGGTTGGTAGATTTTAGGGGAGGGTGCTTTACCTTTATACCAAATTATTTTAAATGCTCGTAACCAGCAAATAAAAATAGGTTTTATAATTTTTTTTATAAAACACCAATTATTGAGTATAGTTTGTTATTATATTATTATTTTTATCAAATACGTCCGTACAGGTCGACCAAAAAAAAAGAAACTTGGCTCAAGATACAGCATTTGTTGTACCTTAAGCTGCAGGGTAATGTACCTTAAACCGCACATTAAAAAATATGCTCTGAAATGCAAAAAATGATTAGAAACACAAAAAGCAACAGGTAAAGGCAAATAATGTTGATAACGAGTTGATTCTAAAGGTGTTATTAATGATGTTGATGCTGCATAAACTATAGAAGATTCTTTGAGCGTAAACTTGCTTGAAAATGGTCGTTTCGTTAAATATATAACGTTCAACTCGCCACACTCTTTTGAAAGTATCTTAGCCACTTAATATTTAATTTTTTTTCGGGTATTTTAGTTATAATAAAATCTTTTTTGTTAATAGTTTTATTTTCCAACTGTTCTTCTAATTGTTGAGCTTCTATTTTATCTGATAGACTTATATCGTAATCAGAATTGGATGGTAAACTAGGTAAACCATCTAAACTTGAAGAATCAGATTTGGCAGATGTTTTGTTTGAAAATACCTGTTCCTTAATAACGTTGTTTTATTTTTTTAGCTCTTCTTTCTTTTCAGGCTTTACTTCCTCTTTTGCACCACTTCCCTCTTTTTCAGGAGTATCAGTCCAAATGCGAGATCTCCCTTTTTACCTACCTTTTGCGTAGATTTTCTCACTTGGGACTTGGAAAATGGTTTTAATATATCTGGCGTTATAGTGTCTGTTATTGCTTAAATTGCTGATAATCTCTTCAACACGGGTAGAGAGCGGTGTTAAAGGATTAATATTCGGCGCATCCAAGGTGTTTTGAAAAGGACGATCAGTAACATTTGATGATCAAAAATATTTTCGTTTAGAGTCACAACCCTGATACTTCAAGCCCACTGATTACATTGGTTGGGATAAAACTCAGCGGATACGCATATGCCACCATTTCAGCGATCTCATAGATGCTAAGAAGCTTTCCACTATTACCAGAAGTTACATCCATTGACTAACTGCTGAATTGTAGTATGTTTTAAAAAGGCCGAACCCTGTTCTATCCAGCGGTTGCATCTTATGGCTCTTGTGGAGATGAAACAAATAAAATTAACTCGACTTTTTTGCATCTAATAATAGACACGTGACTATCGTGGTTATCTATTATTAGAATAACCTAATTCTCAATAGTCGGCTTAACGTTGCTGATAAAATGCTCCAAAAATTTAAAAAATAAAACTTTGTCCGACCAACCCGAAGGTGCGGCTGCACCTATTGCTCCAGGAGACGCCCCTTTCATCATGCGATTTTTAAAGTTTATTCTGGGAAATATGAGCATCGGGGGTATGCTGTTTCCAGCGGCATTTACTGCGCCAATTATCGTCGCATTTACTCCTTGTTCGCCCAAATCCATGCTACCAATCTGTTTTTGCTCTTTTGGAGCAAGCACCTTGGGCAGGTTATGAACTCTACTGATTCCTGCTTCGTCACAGTTTCATATTTTTGCTTCGGAAAATTGTTTTCTTTTTAATATGTTTTTATAACTATTAAAGAACTTTGCTGCTGTTGTTTTATCAAAGCCCATAGAACGTGCAAGACTAGTAGCATCCGGTTTACACAAAAAAATTCTTTACTATGCCTTTTATGAAATTCTTGCAACCACGACTTTCCTGCTTGTCCATTTTTATTCTGTGTGTCTGGATACTGTTTATTCTTTGCATTTGCGTATTGGTAGCTAAGCGTTCGAACTTCAGATAAGGTTAAACCATAATGTGATTGTGCAACTTTTTTCAGGTAGGCAATAAGGCGGAGTTCTTCTTTGGAGAAAACTCTGTGAATGTCGTAGGAATGTCTCAAATGTCTCTCAATAAAATCTTTAAATTTTCTTAATATTTTGCATTCGTGTAGCTCTTGAAACACTGTAAACCCTGCCTGGTACTCTAACTGATACATTGTTATCCAAAACATCCTTTATAGCAGTTTCAAACCCATTTTATTAATTAATTAGCTCCAATCTTACTGTGAGGTATTTAGCTCAAATGAATTTAAAATGTTAGTGTATCTTTAAAAATAGTTTCTACACCACAATGCTATTCGACAGCAACCACCTAATAATCAACAAACTAAACGTGAAGTCACTACCGATTTATATCCACGGAGTGAGCAACTATTATATAATGAAATGATTACAATATTAATAAAATCCTAGAGAACGAACAATACTAATCAACAGCCTTGCCAAACGATAAAATTAAAATCAATATTAATACAACAGACTCATAGAGAACACTTTAAAGATAAAAATATATTTCACCACACATACCATCTAAAAGAAGAACGTACATACAGGGTGGCTATTTGAAACCTTCACCACTCTATACCAGTGTCATAAATAATAAAAAAACTTGGGACTCTCGGTTACATAGTACGTAACATTATTAACATACTCGTAGAGTGACCAAACAATCTTTATCACCGTTCATGGTAGATCTAAAACCTAAAGAAAATAAAGTAGATTTTCAATGTAAAACATCTAAGTAATATGATTATTACAGTTAATCCTCCTAGAAAGACACAAACCATGCCTCAGTGCACCCGCTGTCAAGAGTAGGGCCATATACAAAAGCATGTTGTAATAAACCATTTATCTGTGTCAAATGCGGTAGTAGTCACGTAACCCATTTATGCAAAAACCCAACACTCCAGCCACTTTGCTTTATGCAATGGACAACTCCCGGCCAATTACAAGGGTGCTCTGTATACCAAGACATCTAGAAAGCCAAAAACTTAACATTTAGAGGACTCACAAACAAAACCAGACTATACCAGTCGCCACCAAACATAACCGAATTCCTACCGATTGCAAATTAAATTCAGAAGTCATAAACTATCCTTACCACAAATTTCCTTCTTGCAACCACCAGACGGAAGACCTCCTACTCATACATCCAACGACTGGCAGACAAGCAATCAAACGTTCTCTAACTTTTTAATGGAATTTAAAGCAATGTTTTCGCAGATTATTAGTAACAGCATGGTTTTGAACATGCTCTCCACTGTTGTAAATAAATTAGCTTAATAATGGCGAACTCCCTCCGCCTAGCTCTCTGGAACACTAAAGGCATATCAAACCATATACCCGAAATAATAAAATTTTTGCAACTACAAGATATCGACGTGTTTCTCATTTCCAAAACCCATGCAACCGCTAGAACGGTAATCAAAATTCCGCGCTATTCTGTATCTCTCCAATCATCCAGATGGCACGGTACATGGCAGATTAGCTGTAATTATCAAAAACTCATTACCCCACCATAAATGAAACTCCTTTAAAACTGGCAAAATTTAAAGCTCCAGTATAAAAGTTCAAGTCCTACCCTACCCACTAATCATAGCAGCAGTACATAGTCCGCTGTCTCCACCGAAGAATAGCTGCTACAATCTCTTAATGCGAAATTTATCATCGGGGAGACTGGAACAGAGATTAACCAATCCAAAAGAACGTAACCTTCTCTGAGCAATACAAAATCGCAATTTTAACTACCTGTAGGAAAACCCACTTACTGGCCTACAGACACAAATAAAATCCTTGATTTGCTCGACTTTGCTGTTTCCTGTAGTATAGCAAACATAGACACTAAAGTAGAATCAAACTATGACTTGTCTTCTGACCACGCCCCAATTCTAATTACTTTAAGAACCTCCATTATCACCAGAGATCCATCCCCAAAACTCTGGATCAAGAACACCAACTGAGACGAAATTAGTCTAGCTATCCGAGTTAAGGACGCCCACAACCTAGACGAACCAACTCAATACTTAACCACAACGATACGAAATTTGGCATGGCAAGCCACAACCAGTGCAACAAGTATCCATCCATCAGATATCAATTTCCTCATTACACAAGACATCTTATCACAGAAAAACGGAAGGCACGAAAAATGTGGCAGCAAACTAAATAAAGCAAGATAAGACCATATATAATAGGATCGCTCATCAACTCCGTACTGTACTATTAAAAGTCCTAAACGGCACTTTCTAGCATTACATCACTAACTTATTGCCTGTTGATGACACACTATGGAAAGGGACAAAAAAATTCAAAAGACCAACAGTATCGATACCTCCAATTAAAAAGCTTGATGATACATGAGCTACAAAGATAAAACACATTTGCCGACCATCTCGCTACTGTATTTTCAACACCTCAACCGGTAGGAATCAATGATGACACCGAAATTGCACCATTTCTTAATATGCCTAGCCAAATGTTCCTACCACCCAAACCATTCTCAGCAGCCGAAGTAAGCCAATAAATCAAACTACCTAATCCTCTTAAAGCACCTGTTTTGTAAAACCTTTCCGTAAAGCCCTAGTGCTACTTACCACCATATACAACAGCATGGTACGTCTTTGCCAGTTCCCGTCCAGTGGAAACATGTCTTAATCATTATGCTTTCTAAGCCTGGCAAACCCTCCACGCAACTCTTCTGCTACAGATCCCCAACAGCCTGTTACTACTTATGTCTAAAATATGTGAAAATTTGCTTCTCACAAGAATCCATAAATTATCCCAAACTACCAGTTTGGCTTCCGACAGCATCATGCAATTATTTACCAAGGGCATCAAATGGTTAACAGTATTATAGAGACCTTGAGACTAAGCAAGTTTGTACAACGACATACCTAGACATAAAGGAGGCCTTTCACAAAGTCTGGCACACGGGTCTCTTATATAAAATTAAAATCTATTTCCAAAGCCAGTTATGCCTAATATTAAAATTATAATTAACCTAGAGGATTTACCGTAGGGCAGCGTTCTAGAACCGCTACTTTATATTCTGTATACCTCTGACACACCTACAAATGAAAATACTGTACTTGTCATGTTTGCTGATGATACAGCTATCCTCTCAGTCAACGAAAACCCAATAACTGCAGCAGATTATTTACAAATACACCTAGACATTCTACAAAACTGGCTTAATAAATGACGAATTACAGTCAATAGCGATAAACCTGGAGCATAAACATCAAAGCCAAACAAAAGCAAATAGATCTCAAAATGAAGCAAATGCATTGACTCATCTGCAGACGCTCTCAACTTTCACTTTCGAACAAACTACTGCTATATAAATGTATTATTAAACCCATCTAGATATATGGGATCCAGATGTGGAGCTGCGCCAAAGGCTCCCACACCAAAATCCTGCCGCGATGCCAGTTAAAAATTCTTCACACAATAACCAATGCTTCTTGGTACGTCACCAATAAAACTTTTTATACCGACCTAAGTAGGTAGCCTCAGAGATCTAGAAGCTTGCCCGAACATACACAAACAACCTGTCAGGACAAAGGAATCAGCTACTAGAACAACTCTCTAACCAGCCGAGCGTCACTTGATTAAAACGACATTGGCCTCAAGACCTACCTGTGTAACCACCCAGAACTACCTAGTGTTTAGCCTACGGGGAAAAAGGCACTAGCTGGATCGTCTACTTACATGTCAAACTATATAAGATTTACTTATTACTCTCGTGCGAGTGGATTGTAAATAAGCAAATTTAATAAAAAAAAATATCACAAACATTGCTACACAGTAAATCTGCGTCAGTAATGTTTGGCTTCTTCTCAAAATAGTCAGTCGGGCAAATTTATTCTACCTTGCAAAAAGAAACCTATCGACTTTATTTTTCCAGGCAGATAGTACGCTTTTTATTTCTTTCGTGGTCGGTTTACGTTGCTCCAGATGTGTAGTAAATAATCCAATTTTGGCCCAAGGTTACAAACACTGCAAGAATTCCTTAAATTATTTTTCACCATTTGCAAATAATTGAATGATGTTCGGACGGAGCACCCATACTGTGCAGTTTTTCGTATACAATTTTTTATCCTAAATTAATTAACATCAGCTGTTTTAGGCCTCAGGGAAGTAGTGTGTTTTCGATGTTTATTCTGTGGCGCTAAAATTCGTTTATGATTTTATAGGAAATATATGAGTAACTCAGTACAGGTCCAAACTAAGTTACTCACCAAATACTTGCATATATGAGCGCGTCCACTGAGAACGGGCCACCCGGCACTCGCGGCTCATTTTTCGCCCGTACTCGTAGGAGAAAAAATAATAAAAAAATATAAATCGATAGATTTTAATCTGTTCTTTCCGATGGTGCCACCAGTTCTTGCTCAAAACTCTGTTTTCGTAATAAAAAATGAGTTTGAAGTTCGGGATGTTTCTCCGAAATTTGCCACAACTTTTCATAGTAAAATTTATACAAGTCAAAAGAGTAACTCTTCGGCAACACCTTTATAAATTTTAGAGTGGGAGAGCAACAAATGTGTAAATGACAAGCAAATAAAGACGGGACTTCTAAACTTTGACAGTTGGTAGCGGCCATATTGTTGAAGCTACATCTGTCAAATTGGCTGTCATTTATTCAGTCGGTTTTGCCAAATCACCATGGACGGATATAGCATTCAACAACACGTGCAAATGATAAAATTGTTTTATCAAAGTGGGTGTTCTGTGCGGGCAACGTTCCGCGCGCTTCGCCCATTTTACGGTCGCCATAATCGCCCTACCGAGGCGGTCGATTTCGCGTCGCTCACAAGAACTCGGCCTTTCGCAGACCACAACTTGGCGAATTTTGCGTCTTGACTTGGACCTGCACCCGTACAAAATTCAACTGACCCAGGAACTGAAGCTAAACGATCATAGACAACGACGTGTGTTCGCTGGATGGGCCCTGGAGCAATTGAAAACTGACCCTAATTTTCATCGAAAAATCATCTTCAGCGATGAGGCCCATTTCTGGATGAATGGGTACGTCAACAAACAGAATTGTCGAATTTGGGACGATTCCAATCTACATGAGATCCAAGAGCGTCCAATGCACCCGAAAAGGTCACTGTTTGGTGTGGATTTTGGACTGGCGGCGTCATCGGTCCATATTTCTTTGAGAACGACGTTGGCCAGGCCATCACTGTCAACGGCGAGCGCCATAGGTCAATGATTACTAACTTCTTTTGGCCTGAATTGGATGATATGGACACCAACGGCATGTGGTTTCAACAGGACGGCGCTACATGCCACACAGCTCATGCCGCATTGGGAATTCTGCACGAGCGATTTGTGGGCAAGGTCGTCTCACGTGGAGGTGATGTGAACTGACCACCGAGATCGTACGGTCTGACCTCGTTAGACTTTTTCTTGTGGGGTTTTCTTAAGTCGCAGGTCTATGCGAATAAGCCACAAACCACAGCGGCTCTCAAAGCCAACATAACCCATGCCATAGGTCAAATTTAGCCTGATTTATGCGCCAGAGTCTGAATTTTATTATGAAACGTTGTGGCAAATTTCGGACAAACTTCCCAAACTTCAAACTCATTTTTTATTACGAAAACAGAGTTTTGAGCAAAAACTGGTGGCACCATCGGGAAGAGCAGATCAGAATATATCAATTTATATTTTTTTATTATTTTTCTAGCCTCCTCCCTACGAGTTGAACACAGCGCGCTCGGGAGAAAAATGCGCCGCGGCGCCGGGTGGCCCGATCTCAATTTTTAAAACTATTATGCGGACAGCGCTGATTTAAAAACTTTGAGGTACATTTTAATTTGCACAATTAAAATCATTCGCGTAACCTTAGCAACTTTAGTTCCACTTCAACTTTATTCATACAGTTAAGATTTTTAATCCTTAACAATGTACATACAACTGCAAAGTTCTTATATAATACACATAACAAACATTTTATGTAAATTCATTTACTTTGAAAAATTAAAAATACTTTGTTTGATTAAATTGAAATCGATTTCATCGCGAAAATGAATGCAGCAGATTTCAATATTGCGGAAGCAAGGCTTCCATTCCTTTATTAGTCAAAAAATGTTAAGTAAAGCGTGGCCGCTTAAAAGGGTTGTTCTTATTTATCAAAAATAATAATTTCGTTTAAAAAACGATTTACGAAAAATTAATTGAGATCAAGCAAAATGTAAGCTCCTGGCAGGTTCTGATTGTCCAGGAGCCTACAAGAAAGCTATAAAACCTTCGAATCTTATTTTCCTGCAAAAAGCGCGTTTCGTAGTAAAGCTATCATAAACTGTCATCCGATTTTACGCATCTTCAGATCGTAAAAATATTTTATTGTCTAATTTATTGTGGTTATGAATTACATGTTGTAATAAAGTAGTTTTATATGTCTAATTTATTGTTAATAGAAAATTTACATAGTTTAATTTTAAAAAATTATACAAGAACTGTAAATTATCTAAAGGGATATACAAATTTGTTAAAAAGTTTTATTGTCAGATCAACAAATGACAGTTTATTATACATAGCACTGATAAATTCGAATACACTAACTAAATTGTAATAGAATGAGACAAATTAGCAGTCTCATGGATATGTAAAACAATAACGATTAATAATAATGATTGACCCTAACAATAATTTAATTGTGTTCACGATTAGGTTGAATGATATCTTGTGATAATCTGCATTTCAGTCTAGTGTGGATATTTGGTTGAAACAGTTCATAGTGTATCGTACCACTACGCGCACTTGAGTTAGTAATAAAGTTGTTAGTACATTTTTTAATAAACTCTTCCGCGTATAGTACACATAGCTCTTGATGTAGCTGTGTGTTTCGTATGCACCATGGTGCGTTATCTGCGCTTCTCAGCACCTTGTTTTGAAATTTCTTTAATTTTTGTATGTTGCTTTTGGAAGTATTGCACCACACAGGAGATACGTATAGTGACAGAGATCGTAGCAGACTTTTGTGCAGTAATACCGGACATTCAATTTTTAGTGTTGAATTCCTATTTATTATAGGATACAATTGTCTTAGCCTAGTACAGCTTTGCGTTAATTTATGATTAATGTGGTATTTCTAACTTAACCGACTATGAGGTAAACTTCTAAGTATTTAACTGCAGAGTCATTTGAGTTCCAAGGTATTATACTATTTTGATATGTACGTTAGTATTTTAGCTAAGGTGTATATGTAGAATAAGATTAGTCTTAGTATACTGTCTTGTGGAATGCCAGCACGAACGTTTTTGATTTTAGATAATGTTGAGTTAACCCTAATTGCAAAGATTTGATTTTCCAGGAAGAAGAATATAATGACTTTAAGATTAATAGGCAAGTCTGTATCTAAAAGCTTCTTTTAAACCTTCGGTCCACACTTTGTCAAAACACGGTTCCTGTGATATATTTATTGTTTTCGAGGCTCCGTTCTCTGTAGTTAATGACAGATTGAGTGACCTTTTCGAAAGCCGAATTTAAATGTGGGTAATATGTTGAGGTTCCAGTTATTGTTAATCAAGCGTTTATGTATGACATTTCCCAATAATTTGGATAGTAAAGTTAGCAGACTTATAGGTCTGTAGTTTTTTCTTTTCTTGTCTTTTCTTGGTTTTGCGAACATAATTATTTGTGCATGTTTCCATGATTGTTGGAAATAACCATGTCTGTAAACAAGCATTATAAGTGGTGTTTAAGTAGGCGAGTGCTTTATCTATTAGATGTTGGAGAATGTTGTTTGTGATGAGGTCGCGGCCGGGAGTTTTATTTTTAGGTAGTTCATTGGGTGAAGTTGGTTTTATACGATCTGGTATAGATAAGTTTCTTTCAACGTTGTTAATTATTTGCATAAGATGAATTGGCGTGCAGGGGATTGCTGAAGTGAAGATCTTTTCGAGGTGTGAAGCAAAAGCAGCAGCTTTTAGGCGTCGGAACTGTACTTTTCGTTGTCAGATTCTAGGGTTAGTGTGGAAATTTCTTCTCTTTGGTGTAATATGTTTCTTGTTGTTCTCCATAACCCTATGTTTCTTGGACTAAAATCAACTATCTGTTGCTTGTAAGCATTTATTCTTATGTTGGCTAATTCCCTTTTGATTAGGTGTGTAATATTGTTCAGGCAATTTTTGGTTACGGGTTCTTGGTTCTTTGCTATTCACGTCGAATTTAACTTTTGATTTTGATTAGTTCGATTATGTACCTCGAGGGATAATTGTAGTTCCTCAGTATGATCCTTTGTGTGGTTTGCAGGCCAATTTTGTACTGCTTTGTATCGATGTGGTAATGTGGTTTATCGTCGAGTCTATGTCCTCGGTAGTGTGGAGGCTTTTAGAATAATGCAAATTGTTGTCTAAGAATTTTTTAATTGATTCCAGTCCATCTCCCGTTGATAAGTTTTGGTTGGGTTGTTCAACAGATAAGGTATTTGCAAAAGACAGAAAAGACATTTTGAGACAGTGGTTTATTAAATTTTTTGAAAATAATGTCGAGAATATCGGGCTGGTGGTCAAATCGGTAAGGGTAATCATCGGGAGTTAAGGTTTCAAATGCGTTATTTATTGCAACCTTTTCGAGTTTTATTCCCTCTTTGTTCGTATCTCTAGAATCCCATAACGTGCTTTTGGAATTTATATCACCTATGACTAGTAGTAGTCCAGTTGCACCGAAGATTTTTTTAATATCTTCTTCGATTAGTTTTTTGTTTGGTTGCCTGTAAGCACTTATTACTGTAATGTGGCTCTGGTCATCTATTGCAACCTTTGTCGTTGTTGTTTTAATTTTTAGATTGTTGATTTCTGGGGTCGTTCTAATTTTGTTTTTATAAGAATCGCCATCCTCCTGCAGCTATTGTAGAAATCCGATCATTACGATAGGCATAATATCCTGAAATTTTAAATTTGATGACGTCGTCTAGATTTTTAAAATTAAATTAATGTAATATTAACCGGAAGCTTAGACTTAGAATTGCTAATTAGAATTTTAAAATCATAAAATTCATCTTGTAAATTTACATTAAGATAATTAAGATAATAGGCATTAGGAACAAAGACTAGCCAATGTGCTCAAAGCTGATATTTTGTATGGTGAGATATTGATCTATCTTGTAAAAATGATTTTTTCGGGGGCAGACGCCAAGGATGACCTTGCAAATAATTTCTATAAGTTACAACATTAGTGTGTTTCCCATTGAATAAAATATTTGAAGATCTGTTGTGTGGTTTTAACCATTATGCGTAAGTATTTTCCACTGTAAAATAGTGCAGCGTATTAAACGTTTTTACCGTTATTCTGTTATCTGTATGTTTATAAGTAGTCGATTAAAATATCTTAGGGTTTTTATTAACTAATTAATTCTTCAGAATTCCTATAAAGCGGAAGCATTTTCTTCGGCATGGATGACGACTAAAATTTTTAGAAAAGCTAGTGACGTATTTGGTATTATAGCAATAATTAAAATCAAAAACAATAATTCGGTTAAGGCGACAAAACAGAGCTTTGTGTGGTTAATCACATGTAGCTAGTTTACTTTCGTGCTGTATGAGATCTATTAACACATCTCTAACAGCCATGACTTCATAAATTGTGTGGTTCATATGTCACTGTATGCGTTTTAAGACTTCTAAAATTAAAAACAGAAAAAAGAAACAAGGCGTTTTGACAGTCACGATGCTTTTATAGCGGAACTTGAGTTTGCATTATCAGCCTGGATTTAAAACCCAATGTTTAATTGAATAGATTAAAAATACCTCCATGAAGTACCTGCAAACAAACATATATTTTTTTCTTAATTGTGTTATAAGATTCCTAAATGTTGCTTTTACGATAGCGTTTAGATGCCATCCCTGTCTTTAACTGAAAGCTTCAGCTGGCACAAAAGAGAAAATCTGAAACTAAAATGTTTCTGCTTCGAACCGTGCGCATTAAAATAATTGCACATCTACTTTACCGTTTTCACGAAAGTAGTGAATTAATTCACGGTCCTATCGTGTCAATCACAATCTATAATCTCGTTAACATTGAACTTCAGTTACACGGCGCGCGCGCTCGCGCATGCATCAGAGGTCTGAAAGTTATAACGAGTCCCGCACATTAGTTAAATAATTCATAAGTTAAAATCCGACCGTGAATTTTTAAATCTGCGCTCTCTGCGAGTCTAAAGCTTAGATGATTTTCTGGCTAATGTTGACAGTTTTAAACGATCTATAAAACTGCAGATGTCACGCAATCAGTAAATTTAATTATCGTTCTAGTTGTGTATATATTGTTTATCTATTTATTCCAGTTTTCACCGAGGGCTTAACATAAAATTAACATTTTTTAACATATTAATAAATCTCTAATATCACATTATCTATAAAAACGTCACATTAAAAGTAATCTCCAAGAAATTTGTCATTTCCAAGAAATTCTGGAATATTAGACCCCAAATATTTACTTCCACATTACCTGCAGCCAATTGGCATATTTTTAAACGTTGGTTCTCAAAAATCAACAACACTATCTACCAAAATACCGTCCGTAAAAGCCTCCATATTTATTTGATGCGTTTCTACGGGGAGAGTTACAAGTCGGTAAGATAATTTAAAAACTTACGTAAGAAAAAAGTCCACCCACTGTCCAGCCTTGCTTTCTTACTGCGTTGACAAAAACAGGAGATCTAAAGTATCTATAGGTCACACATTATATGCGCATCACTTTATAGCCAAATTTATAGAAAAACAGAAACTGCAACAATACAGGTAGGGCTCTCGCTCTGTGCTTATTGGAATTTATGTAAACGCATATCAATCTGCCCAGCAGAATTCACAAAACCTCTGAGATATCGTAGATCGGATCATATTGCTTTTCGCGAAAAAACATAAAACCAATAATAGACAATATTTTAAGTTTCCGAGTTTCCAGAAGAAAGGCGCTCCTGCACAGCTAAATTGTGAACAAACGATAATAAACCTTTCTAAACAGAAACTTAACCAGGAAGCCATCAGTACTGTCAGCAAAGTTAAAAAATTTGCGGTAGCACCTAAATCCATCCGGTTAAGGACATTATAGCTTGCGTAGAAGCAGCCATGCGGAACCTATCAGTGGATGAACCAGAACAAATTCTGGTCGAGGCTTCATGCATCTTGCACCGTGTTAAGCCGCCTAAGAATAACCTACCCAGAGCAGAATTAAATGTACGTCGTAAACACAAGAACGGCGACACTATCATCAAAATGGACAAACTGCTGAATTCAAACAACGCCCCCAAACGCAATCCCACAGCAAGAATACTAGGTGACAATAAAAACTGATAAAAAGTTTCTCTAGATAACACCATCAAAAAAAAAATACATTAGAAACGCTGCCCCAAGAATAAATCAAAATCCGCAAGGGCAATGTATGTATCACTCATTATCACTGCCATTGGTGGTCATACCTAAAAACTGGCTAAATACTTAAATATTCTTTTACAATCATACATTGGACTTACTGGCAGTTACATCAAGGACTATGCACACTTTATTAACCACCTTTAATATATCTAGCTTCAGGAGAGACCATGGTCAGTTTTGATGCAACATAGCTCCGATCCAAATGGTCTGGACCACCTAAACCAGATTTTCCCTAATATCTTGCAGCTTTTTCGCCAGTACCTTACATCCAATTGCTTTGTTTGGAAAGGCAACTATTATGAACAAAAAGAGCAACAATAAATAGCTCACTCATCTTTGTAATCGCCAACTACCATATGAAGACGTACGGGTGTTTGTTTTTTTTATATTCTATTTCTATTGCTAATTTATAATCTACTCTTAACGTATAGTAATAAGTAAATGAGTTGACACAGAAGTTATTTAACACAGGCAGGGCTCTATGATTTACTCAATGTGCTCTTCTGGCCCTTGTCTATTAAAACTTTTGTCCACAGGCTGACGGAGGTAGAGGTTAGTAATGGATTGGTTGGTATGATTTAAGGTGGTCATTCTGCTCCTGGCGGCGTAACTTCTAATGACTTCAGAGGTGAATGGAATTTTGAGGTTGTCATGAAGAGTTTGGTTGCTGACGTACCAAGGTGCATCTGTTGATACGCAATGTCTTCGATCGGAAGAACTGCAAAATTTTGGTGTTTGATGGCGAAGGACCATACAGGTGTTAGGATAATTTTGTATAGCAACAGCTTGCTTTCTAGAGTCAGTTGGAATTTACGTCCAATTAGCCAGTGCACACTTTTCATTTTTAGATTGAGTTACTGTCTTTTAGCTTTTATATGAGCTCTCCAAGTTAGTAGCATTTAGAGTGTTTAAAGTAAAAGTAATTTGAGTTGATTTAGTGTTGTTTACTTTAATCCTCCACCGATCAAGCCAGCTGCATAGGATATTTGAGTGTGACTGAAGCTTTTTAGTTACGTAATCAGCGTTGGCATCAGATGACATTATAGCAGTGTAATCTGCAAAGGTAGCAATTAATGTTTTATTTATAGTTAGAATGTCTTTAGTATATAGAATACAAAGAAAAGGACTGGGGACACTTCCCTACGGAATACCGGTGCTGCTAGCATAGTAGTTTAGAACTTGGAAATGTCTTTGAATTAGATAGGACTTTAAGAGAAAGAAGATTTGGTGAGGCAGCTTTTTTTAAATTTTATATAAGAAGCCAAAATGCCATACCTTATCGAAAGCCTGTTGGATATCCAAAAGTACTGAGACACATTTTTTTTAATGTTTCTTTGATGAAGTTAACTATTCTATGGCATTACTGTATGGATGAATATCCGTGTCTTAAGCATGAGTATTATTAGCTGCGAGAGCACAACTTCTGAGAATTGTGGATAGGGATCCCAAAAGGAGAGTTCCCAAATAAGGTACCCTCACACTACAGCTTAGTCGTATCACAACATAGGAGCAAGAAGCACGCCTTGCTCATTACACAACAGTTATCAAGTGTCTCACAACAACGAGAATAAAACCGCCCAGAATTTTGAAAAGACTTAAGACACAATTGGGGACACTCTTATAAAGACTCAAATATATAAATGACAAGTAACTTTTGGAAGGACGTAAAGCAGTTACAAATAAAAATCATTGACGTCTTCGAAAAATAATCATTAAAAAAAATACTCGCAATATTCACCATTTTCATGACAGCTGATTTTATTTGCTAAAATTGCTTCTAAGATCACATTAATATTCAGACGATTGTTACTAAAAACCTGAGAATGCTAAAAGTATTCTTGAGATGGGTTCCTCGCTCCGCCTCAAACATTTTCGCAAACTCTAGAAAAATTAAGGATTTGTTCTGAATTAGACTAAGTTATTCTTCTTACAGTCAGAACTTGTGGCCTTGCGATTATCATGTATATGGACAATTAAGGGAGCATTTGGAGTTGATGTTGGGAAAATTTATTTTTAAGTTAGGAAATTATGTAACTTTATGTGTTTGCATTCTTAGAATGATTCCAATTCACCTTCACACTTACATTACTTTTACATTATAACTACTGCTTCTTCTTCCAGAGTTATTTTTGCCATACCAATCGCACAGGTTTTTTAACTAAGATTGTTTTTTTAACTCTATTGCCTTCAATCTTTCCTTGCATGGTTACTTGCAAAGTCTTATATTTTTCGTGTCGTAGTAGATGTCCAAAATATTGGAGTTTCCTGTTTTTAATTGTCGGCATTATTTCCACGTTCTTTTCCATACGCAATAATACTTTTGTGTGCCACACTCTCAACCCATAAGATCTTTAATATTCTGCGGTCCACCCACATTTTAAACGATTTTAGTGTTGATGGTTGCTTTTGTGAGAATCAACCATTCGGAACTACATAAAAGAGTTGAAAATTATAAAAAAAACTTTGTGAGCTTTATATTTAAGTTTAAGCTATCCAACGCATTCTTTGTATTTGAAAATACCAGGCTCGCTGACTCTATGCAAGATTTTATTTTTATACTGCAATAGCAGACAACCATCAAAATATAACCCATATCGTTCAATAGTTTCTACTACTATGTCTAAGAAACACTACATGTCTTCTTGATTATCATTCTACCATCTGAGTAGCGTATAGTATTAATGTATTCATCACCAATAAAAGGGCTTTTTTAAAAATTTATTCAAAGTAAACATTAAACAAGTTGGGAGATAATATGCACCCTTAACGGATTCTTCTAAATGCTTCAATTTCTTTAGATATTTAATTTTAAACTGTTGCAGTAAATTACTGACTTCAAAACAGATTTTCAATTGTTTAATTCAATTATAAGCATTAGCTTACAATTTAATTTTTTAATAGATATCTGCAGCATCATTTATATATTAAAATTTAAAAGCTTCTAAGATCACATTAATATTCAGACGATTGTTACTAAAAACCTGAGAATGCTAAAAGTATTCTTGAGATGGGTTCCTACGTTGACATGGTAACCAATTGAACCTCTGACATATTCTTCATATTTCAGAATATTTTTGGCACGTGCATAGTTCATCAGGCCTATAGTTCTGTGATTATTACATTTAGTGACGCCTTTTATTTTTGGTCATATAAAAAATATTAAAATCTGCTGCTTTATATAGGGTGTTAACCAGACCCGTTAATTTCTTTAACCCATTATTCACTAACAATTTTAAAACTTCAGTTGGTTGTAGCTTTTCCTGTTTGCTAGCCTTAAAGCTCTTCCTACTTCGTCTTGTTCCTTCAGTTTATAAAAAAAATTGTGACTGGCTTTCATCGTAAAACTGCTTAGTTATAACAATAAAATTTACATTTATAAATATTATACTTTTTATTTTAGTATCTATTATCAACAGTACGAACTGCATTATGAAATTGCAAATTTGGAAACATCAGGTTTTGTTTTAAATTACAAATTCATAATTTACATCATGTGTTGCTTTTTCTCAATCATACTTACTGTTTTAAAAAATTCACTGTCAGATAAATGTCACATGTAATAGATGAAAAACTTCAGTTTAAAATACGGTATTAAGGAGCTTTCACAAGGAAGTTTTGTGCAGTAAGCTAAAACCGACAATTACAAAGGACACCACAAACTACTGCCAAAGGGCGTCGTGTCGTTGCGTCGCAACGCGCGTTCTCATAGCACTCCCTAACAGCGGAACTTTGAGCACCCGGGAAATACTCGATGAAGTTTTAATTTTACCTATACTTTAATAGATATTTGAATCGTACATGAAACACTATATACTGTAACATACAAAGAAAACAACATTATGCTATATTAACCAGTTCCCAATTTTGATTTTCTGAAAATTTAGCTTTAATTAATTAGTATAGATGGGTATATAAAAAAATTATTTTGCTTCTAATGTTGTTGGTAATTACCGATTTTGCTCAGAATGATTTTTATCCTATTTTTGCTGTAAAGCATTTTTTATTACGAGGTTCATTCGAGTTATAACACCTCCAATTTTTTTTCTCACAAACTAATCACACAAAAATTGTGAAACTTGTGTCACTTCTCGACACAACCTTCCTAAACCGTACTCTTTCTTCTTCACAACGTCGACGCCACGTTTTCATAGCCGCTGCGAAGGCTTCTTTAAGAGTCTTTTTTGATCACTGCAAAATCGCTGATGCAATAACGACACGACTAGTAAATTTGCGACCACGGACAGTGTCTTTCATTATTGAAAACAGCCAAAAGTCGATAGGAGGAGCCAGGTCAGGTGAGTAAGGAGCATGAAAAATCACTTTAAAGTAGTCAGCATTTGTGGTGCCCACCTGGAGGACATTTTTCGCATTTTCAGGACTTCATGCAGGATTGTGTGCACAGATCCCACGGAAATGCCAACTTTGGAGGCGATGTGTTTCACACTAATACGGCAATCCCCCAAAACAAGTTTCTCCACTCGTTTGATCATGTCGTCAGACCGGCTAGTGCGAGGTCGAGATTGTCTTGGTTTGCTGTCACACGTAGTTCTGCCTTCTTTGAACTATCGCACCTACAAACGCACACTACACACATCCATAACACCATCACCACGTGTCTCACTCAACTGGCGATGAATTTCAATCGGTGTCACACCACGCAAATGGAGAAAACAAATGTTTACACACTGTTATTGTAATGAAAACGTCGCCATTTTAAGTGTCAAAAACGGTCTTCACTCTCACCGCTGCCACTAGAGTCTGTGCTGTACTGCCATCTCTGTCACGCATTCACAAAGAGTGCGCGCGTATTTTGAAACAATCCGTATGTTTCTGTCTGTTCCCAGTCCTGAAAAAAAAAATTGGAGGTATTATAACTTAAATGCACCTCGAATTTATTTGCAGATTAGCAATCAGAACACTACATATACATGTACATGTACTATACACATACACATATATATATACATACACATATACATATACATTTAAATCAAATTCTTTGATACTCTTATAACAGGAAATCCTTCAAATGATAGCTTTCATTACACTATTTATAGAAAACCCACTCATATTAAATACCAAATACCATCACCACCTTGCCCAAACTCATTCAGTTGCAAAATCCCTCATTACGAGATCCATCAGATTTTTCGATATAAAAAACCGCCAAACAGAAATTAAAACCATTACCACCACCCGACTGCAAAAGGGTTTTCCAATAAACCTTTATCACATATAATCAAAAATATAAATAAAAACATTAACTCCCAATCCTAAAACCTTTTACTATCGGCTTTACTCGCGACTTTCCGTTACTTTTCTTACGACTTGCCCCGTCTTTCTCTATTTCTAGAGATATGTGTCGCCTGATGTGCTAACATGTTAAATTTTTCTCTTATTTGGTCAATCTATCACTTAAGCGACCTTCTTGCACTATTACCTTCGGACTTTTTAGATTGTCTTCGACACTTTTTTATACTTGATCAAAGTATTTTATGATGCGACCATATACTATTTGAGATCATCGTTGAGGTTCTGCGATTTCTCTTAAGATTGACTCATTCCTTCTTCTGGCGGTCCATGGAATTCTCAATATTCTTTTTCATCGCCACATCTCTAGTGCATCAATTCTTTTTGTGTCTTGAGCTTTCAGTATTCAAGTCTCTGTACTATATAGAAGACTGGAAGCATTGGCGTTTTTATGGCTTCCTTTTTGTGTTTAAAATTACATCACTGTCATTCCATGTTTTGTTTAGGTCCTTGACCGCAGTCCTGGTTATTTCACATTTTCGTTAAATTTCAGGGGTACTGCTGGGAGCATTACTAATATGATTATATTGTTGTCTTCTGATAGTTTATCATTTGGAAATTTTAAATTAAGTTCTTGCAAAAGTGTTTCTGATCATGTATTTTTATTTTCTTTGATGTGCATTTTTCATTGCAGTTTTCAATTTTAGATGGAATCGAGCCACTAGCAGTCTATGGTTGCTTCCACATTCACCTTCAAGAAAGGCTTTTGAGTTGTTTATGGATGTTCTCCAACGTGTTCAGATTAATATATAATCTATCTGATTGCTATAGTTGCCATCAGAAAATATCTATATGGATAAGCGGCAAATATGTTGTTTCTATACAGTAATTGCTATTGTTAAAAAACTGTATGCACAGAAATTTATTAATCTTTCGCCCTTATTGTCTGGTTTAAAAATTTCATATTTTACAATGGCGCTCTTTTTGTGATTGTCGTTAGTTGTGCCTCCTACTTCCACATGAAAGGTCACCTATTGTAGTGACTGTCTCTCTATTTTAAATACTTTGTAGTGCAGTTTATTAGTTCTTCATTTGATTCGCTTAATGTGAAGGGGCATTGGGTTTAGATAGAAATTTTATGGAATTTATTATCATTGACGATATTGTATGCAATTAAAGATTTACTTATTTTAGCGGATGGCCTTAGCGCTACATTATTTAAGCTCTCATCTTCGTTGTCGAAAAAGGTAATTGTGTTACCACTGGAAGTGACGAAGTGTCCCTTTTCCTTGCAATGTGTATCTGATATACCTGTTATGTCCATCTTATGGCTCTTCAATTCTTGGTCTACAACATATCTATTTCCGGTTTGTAATGGTTCCAGGTACCAATATTTAGGTTACTTCTTGGAGTATAATATTTAGATTCTTTCTAGCTCATCCCCCCCGGAGACCCAATCGGGGATGATTCTTACCTCCGGAATGTTTAGGATTGAGCAAAACCATTGATTCTCTTGAGAAATTAGAATCGGTTGAGGTAGATTCCCGTTGCTTTCTCCAACTTTTGGTAGAAAAGGGATGATTAATAATGGGGAGGGATTATGGGTTAGAGATGATTCTTTCCCCGAAATGATAGGTGGAGAAAACCAAAAGTCGCATAGGCAAGTCTATCCTTTACCGGGATTGTATAAGTGCTTATCCCCTGGTTCCATATGTCTATTTCTTGTAAAGATTGTAGACGAATAATACGTTCTCTTTCAAATTCGCCAACTTACCGCTAATGTATTCTTTGTCGACGAAGCGTTCTTATAAGATGTAAGTCACATGTTTCACACTTGTATACCTATTTTATACATGATATCGCCAAAGGCTTAAAAATGTTGAAACAATACATACTTTGAAAAAATAAAACAAAAAGTAACAGTTAAGCTATGTATGATATTAACAGCTCGGAAAATTTAAAAAGCCTTACATATGCATATATATGACATTAATTCTCAAAGCAGAAGCTTCCCCTATATTGGACTTAATTTGAATTTTCCCTATTTCGTACTTTACCAGCTTATTGTACTTTTTTCGCAGCGGAGTCGACTCTTCCATCCTGAACGAGAAGAAGCAGGCCCCATTCACCTGGTCACCGAATTAAATAAGGTCAACGTGCTGGAGGTGATGATGGATCGGCACAAAAGCAAGATCGACATCCAGCAGGGCGGAGAGCACGGCAGGACGGCGCTACATCTGGCTGCCATTTACGATCACGAGGAATGCGCCAGGATACTGGTATGCAGAAGGAATTCCGTTAACTTTATTGCTTCTCGGGCATTTTTGTAATTAAGGATGTCGCGGAGAGGGTTTCTATTAAAAACTTTCCTAAAAATTAGTAAGCTAACACAGGGTTTAATAATCCGCCCTTTTGATTTAATTACCTAAATTTCAAATTTTAAGAAAGAATGTAATTTTTAAGGATAACTTAAAATAGGAATCTAAAAAGCACGTTTCTATAAAAAATTACTTGAAATTAAGACTAACGACGATATAAATTTTGCAAGTTAACCACATTTTGAATTTATAATTAAAATTTTATAGCTCATGTTGCAACTGCTATTTGAAAAAATGTATTAATTCGCAACTCTTCTATTCCAAATATTTTTATAGCTGATCGTTTATTCTTGTTTACCTCATTCACCTTATGTGGTTCATTATAATCCTTTTAACCTTCCTTTACTTTTAAAGCAATTTCTCTTCTAGCCTATTTAATTAGTTTGCTACTTTTCACTCTTACAGTATGATAATATTTGACTTTTCATCCTTTACTTAGTCTACCAAGAATTTTTATTAATTGCAATTTCGACTTATTTATTGAAATATAATATTTAAATACATTAAACTTATAGGAATTGGAGTGGTAAATTGCAAATATAAACACAATCAATGTGCGAAACGTATATTTTAATGCATAGCAGGCAAGCAAAAAATAGCTAGCGACAAACTTAAGTGAGCAGACGTGCACCTGGCTACGGCTCGCTGCGATCTACCCTGAAGCAGACAAATGTGCGCGTTGCAACGGCTGAATGCAACTCCACCATTTTGTCATTCGTAAATCGGTCCAAAGTAAAGGTCGAAACTAGGCCGTTTTGAAGAAAATGGAGGAAAATATTTCCTATAATTTTGGCAGCTAAAAGAAATCAAATACCCAATTTATTTGACACGGGATAAATTCGGTCTGTGCCAATTAACTCTAAAGCCATGAAAAATATGACCGTTGTAGGAAATATTTTTCAAATATTAGCTCCGCTACAGACTATTATAAATTATAATTGTGTTTCTGCAATTATTATTTTATATGTTACTGTAATAAACTGTTTCCTAGTAGTATCCATTCTATTTTAAATGTCTACTCTTAATATATGTAATTTTGTTGTAACCAGACAATATAAATAAATCTTCAAACGAGTAGAGATCAAATATTTCTAGACTACCCATTTGTCTAACGACAGTATAAGTCAAATTCAAATCGAAATCACCTCTGTTTGAAAAATAGGTAAATTTCTTGATTACAATTACCGTTGCAATTGACATTTTTTTTTCTTCAGCCTTGTAGCGCCCAGTATAAAGCATAGGCCTCCCTTTTTGGGGGTGATTTGGCAATTAAACGCCACGCTTGCCGGGCGGGTTGGCGAGTGGATAGTGAATGTACTTTTTACGACCGCCAAAGGTGTTTGTATGACGGCCAATTGACATACATGTTAAAATCTATCCAGTAATAGGCTCCTTTGAAAGTTACTTATTTGGTACATCTTTTTTCGGCTATTATTTTTTTTATTACCCCAGATAGTACATTTTTCGTATCGAATGTTTGTGATAGAGGGGTGAGTCTCATAGCGTGCTTTGTATGCTCTACTGCTTCATAAATTTTATCTGTAGTCTTAAAAAAGCTTCTTCTAGCTTTATGTTCTCGTGTCCCAGTTGGTCTTTTCATTATAGTCTTGCTAAGTTTTTGTGAAAAACTTAATCAAATGACATGCTATTAAGCTCCAAATATCACTCGAATATTACCTAAATCAAAGCCTCGCACCACTGACAGATTATCCACAACTCAAACGCTTTCAGAGAATTGATTGCTAATTAAACAAACAGAATAAAAACTAGTAGAAATAACCAATTGTAACTATTTATCTAAAATTGCTTAATGACAACATGCTAATTTACAGTGTCATTAATATTCATAGGCGTAATTAGTCTGACTTATCTTGTTAAAATATTCCAAGAAATATCTTGCATTTGCGTAAACATTTGCAGATTTCCATGAAAAGTTTTACACCTACGCAGCAATTTTGATGCAATAAATTAATTTCTATTGACATCTTCTGTTTTGCAATGAACATTAAAATTAAAAAAATTAAGGCACTGTTTACAAATATAGCTCTACTGCAAGAGTAAATTAAATTAAACCGAAATTATTTTTTTAATTTATTGAATCATTATAAAAACACAAACATACAAAGTTATTTTTCTACTTACCCTTTCGACTTAGCCACACATTTTCCCTAATGGATACAGTTTTCGCTATCGTAAAATAAGGGTGGTTGCGACACCTACTAATCGCGTCCGATCGTATCCACAGCAACATCGCCTTAGTCACGCTGGCTGTCGGATCACATCAATACCCTTCGCTTTCAACTGCTTCACATTATGGCAAAAAATGATTACGCTACCCATACAGTTGGGTGATTCTAAGAGTATTGTTTCCAAAACCGTGCCTTAATAATTCTCAGTCCGACTCGTGCTTTCAAACAGAGCGGACGTGTTGGGTGTTGCACCATCAGTTCGCGTTCTATGTTAAAAGTGACAGAATGTGTCAGTGTGCGCCGTTCACGTTGTGAAAACTAAAAACAGTTTTTGCGAGTGGAGACCTGTGACCCGCTAATGTGTTGATGGGGTTCTACAACCGTCTAGCTTGATTGTCCTGTGGCTCCTCGCGGTCACTCTTGTCGCCACAGTCGCTGTCTTGAGAGGAATAGCATCTTTATCCTGTGTCAAGTATTAGAAGAGTTCGTATTTGAATTTCGCGTGTCTACAGTCACCCCTATTTTATGTGATAAAGTGCTAGACTAATATTGCAAATACACGCATTTGCCCTTTAAACAAAAAAAAAACCCCACAGACTAAACAGAAGTGTATTTTTCATCATTAATTGTTTTTAGTGTCATCCTAAACGTCTGGCACTAACCACTCCTGTGCACATCCTTTAATAATGCAATACGATCTGTAATACCCATTGCTTCTGGACAATATAGAACAACCTTTAGCTCCAATTACTACAACTTCAATATATATATTCCAAATTTAACTAACAGGTAGGTCAAAATATAGGGCTACCGTATCCACCGCATTTTGCACAATGTAATTATCAATCAGCATCGACAAACCAAGAAACCATGAAATGAAACTTTAGTTACTTCAAGAAAGAAAAACGCAACTCCCAAAAACAAGATAATCGTACGTAGCAGCAAAAAACATCCATAGCGTCAGTTTAGCAAATCGCTTCCAAGAACTTCCAGAATGAGACGAAACAATAGAAGTAGGCAAATCCGATACAACTAAAACGAGAACAATAAAACCTCTACTAATTTTTGTCCCAAACGTACTAAACATTAACCTTCCCACAGTAGAACTGAATAACAACGCCAAAAAAATATACTTTAAAAATCAAGAACAAAAGCAAAATAAAAATTATGGTGGAAAATTCAAATACCTATAGAGCCATAGAAGGCTACTAGAACTAAAGGTATAGTTTTATACGTACCAGATGAAGAAGAAACGAAATCTTTAAGGTAGTAATCAAAAACCTTCACCATTTCAGTAATGTTAATGAATTAAAAACCGAGGTAGAAGGTCAAGAACGCCAAGTTACAAATATTTACAATGCCAAACATAGTTACCAAAAAAACACTTTCTATGTTTTTCCTTGATCTGGCTCTCTGTGAAAGTAACAACAAAATATACGAAATCAATCACTTACTACAATTAAATTTATAATAGAGCCACGACACCAGAAAAAGAAAATCCCACAATGCGTAACTTGCCGAAGACATGGGCACATTAAGCCAAGTTTGTGAAATACGAAGCAACCAACCTAACAAAAACGTGCATTAAAACATAAGAAACTGAACCCAAACGCGTTTTATGTAACGGTTCGCATTCCGCCAACTATAAAGGATGTCAAGTTTACCAAGAGTTAAAGAGGAGAAAATTTCCACCAGCACGCCCTAAAGTACTATGCAACACCCTGAAGGAGCGGCACACAGAAGAGCAGTAGTAATTATAAAAATCTCGATAAAGTACTATCAAACAGATAAATATATCCAAGAGCACATCCAGGCTTCAAATGCGGTTGCAGAAGACGGGATAGGATCAATTACAACCACAGTACTATATAGCTCACCAAAGCATAATATTAAAGCAGAACACTACACCCAATTTTTTAGAACGGTCGGAGTACGATTCATCGCCGGCAAAAACTACAATGCCAAACACCAAAATTTGTGTGCTAGAGTAACAACCACCAAAGGTCGGGAATTACGAATGACTCACCACAAACAACCTCAACTTACTCACCGCTAAACAGTCTCGGATCATTCTCTGATCGTAGTCACCCTAAGTTCACAAATTATTTATAAGTTTGGCCATCATAACTTCAAGATTGTTCTTCTGAGTCTAGTTATTTTGATTTTGTAATTGGATGTTGGGTACAGGCGGTATGCATTGACTATTAATGGTTGCCTTGTATGCATAAGATACACCCGGTTGGACTAATCGCAAGTTTTGTGGTGGTCTTGAAGTTTGGCGACCGTACATCCTCTATAGTTGGCTGGATTATTTCCTTAACAATTTACACATTTGACATCCCTGCTTCTTGCTGTTCTTTCGCAATTTTGTGTGTGGTAATATCCAGTGTATTTCATACATCTAGGTAATCTGACAAAAATTTCTGGAATGTCCATATCGTTGGCTCTTGAGGTATTAAATCACTTCCCGCTTCACATGGGGTGGTTCTAATTTTATTTTTAACTTTATAAAAAATAGGATATATATGTTTATTGTTTTCTTTCTTTTCTATCTCGACGAAAAACATTGGTAAAGGTTTCTATGGTTTATGTTATGTATGTTGAGAACTTTGTGACCATGAGTACTTATTTCATTGATAAATTCATTTAGACCAACGGTCGGGTGTATGTCTCTCAGCATTACTCTAAACTTTTTTATCTTCCTTGCACTTAAAAAATGGAACTCTTGCTTGCTTGTTTTTCAGAATTTTGATAATTTTTTTGTAGTGTTCAGGGGTTTTCACTTGTATTTTAACTTGGGTACTTCCTATTAGTTTTAACACGTAGTTATCTTCAACTTGTTCTTCTAGCATATCTGTTAATGGTTTGAGGTTATTGACTCTATGTACAAAAATTGGGGGGAGTGTAGTTATTTCTGTTTCAACTCTTTCAGGTGTCTCTTGTTTGGCAAGTGGTTGGAATCTGTTAGATACTTTTGGGGCTCCTAGCCAGTAGTCTTCTAGTATTTTTGGCTTTCAATTGAGCTGTGGTTCTTGAAACCCCCGTTGTTGCTTCCTTGTATTTGGGATTTTAAATTCTGGATTTGTAGTTGTCTGCATTGGTGTACCAGTTTTCATATAGCTTGAAAGTGTTGAAGTTTGTACCTGTACAGACAGTTGTGATGTTGAGTGTGATAGCATTTTCTGAAGTTGGGGCGACATCGGTTGAAATAGTAGTGGCATTTGGTGGTATTGAGAGTGTTAGATGAATGGTTGTTCGTACATACTGTTGTTTTGGGTTTACTCTGGAACCATTTGTTGGGTGGTTGGGTATTAAGAACATTATATTAGTGCGCCATACATGGCCTCCGTATTTATTGGGGTTTACTTGCAGGCGCTTACCTGCTTGAACTTAATTATATGCCACCACAATTGGGTTATTGCACTTGACCTTACGATCGGCGCTTATCGCTGTTTGCTTTAACTTTACTTTACACTCAGCTCTCTGACACGTCCTCACTGTGCGAAAGCCAAATGAGAACCTCTAGACTGGCGGCAGATGTGGCGGCAGGAACAGCGGCGAGGACCCGCAGGCCAGACGAACCAGTCCATATTGTTGACGGCCATTTGGCCCCTCCAATACGCCGATAGGTCACAGGTCTTACTAGCAGAAACTGTCCAGTTTTCAATACGCGGGCGGCGTACACTTACAAATATGTCACTCGTGACACAGAAGATAATCGATGAAAGCACGAGGCCAACTATTTATAAAATTAAAATTTTATGTGCCTGTAAAAGCAAACAGTGAGGTAATAAGTTCTTAAAGTAATATTGTATGTCTTGGAAACATAATGCTCTAAACTTCTTCGAGCCATTGATACTTGCGCCACAATAGTGTTATCGCGATCAATTCTTCGGCCTGTTTTCCGTATGTATCTCGATAATACGTCTTCTCGAATTCGCTAACTTGTCAATAATGTACCCTTTGTCAACGACGACGTATTCTCACATCGCGTAAATTACATCTGCCAAATCTGAATGACTGAAAACATTTTTATGCATATTTTACACTATTTCCCCAAACTTCATGTCTAAAGAGCGATATAACCAAATTTCGGACGATTAAACGGATGATTTTCAAACTTTAGACGTTTCCTAATTATAGTCGGCTTAATCTAATATGTTTCAATGCAATATAATTTGTTTTTAATGGTGCTGAAATTTGAATAAAGAGTATTGCATTTTTCGACTTCAAAGTCAGTGTCAGTACATTTCATGGGCTTATAATTTATATATTATTATATTTACACAATGTAGGGGTTGAACAAGTACTTATTTTTCTAGGTAATCTTCATTTCAATGCATGTACTCCAGCGGTCCACAAACTAGAGTGTTCTATCCCACAAAGAGGTTTTAAAGTTGGTGGTCCAACCATTTATGCACCACTTTCGGCACTTCTTTGTCCGTAGAAATTCGACGATCTCGTAAAGTACCTTTGAGCGATCCAAAGAAATGCTAGTCTAACGGGGCAAAGTCTGGGGTGTAGACAAAGTGTCCCAACACCTCGAAACCCAAATAAGTAATAGTTTCAACGATCTTGTCGGCCTTGTATATGAGTGCATTATCATACAGCGACAACACTTTTTCGGCAATAGACTGGTGTTTGGTGCGAACTGCTGGCTTCAGATTGTTGACCAGCAAATCACTGTTGATCGTACACCCCTTTTCAGCTAGTTTTTCATTCTTGTTAGCCTCAAGAAATCATTATTAACCCCTCTGAAAGTTAAGTCTTAAATTCCTCTCGTTGGCGATCTTGAGTGTTTCCACTCTATACTTTGCTTTAGATTTTGGTTCATATTGGTGAACGCGCATTTTATTTCTTGTAACTGTTCTGCTCAAAATTTTTCAGCCTTGCATAGGTCAAGCAAACGTTAACAGATCTTACCAGGCTTCAAGCATATGTTCTGCGGTAAGGTCTCTTGACACTCATGTCATGGGTAATTTCATAGGCAGAGCCATAACTAATCTGCATTGTCGATGGTGTGTCAGTGTTAATTCTCGAGTTTGCTGCATCTTCTTGTCAGCGTTGGAGATTGGCCGGTATCCTGCTCCAGTTTCCGGACCCTTTTAAACTTCTCTATCCACTCATACACCCTCTTACGTGAAAGAGCATTGTGTTGTAAACCTCCGATGACTTTCAGTCCCTGGTGAACCTAAACAAATCGGAACACTGCTCTTTGTGCCTCCTTAATTCACACTGCCAGCACAACGGTCATGTTTACACTGAAACAGAAGCAAAAATACGCTAGCAAGCTCAGACATTGATAACGTGACCACATTACAATCTAAGCATGCAGGCATGCACAGTGTAACAAACATAAAGATGTCATATGACGAAAGTGCAGATAATTTTCTAAGTATCATAAATTAAGTGTTACATTACTGGACGCAAACAATGTAGATACCGACTGGTAAAAATTAATTCAAATTGTTGAATAGTCCTTGTCATCAATAGTACTGGTAACGTTAGAAATATTTAATAAATAAAAAGTATGTAAATATATTTTATTTGCCTTTATATTTCAAAGTAGTAAACTTTGAAAGTCAACAAACAGTAGCATAGCAATTTTTTAATTCTCTTTTTTAATTGCAAATTGTATTTATATTATTTTTTAAAAGATTATATAGTAGACATGATTAATATAAAAAATTAAAAAATATTTATTGGACTGTTAAAGCTTATAATTATATTTTAGGTGATTTGCACAAGGAATTAGCAACTTATAATACCTTGTCAACATGGACTATAGTAAGCTTCAAAAATCGTAGCAACGTTTGCATTAAACTTATTACAAATCCGTTCATAAATAACGTCGCACTAATAAAGTCTCAAATTTTAAATTAAAAAGTGCCTTATAAATACTCCCAGCTATTGTTACTAAACAATGCGAGAAAATCAAATAAAATAAATTTCTGGATACCTACTACTTCGCCTTACCATAGTAATTTGCAAAAACCCCAACAAACAAGCCGCGACTGTTCGACCCCAGAACAATCGAGGCGCGTGCTTAAATTTATATTTAACGTGGTTTTATAAAATGCCGACTTTGAACGTTTGTTTTGGCTTTAGGAGTTTTCCGGCTTTGTTGGAGAACTTTTCCGGCTTTTGGTAACGTTACCTTTACAAATATATTTCAATTGACACGTGCATTGTTTGTTGTTTATTCCTTTTAAGGAATCTCATCGATTACGTCTGCTTTTAAAGTTCAACAACCAAAAAATTCAAAACAAATTAATTTTACTGTTGTTATTATTATTAGATAAAAGGCATTTAAAAACAACGTATTGAATTAAAAAAGTACGATTAGGTCTGTGGGATTTATATTTGTTTGATTTTTATTGTATTAAACTTAAATATATTATTCAACAATTTTTATCTTCTTCTTCTTATTATTTTATCCAAAGTTCTGTTCCAGTTCATCTGTTGTTATCTTTTTCTTAGCCTGCTCACATCTCTTTTTCCACCAAAGCTGTACTTGTATATTATCTTTGGTAATCGGTAATCTTTCATACTTTCGACGTGTAGTTTCTTGTTTGTTGTTTTCAATTGTTGTCTTATATAATCTCTGACTCTGTCGATTCAGGTACATTCTTTAACCGTTCTTTTGCCCTGGTTGGTTCTTTTCCGTGAAACACTAGATAGTTTTTGTCTTCTGATATGACATGATCAAATCATATTCTTTTTGTCTATCAAGTAAAGTTGGTGACAAACTTTTTAAAGTCCTTTTCATTGTCATGGATTATAGCTAAGTCGTCAATGAGAAGTAAATAATTGATACATTTATTCCTATTCATCCGAAAAACATTAGACACTATCTTATCCATTTACGAAAAGCGCCATCAAAGTACATGTTAAAAAGGGTGGGTTAATACTATGTTCTTATACTATTATATAGTATTATAATATTTTGTTATTAGGAAAGATTTTATTTCAGCGACTATGATAGATAATAAACTACGTAGAGAAGTACATGAAAAAAAAAGTATCAAAAAGAGGTCAAGAAGAAGACCGAGCAGAACTTGAATCGAAATATGTAGCACAGTTCAACCTCTACAAGAGCATTGTTTTCCTATTTTATGAAAAGCTGGAGGATCCAAGGTGGTATTGTTAATAAGTCCAAGGCCGGTCGTTTCAAGACTACCTTAAAATTTTTCGACAGGAACATCATCTGCATATTCGCGACAACCCCCGCATCATGGCTAATATTTATCGCTAAACCCATCTGTTCATAATATCAGACGAGGCCTACAACGAGCCTGACTTAATGGGTATCACCTGGTCAAGAAGCCGATGATTTCGGAAAAGAACAGAAAGGCG
Organism: Sinelater perroti; assembly: GCA_036346155.1. Lineage (NCBI taxonomy): Eukaryota > Metazoa > Arthropoda > Insecta > Coleoptera > Elateridae > Sinelater > Sinelater perroti. Next base: position 6,930,328 of record JARFIY010000215.1, read on the forward strand.
CGTGTAAAGTGAGCGCAAGCACACAACAACTGAAAGGAAAAATAGTGAGAAAATGTGCTCTATAGTGACAAAAGCAAGTACACAAACGGGATTCAATTAATTCAACACCCCCCCAGGTACTTTTTAATCCCAAGTACCAGATTCCCACGATGAAGTACGGAGGCGGATGTGTCATGGTCTGGGGTTATGTCTCCGGCTTGACATGGGTCTTCTCAAGAGAATCCACTGCATTGTAGATCTATATGAAGAAATCCTCGAAAACACGATACGTCCGCATACCAAGCAGGACTTGTGCGGGGGCTTTATTTTCTAACAGGACAATAATCCCGAACAAAGTTCGAAGCATGTCCGGGACTGGTTTGCTCGCCGTCGTGTGACTCTCCTCAATTGGCCCAGTCAATCCCCTGACCTGAATATTGTCGAAGGCTTCTCGACAGGGCTGGAGCGCCGTTTAGTTGGCAGGAATGCCAATAATGCAGATTAGAAGTGTGCCCAACTCGAGAAGGAATAGAAGAACATCCCCTTCTCTTTTATCCATACTCTTCTGGACTCCTTGCCTTGCAGGTGCCAAGCCGTCATTGATGCTAAGCGTTAGACCGTTGTTCACTTTTAATTGATTCCCGGTGATTTAGAGTTATTTGATGTATTTTGATCAAGTTTTGCCGTGTTAATAAAGTATTTTCCAGTTGAGTTATGTTTTTTTTTTATTATCTTTTGTTCAGTTACGTTAGATTGTTAAAAGTTAAAGCGGAGAATCAAAGAAAGAAAAGGTTATGTATTATAGAAGTTGATATATTTTTACAGTCTGGTATGTATAGTACACCCAATTAATGAGCTGCATTCTCAAGCTTCACAAGTGCATTTTTAAATCTGTCTATTTCGAAACTATTTTAATTATTATAATTTGTCATATATACAAAATTCTCTTAGACAACATCCGTTTTCATTTATGTTATTTTCCTTTTGTTCCAGTTACGTTAGGTATTGGTTAGTTGCCTACTTGTGTATTCAGGTCGCCACAGAATAGAAAGTAGTCATTTCTATGTACCATATAAGATTTATTTTAATCTGGAGTATGTCATAAACTACCCTATGATTTATAGACACCTACTATTGTCATATATTTCCTTTCGGTTCAAAACCTTGATATTATTATTCTTTCGAATGTACGTGTACTTCTTTAAAGTGTTATTCTACTTTTTGTTTATCATCACTCCCATGTCCGCTTGTGCTCTTTTATTCCAATCGAAATCGTTATATATTAACATAATAATATATTTTTCTAGATCTTTGAATCCTCAATGTCTATATTTGTTCCTTGTAGTTCTTTTTCTAATTCTATTTCTTTCGTGTTCAGTCCTTGAACATTCAACTCTTCCTAATCATTCGTCTTTCTTCACACGTTTCTTGACATCTTTAGATCTGTGCGTTTTTCCAAAGCAACGTTTCAACTTTCTAATACGTTGTGTTTTACTAGGCAGGTTACTGGCCGGGACGCTGAGAAGATTATTTAATGACCTTCTCTGATCTAGATCCGTTGTATTTTGCTAAACAGAAGCACATATGATCAGCTGTGGTTCTTCACCACATACAACGCTCTTATATTTTGGAAAAGCTCTAATTCAATCGGTTCTATAGTTGCGCTATATTGATTTTAATGTTAACAAAAACTAATTTACGATTTATAATCAAATACGTCAAGTCTAAATTTCTGAATATCCACGTATGTAATTAAAGAATAGCCGTAAATTATTAATTTAGATAAACAAAATATTCTTTATTAGAAACTATTAGAAAATTTTCTCACTATAGATCACCCAATTTGGAGCATGCCCCAGGAAGCCCTGCAACAACGGCTACTACCCCATCCACGAAGCAGCCAAGAACGCCTCCTCGAAGACCCTCGAGGTCTTCCTCCAGTGGGGCGAGACGCAGGGCTGCTCTCGCGAGGACATGATCTCTTTCTACGACGCGGAGGGCAACGTGCCCTTGCACTCGGCGGTGCACGGCGGCGACATAAAGGCCGTCGAGCTGTGCATCAAGTCCGGGGCCAAAATCTCCACCCAGCAGCACGACCTCTCGACCCCCGTGCACTTGGCGTGCGCCCAGGGCGCCACGGACATCGTGAAAATCATGTTCAAGATGCAGCCCGAGGAGAAGACGCAGTGCCTGATGTCGTGCGACGTGCAGAAGATGACGCCGCTCCACTGCGCCGCCATGTTCGACCACCCGGAGATAGTGGAGTATCTGATTGCGGAGGGGGCCGACATCAACGCGGTGGACAAGGAGAAGAGGTCTCCCCTGCTGCTGGCGGCCTCGAGAGGGGGCTGGAAAACCGTCCACTCCCTGATCAGGCTTGGCGCTGACATCAACGTCAAGGACATGAACAGGAGGAATGTTTTGCATCTAGTTGTCATGAACGGCGGGAGGCTGGAGCAATTTGCCAGTGAAGTTAGTAAGGTACGATCTTTTAATTTTAATAAAACTCAAATAAATGCTAGAATAAAAGCATATTACTAATAAGTAAAGAATGTAATCGATAAATAATTTGTTCAAGCAAAAATATCAATTAAAATTCAAAGGCAATAATTGAATGACAAGAAATCTTCAACTTAAAGAGACACAATTAATACATTTTATACGGAAGAGATTCACATCAGCGTCTAGTCTTAATTTATCCAAACTTTTACTGGGTTGTAAAAAGTTCCTTAACACTTGCGGAAGATTTGATTTTAATGTGCAAATAATATCAAAAAAAAAAATTTTTCCCTGCTCTTTTCACGTCACCATATCTTATTAACCTTTTTTATTCTGTGACACTCGATAGAACTTTTTTTACTACCATTTGTCTTTTAATTTCTTTATTTCTTAGTTGATCTCCTCTTATTATCATGCAACACCTTCACCAGTATTCCAGTTTTATCACTTTCATTTTATTTCTTTTATTTATTAGTTTTTTGACCAATAAATCATTATACTTTGTACTATCGCGTTATTCATTCTCTATTTCGTGTTTTTTGTGATATTGTTTGTCCGATTCTGCTGTTTAGTTCTTCTTCAGTTGCTCCTATTTAGAAATACAGTAAATCCCAAGGCTTTAAGTATATCCTTTCCTTTAATTCTTAAGTTTTCGTTAACTGTGTTGCTCGTGGATAACGAACAAAAGGAATGTTGGCTGCATTTTTTATTTCGAGATACATTTACCGCTCGCCCTGAGAATGGCGCACTCGACGAGATCCGGAAACTCGGTGCAGTTTCGACGTGTCGCCCTACGGTTCTCGCTCGCCTTGCCGAAGGTAGAGGTAGGCCAAAAACTCGTTGGCAAGGAGTCTCAGCTGCCGTCTAGACAGCATCTGGCTCCGCGGTACCACCCCGATGACCTCGGCGCGCGCTCAGGGGCCAGCGACCGCCACAATTTCTAAGTCCTTAATTTCTTCATTTATAATTTCTAGATACCCAATTTTTCAAAATTAATTTCCATGCCTGCTTTAGTGTACTCCTCTTGTAGCTTTTTAATCATATATCCCAGATCTTCGTCATCCTGCGCGATTACAACTTGATCACCGGCAAAACTTAGTGTATATAGGCTTTCCTGATGAATTGGGATTCCCATGCCTCCACACTTCTTTTCCATGTTTTGAGTATGTCCTCTAAGTAAATGTTAAATAAGTTTTGTGTAGTTGAGCACCATTGTAAAAGTATTTTTGATGATCTAAGGTAGTTACTGGTATTCCATTCTATCTTCGCTGCCACTTTCTTAGTCTTGTACAGTTCCTGGACTTCTTAAATTATTTCTTTGTTACTTCTTACGCATGGCATTCCATAGTTTTCCTCTTGGTATTGAGTCGTATGCTTTTTTGAGATCTATGAAGAGTGTACGTCTCTAAACGTTGCCTGCTTCTTTTCTATTCATTGTTGTATGTTATATGTGTTATCTGTACAGGACCTTCCTGCAGTAAATCCCACTTGGTCCTCTCCTAGTTTTTCTTGTATTTTCGTTTCTATTTTATTTTATATTACTTAAGTTACTTAAGTAACAGTGTGACTGAGCGGTTAAGGCATTTGCCTGCGATGCGAACCGACCCTGGTTCAATTCTAGTGTCAACAGCCTGGCGGGTAGTCTATACAGTTACTAAAAATAATTGAATATCTGCATTTATTTCGAACAAAGGGTAATAATGCGGTTGTCTAAGGCGCAGTGCTTGTCACATCGTCCCGTATCAAAGATTGTACGCACATGGAAACCTTCACCTTTCAATTTGCAAGCCATGATTCTACGTGAAGCGTTAAATTCTCGCCGTTATTGTTATAATTAATAGAAACACTTCATGATTATGTTTAATTTTAGTATTCTACCCACACGCCATAAAAAATGGCTGTCTATAATATCCTTAAAGAACTACGTTCTTATATGATTAGTTTATTCATTACCAAAGCTATAATGTGATATGAATCAAAATACGTAAACATATTTAAGAAACAATTCCCTGTATTAGACGATGGCATGACTTATCGATGTTTTAGACTCAATCACAGTGCAGCCTCCTGCAGCTTCTGAACGAGAAAGACAACACCGGGTGCTCGCCCCTGCACTACGCGAGCCGAGAAGGTCACATCCGCAGTCTGGAGAACCTGATCCGTTTAGGGGCAGTGATTAATCTGAAAAACAACAACAACGAGAGCCCGCTGCACTTCGCCGCAAGGTCAGCTTTTAATTTTCCCGTTAGCTTTCTAGACCTTGCACTGGCGGGGCTTGAGTGGCAATCAGGAGCTGCACAGCATTCTAATTACGCGGCGCGTGTCGCTATAAGTCAGAAAAATAGGAAGCCGTACGGCGAGAAAATTGCCTGATTTATTCCAGGTTTTTGCCTTTCGCTTTGCAACAGGCGTTCCCTATCGATTGGCTTCGCGCATAAGCCGGCATGCAAATATCGCGCAACAAATAAATCTTGCTAGGCTTGCTCAAAGAATTTCTTAATTTTTTCATGCTCGAATTACGTCTTGTACAGATACGGACGCTATAATACGGTTAGGCAACTGTTAGACTCCGAAAAAGGAACTTTCATCATCAACGAGAGTGATGGGGAGGGAATGACTCCTTTGCACATTTCTTCCCAGCAAGGTCACACCAGGGTCGTACAACTGCTACTGAACAGAGGTGCGCTTTTGACATAGGGACCATAATGGAAGAACTCCTCTACACTTAGCGGCCATGAATGGATACACTCAAACCATTGAGTTGCTGCTTTCCGTTCATTCTCATTTGTTAGACCAAACTGATAAAGATGGGGTGAGTTTTATCTGATAGACCACAAAATTGTAGGTATAGTTACATTCTTTCAGAACACCGCACTACATTTAGCAACGATGGAGAACAAACCCACATCTATTGTGCTGCTGCTGTCAATGAAATGTAAATTGCTATATAACAAAATGCAAATGAGCGCTGTCGATTATGCCATCCACTACAAGTACCCCGAAGCCGCGCTAGCTATGGTGACTCACGAAGAAAGGTTTAATTAGTATAAGTGTAACCAGTTTGTTATGATTATCATGTAAATTTCAGAGCTGATGAAGTGATGCTGCTGAACTCTGACAAACACCCTTGCGTTACGCTTGCCTTGATTGCATCCATGCCGCGCGTCTTCGAAGCCGTCCAAGACAAATGCATCACAAAAGCAAACTGCAAGAAGGATTCCAAATCATTTTATGTAAATTTATTCACGGATATCAGCGTTTCCGTTTGTTTCTATTGACCGAATACTTTTAGGTCAAATACAGCTTCACCTGTTTGCAATGCCCGCAGTTTTATGCAAACATGGATGGAAAAACAGGAGAAGCGTTAAGTATCTCGAAACCAATACCTCTTCCAGCACTAAACGTAATTAAATGAAATACTAATTTATAAATTATTACATTAATTTTTTATCGGTAGGCGATGGTATCTCATGGAAGAGTAGAGTTGCTTGCGCATCCCTTAAGTCAGAAGTATCTACAGATGAAATGGAATAGTTACGGAAAATACTTCCATTTGGCTAATCTACTATTATACAGCATATTTTTGGGATTTGTCACCTGTTTTTCTTCTCTACTAATGAAGCATGAACAACCGACAGAAAGTATTATTCAAAGACATTTGTATGGAGATGGCGACAGCCACCAACATCATTCCCCATTTTTTTGGAGGGAGAAGCTTAATAAAACATACGAGGTACGTTACTGTCTTTATTTGCTACCTTCTAAATATCTCATATTTTGGTTTAGGAATACCTAGCAGACAACAAAGCAGAAATTTTAAAAGTGACGATGTGCCCTCTCATGTACATGAGTGCCGTGACAATAGTGGCCTTCTTAGGAATATACTTGATCCGTGAGTTTGTCCAAGTTTACCAGCAAAAGTTTCTCTACTTCCTGGATCCCATCAATTTGGTTTCGTGGTTGCTGTACGTTTCCGCCGGAATCATGGTCTATCCGATCTTCGGCGGAACAATCACGGAGATGCAATTTTCCGCTGCATCGCTAACGATCTTCCTGAGCTGGCTAAACTTGCTGCTCCTGCTCCAGAGGTTCGACCAAGTGGGAATCTACGTTGTCATGTTCTTGGAGATTCTACAAACCCTCATTAAAGTCTTGATGGTGTTTTCGATTCTAATCATCGCGTTTGGACTGGCGTTCTACATCCTGCTTTCAAGGGTGAGTTGTTAGAGGTTAATTTGTTCGAAGTTTACGTTTAATTTTGCAGGGAGAGCACCTTTCGTTCAGCACTATCCCAATGTCTTTAATGAGGACATTTTCGATGATGCTGGGCGAAATTGACTTTTTGGGCACTTATGTTGAGCCATACTATTTGAAAAAGGATGATGGGAGGTCCCTTCCGTTTCCGCTGCCAACTTTCTTCATTCTTGCCGTGTTCATGGTTCTAATGCCGATCTTGCTGATGAACTTGCTAATAGGTTTAGCTGTAGGCGATATTGAGTCTGTCAGGAGAAATGCCCAACTGAAACGATTAGCTATGCAGGTATGATTAAGAAGATAAAAATGTAAAATGGTTGTCTTATTAAAAATTTAGGTAGTGCTACACACAGAACTGGAACGGAAATTGCCGAAGATTCTTCTCGAAAAAATTGACAAGAACGAAATTATTGAATATCCAAATGACACCAAGTGCAAGCTCGGCTTTTTTGATTCCATCATTCGCCGATGGTTTGGCAACCCCTTCTCTGACGACGGTATGATTCTTTTTTGTTTTAATCACCTGCATGTAGATGGGAAATTTAAACGGTGTAGCTTTGTAGATATTTACGGCCAGACTTAAAATTCCCTAAAAGGCGTTTTTAGCATATTCTCTTTACAGGAAACAAGCAAAATCAACGGTTTTCCCGCCCGGCAAGGTGTCGCGGTGCTGGTAGGGGCATGAACTATTTACTAGCAAGCTGTATTTTGTGTGCATTGTGTGTCGTATACATATTTTGTTTTTGAGCAACCCTGTAGATAAGTACCCTTCCAGTTGTTTGTAAAAATCGTCAGTAGTTGTCTGTTATGTAAGTATTTTGTAAACCGTGGTAGTACCTATGTGAAACGCATAGACTGAATGATCTACACATAGAAAGACAAGTAACGTCACTCTCAATGTTGGTTTGAAATTAGATAGCTTGTGTCGCTGAAAATTTTAAAATAACGTTGCTTTGTTTAGGTCTTGATATGATAATAGAAAGCAACGAAGACTATCTGGCAACAGAAATGGATAAAAGTAAGAGAAAGCTAAGAGACATTTCAGTCATGTTGGAGAGCCAACAGCAACTGCTGAGACTTATCATTCAGGTAAAATAAAACAATTGCATCTTCGGAGAATTGCATTAAATTGTCGAATTATAGAAAATGGAAATAAAAACAGAAGCCGACGATGTGGACGAGGGGGTGTCCCCCAACGACATTCGGCCTCTCACCATCTCCTCCAACAGGTGGACATCTCCCAAAATTCGGAAGAAGCTGCGCTCAGCGCTGAGCTTCACTAAGCCCAGCCCAATATAATTGTTTTGATGTATCCCACCAAAATGTCAGACATAGTGTAAAATTAAATGTCACTTCACCGTTAAATTCAAATTAGCTATCATCACCATTGGTGTTACGTTGTTGGCATTAATTGTTTTAATGTGGTTACCACAACTTATAAGTTGACCCCTGAATTAGTAAAAGTACGCGATTAAACAAATATGCTATTTAAATTTTTCTATTACGTACAACATTAATAGCGAGTGGGCTTCATAAAATCCTTACTTTTACCATCCAACGCTTTTTAGCGACAGCTTGAATCGTTATATTCCACAGGAAGCGATTGTAGCTGACAGTTACTGAACTGAAACGAACGCGTGACTTAAATCTCATTTTGTCACATATCTGATCGTGATAGGAGGTACGGAATAGCCGAAAGCAGCTCTATTTTCGATACATTTTTATCAGGCATATTTTTAGATGTACTTTAGACGTTACTAACTTAGAGATTTACGTGTAAGCTGCACTTGAACCATGTACCATTAAGTGTCAATACGTTACCTGCAAATCTAAGGAATGGCTATTCCTTAGGTTTATCTTTGTTTAATGTAACGTCACTCAATTATCGGTGTTGCGTTAATGCACAACTTAAATGTACCCATAGTAGCGCTGTTAAAGTGTCGTAAACGACGATAAATGTGTTATGTAATTTCTGAACACAATAAATAAATGGAAACGTAAAATTTCAATCGTTTTATTGAGGTAGCTAAAATTATTTGCCCTTTGTTGTATCATCAAATATCTATAAAAATAAATCATAATAATATAATTACTTTTATAATTTACATACATAGATTAACGATTTTTTTTATTCAATTGGAGCAGACAACAGATAAAAGAAATGTTTAAATTTGTACTGATCAGAAAGTCAAAACAATTTTCAAACTTCGCCGTTATCAATATACAAAGGCTCAAACGTCAAGGCCACCTAGACAACAACGGAAATTAAGCACCTCATTCCCTTCTGACAAGTACAACACTGACGACTAACGTAAAGGAGTACAATATAACAGCAAATATCTTAAAGTGACACTCGCATAACTTAACTGCAATTAGAAATTAAATCATGGCCTAAAGCCAACATTAGAGAACAGAAATGAAAGTAAAATTAGTAGAAAAAATGAACAAAAATATATAAACTGAGTATAAATTCAATTTAAAAAAACTATAAAAGACAAGCTCCAGTACTCCAACTCACATAAATAAAATTAGGGAACTGACGGAAAAAGAGATAAAAATACTGCACAAAAGAGTTGACAACTAAAGTAACACGAAAACAATGTATATAAAAAGGCCTAAAATTGTTAGGAGAAAAAACTATCATACGAATTTATGTAACTATAAATTATTCCACAGTAAAGAAGAGAAACCTGCTAGAAATTTTGCAAATAAAAAAGGAACAAAAATAATACACAAACTAATGGAACATGGAACATCAGGTCAATAAAGATAATGTAGTATTGGGTGTGCCACAATTGACCATGGTCAAGAATTGGACATTTCTAGAAGCTCTCTGCAGCGTATTCTCACGAAGGATTTTCATCTTCATGCTTACAAAGTTCAATTGACTCAAGAACTGAAGCCTATTGACCACGCACAGCAAAGAGAGTTCGTTGAATAGACTATGGAACAACAGGTGGACGCTGATTTTTTGGATAAAATCATTTTCAGCGATGAGGCTCATTTTCATTGTGAAGGCTTCGTTAATCGTCAAAATTGTCGCATTTGGGGTTCAGAAAATTCACGAGTGATTGTTAAACAATAAATGCATCTGCAGCGTGTCACTGTTCGGTGCGATTTTTGGACTGGAGCATCATCGGACCATTCTTCTTCAAAATCAGGCAATAACAGTTAATGTTGTTCGCTATCGCAACATGATAATCCATTTTTTGTGCCTAAATTGCAAGATACGGATGTAAACGACATGTGGTTTTAACATGCCACACAGCCCACGAAACAATTCAATTACTGCATCAGTTATTTCCTGGTCGTATAATTTCCCGTTTTGGTGATTAGAATTGGCTGCCCAAATCGTGTGATTTAACTCCGTTGGATTTCTTTCTTTGGGGTTTTTTGAAGTTTAAAGTTTATGTCAACAAGCTCACGACCACCCACGCCTCCAAGCAGGAAATTAAGCGCTATATCAACGATATTCAGCCACATTTATGAAAACGGTTACGGAAAATTTTAACAAAAGAGTGCACATGTGCCAGCCAAGCCGTGGAGGCCACTTATCCGGTACTTGCGTGAATGTTGGGACACCCTTTATATGAAACCTTAGATATACACGGAAAAAAACACCATAATTAATAATTAAAAACGATTAACATTAAAAAATAAATAAAGTACGTCAAGTAATTATAGCGCACCTATTTAAACTCCCGTTAGTTTTAACATAATCACACAAATGACATTGAATTTCGTATTTGCGCAGAGAAAGAGGTAAAAATTACGTTTTTGATAAGAAGTTTGTGTACTATTCTGTTCGCAGAAATGATGCACAAATATTTCTTGCTTCTTTTCTTGCTTTTTTGGATCGTTTGGTGGCTCGAGAGGGCTCCCCTCTGTAGTATATTCAGATCAGAGTAATTTTTGTAGAGCTAATCGCACTCTCAAGGGAACTTGAATTTTTGAAGTTTAACTAAAAACTCCATTTTCGACCATCTTACCTCTCGTCAAATCTCGTGGAACTTTAATCCACTCTATGCCTCAAATTTTATATATATTTTATATATATATACTCAGTCGCCCGCTTTGCTCCCTTTCTCCCTATCATACGAAAACAGCCACTTACTTGAGTCCCAAATATTTTCTGATCGGCGCCCTGTTGTCGCCTCTTGAGGTTCTTGAGTCGTCCAACCAGACTTTGAAAAATCGCTGGATTAAACTACGTCAAGACATTTGGAAACGTTGATCGCGAGAACACCTTAATACTTTAATACAGAGATGTCGTTCTCATCAAAGGTATTTCTACGCATTCTTTGCCTTAGTCTGTGGGCCGTGTAACGGTCTTACATCCGAGTTCGAACAACATCCCCCGCGTTGCCGCAGTTCAAGCTATCAACAACCCGAAACTGTTAACTCCAGCTGTCAGCAGTCTCGTTTATTTTCCAGCTGAATAGAAACAGAACATTTAAGATAAATAAAATATTATAGTTTAACGTACATCCCTTCTTTTTCTATATAAATTTTGGATCATTCATATGATCGCCGAAAGGAGTATGCGAAGCCCTTTAAAAGTGTGCTTAAAACTGCTTTGTCATCTTCAGCTTTACATTCCGCACTTGTATTTCGAAAGCAACGGACGTGTGTGCGCTTCGAGATATTGGTGCCCGAGGCGTTCGACGCCGCCCGTGCTATTTAATATAAAAGGTCAGTTATAAATTTTATTTACATTTAATAATATTTCACGGAAATAAGGCCGCCATGCTGGGCGTGCCGAATTACGGGTATCAGTACTCGCAAAATCAACAACCTGTGACGTACGACCAACAAATCAATCAAGGCACATTTCAACAAAATTTACTGATACACCAATTACAACAGCCATACTTCGCCTCACAATCGCAACCGCAGCCACAAGTTCAAGTAACGCCGCATTATTTCCCAAACTATTCACAGAAAAACACAAATCTACATTCAGCAATCACTCCAATGCAAACAAATAATGACGATTCCTGGAAAACGCCAAATCCAAAAAAGACAAAACGCTCTGATAATGACATACATCGCCATTCGAAACAAACGAAAACAGACAATTTATGGTTAAACGCTACAAAAACCACAAACCGATATCAGCCTCTCGCAGAAAATATCGGATCGAAAATATCAGCACGGAAGAAGTACAACCACCATGAATATTTGTTTACGAGGTTAATAATACCAAACCCCTTATCGACATGTTAAAAGAAAGAGTAAAAAATCAGTACACACTCAAACTGATAGGAAACACGCAAATCAAAATACAGCTCCACAAAGCTGAACATTACAACACCATTGTTAAAATGTTAAAAGACAAACATACAGAGTTCCACTCGTTTCAAAATAAAACCGATAGAAAATACAAAATGGTACTACGAGAAATGCATCCCTCAACCGATCTCAAAGAACTAGCGGCAGAAATTACAAGTCACGGACAAGTATTGAACATTCATAACATAAAACACAGAATTACAAAACTTCCGCTACCCCTCTTCTTTGTAGAACTTCAGCAACACAATAATAACAAAATCTACAAAATTGATTTATTAATGCACTCTAAAATACGATTTGAACTCTCACTCGTCAAGCGAGACATTCAAAAAATTACTGCCACAGAACAGCCCGATGCGTGAAATGCGCCGGCGAACACCTAACCAAGGAGTGTACGCGTAAAACTAAAAGTACAGGCGTAAAATGCGTTAATTGTCAGGGCAACCACCCAGTTAATTATAGAGGATGTACAGTAGCCAAGTAAATACAAAAACGAAAATTTCCCTCCTTACGGTCCAGGCAAGCTGAAACTACAAATCCTTCCTTCAAACTCATTAGTACAACAGGGACCGACGTACTCACAAAGAACGCAAGGAATCAGCGCAGAACCGCCTACTACCACACAACAACTACCCAATAAAAATTCACCTACATCAGATAACAATCTAGAAAAATTAATGGTCAAACTGATGGAAAGAATGGACACTATGCTCAATCTTTTAACAGCCCTGATCAGCAAATTTCAATCATAATGGACAACACCTTAAAAATCGTAATCTGGAACGCCAACGGATTAGCACAACACAATTTAGAAGTCAAACAATTCCTCATAAACAACAACATTGATATTATGATGATATCGGAAACACATTTCACACAAGACATAAATGAAAATACCCAAATATACAATCTACGCAACCAATCATCCAGACAACACTGCTCACGCAGGAACTGCACTCATAGTTAAAAATACTTTAAAGCACTATGAACTTCCCAAATATCACCAGGAACACTTACAAGCTACCACCATCGTTGTACAAGAACAGAACAAGGAAATAGTATTCTCTGAAATTTACTGCCCGCCCAAGCACAACATAACCAAGCAGCAGTTCACCGACTTCTTCCAAACGCTCGGACCCCGCTTTATAGCAGGAGGAGACTATAATGCAAAACACGAAATTTGGGGATCTAGGGTTACGGTCACCAGAGGCAGAGAGCTATTGAAATCCATTGAAGATAACAATCTTTAATAGCTATCAACAGGACAGCCTACCTACTGGCCTACCGATCGACGAAAACTTCCCGATCTTCTGGATTTTTGTGTAATCAAAGGAATATCTGATAGATACACCAAAGCTAAATCCAATCTAGATCTTTCATCTGACCACTCCCCGATAATTGTAACATACAGCGCAAAAATACTAACAAGAACTACCCCTCCCACTTTGTATAGTAAGCAAACAAACTGGGAGTATTTTCGAGAGATCATCCAAGTAAAGGTTAAATTAAACATTCCTTTAAAAACGGACATTGATCTATTCTATGCATCTCAACCAAACCTTACAGGATGCTGCCTGGGAAGCAACTCTTGACAACGAAGAACAGGGTACACTTGACCGTTGCCCTCTGTTTATTAAACAAAAAATAGCAAAAAAACGAAGACCTCGACGAATTTGGCAAAACAGTAGATCCCCACGAGACAAAAATAGTTTTAACCTTGCTACCCAAAATTTAAAAACCCTCCTGAAACAGCAGAAAAATACAAAATTACCTATCCAGTTTAACACCTTACGAAGCCACAGATGCCTCATTCTGGAGAAAAACAAAGAAATTAAAAAGACCAATTACGTTCTACCCCCAATCAGACTCCCTTATGGTAGCTGGGCTCGAAGCGAGGAAGACAAAGCAGCAGCATTTGCAAATCACATGTCTACAGTGTTCCAGCCAATACCCAGAACCTGCACAGTGGAAGAAGAACAAACAATTCATTACACATTAGCGGAACCACTTGAAGCACAACCTCCTCTAAAGCCCGTAAAAGTCAAACAAGTAATAACTGCTGTCAAAATTCTTAATCCGCATAAAGCACCAGGATATGATTACTCACGGCAGGTCTATTAAAACAATTGCCAGAAAATGGCTTTAAATTAATTACATATATATTCAATGCAGCTCTAAGACTTAAAATATTCCCCGAACAGTGGAAAGTTGGGCAAATCCAAAGCTCGAAAAAACCCAGAGGACATTACCTCTTACCGACCAATTAGCCTGCTACCTATAGTCTCTAAACTATTTGAAAAGCTGCTTCTACAAAAAATACAAACCATACTTGCAGACAGAAATATACTCACACATCAGTTTGGTTTCAGGGAAGGACACGGTACAACAGAACAAATTTATCGAATAACAAAAATAAACCACGACTAATATATAAAATTAGAAGGGATCTTCCACAAATGTATAAACTTATTCGGTCATACCTAGAAGGACGAACTTTTCAAATCAAACTAAGAGAAGTATTGACTGACCTCTATCCAATATACTCAGGAGTGCCACAGGAAAGTATATTAGGACCAGTTCTCTACCTTATATATACAGCAGATTTGTCCACAATTCCTCAAACACTCGGCCACCTACGCCGATGATACAGCAGTGCTAGCATCACACTCAAACCTTCGTGTAGCTTCTAACTACCTCGAAATCGTTCTCAATAAAATACATACCTGGTCACAACTATGGCGTATACAGGTTAATGAAACAAAATACGTACAAACAACCTTCACACTACGAACAGAAACCTTCCCATCAGTGACACTTAATGGTAAACCTATTCCTCAACAGGATAACGTCAAATACTTGAGAATTAATTTGGACAGACGCCTCTTATGGAAAACACACATAATGAAAAAACGAATGCAATTAGGGCTCAAATCCCGACAAATGTATTAGTTAATTGGAAAAACATCCTCCTTATCCATAGAAAATAAGTTGGTACTGTATAAAACAATCATGAAACCCACATGGACATACGGACTCCAACTCTGGGGATCGGCCAGCAATTGCAACTTGAAAATCCTCCAACGCTTTCAACATAAAGTCGTAAGGACGATAGCTAACGCTCCATGTTATGTTCCCAATTGGGTTCTTCAACAGGATCTTCCTCTCCCAACCGTACACGAGGAAATTCGCAGAGCTAGTGCAACATATCTAAGAAAACTTAGTGTTCACCCCAACATCCTAGCAGAATTTGCTTGAAAAACAGTGTATTAAACGTTTAAAAAGATACGATCCATTAGACTTAGGAACACGATATCAGTGATCAGTGTAATTTGTGACCTCTTCAGCGCCGACGCAGTTCGATCTTACTAAGCAAGAATGAAGTCAGTGGATTTTATTCTTACAGGATATTGCATGTCTATTAGCCAAACTATTTACTTATTTTTGATGTTCAACAGATTGTAAATGTGCAGTATTTAAAATAAAAAAAATCTTCCGCTTGAAAAACAGAAAGAAACAGAAGCTCAATCCAGGTAGTAGATAAAGTGACCTATTTTCCAACAAAAAATTGGCCTCTTTTCCATTCGTCTTTTAAACGACCATCAACATCCACTCAAACATCCGCCTGTAACTCGAAGAATCTTTGTTGTAAGTGGTTTATTATTTATTTATTATTATTATTTATTATTATGATCGAATGAATTTCTGCTGATAAGATATCAGTTCCCGCACCGAGTATTTTTCCAACCAAGTATTTGCTTACTAAAATTCTGTAATCAAAAGTTTAGCTCGAGATTAAATTTTTTATTAGACTAATTGTTAAAATAAAGAGAGCTCAGCATACAGCTACAAAACAATGTATTTTGTTAACAGCTATCTATAAAATGTTATATATAAATAATCAGTCAACAAATACACTCGGGGGCTTTGCACTTTTACCGCACTTGTTTGCTTAAACTCTTACGTCAGCATGAAACGGCTGTTATCTAGCTTTGCTAATTTAATTCGTAGTTTACCTACTTAGACTATATCTAATAAGTTACAAGACTACTGCAGTATTATTTATTTATTCTTTCGAAGCTAATAAAATTATCAAATACACAATAAGATCTATATGTCTCATGCTAATGTTATAAATAACAATACTTTTAACCAAACATTTCCGAACCGCAAAACAATATAGATCGCATTGGCGAAGTACTTTGTGGTACTTTTGTGGATAGATACACTATCTGGTTAGAAGTATCCAAACCTATCTTAGTTCAATTAATTGGTACTAATATAAAATGAATCCATTTTTTGCTTCAATACAGCCCTAACATTGGGGGAAAAACTGTCAATCAAATGTCGAAATATCTTCGAAGAAATCACAGTTAATTATACTTGAGCAAACTATTTCTGTAGTGTTATCCATTTCTTCGAAGATCCTACTTTATGACAGACGGAATCGTTATCATCGACTCATGCACTTCTATCGTAAACAGTACTAAACCTTTCAAAATTCCTTTGTAACCTTCTACATTTTGATCTCTATTCGGGACTTATTAAATTTCATAAAAAACACTTTCTGTAGTGTAAATCAAGCTCCTCAAAATTCTACTGTCTCACTACACATTATAGAAGGTATCGTTCTCATGGAATTCATCACATTGAAACCTTCCCATCATCGATCTGGCACGTAGAAAAGCGTAATCTGGATCAGATAGACAGTTTAATTTTCTAATTAAGTTTTCAGTTAATTTATTGAAATGATCTCTCAATCTTTTCTTATTTCGAAGTAGATAGTTATCTCCTTTATCGCAGTTTCCATTAGAGATAGTAAGTAATAAAATAATTTTGGACGTACTTACGAGAAAATAAATAAATATAAATACACGGTTTGTCAGGAAAGTATCAGGGATAATTTTTCTAGCCAGCCAGAAGGGCTTTGTGTCAAACTCAAAATATCCGGCATCCAAACTTTAAGTCTGATAAAGAAAGCCTACAAGGAGAAAGCCATGTCAAAAACGAGGATTTTTGGATGGTGCAAGATATTTCGTGAACGAAGAGAAGCCGTGGAAGAAGAAAAATGCAAAGACTCTGAGCCGCAGTGATAAAAATTTGGTAAATGTGAAACAATTTTTGACGTTTGAGTGTTCAATTGATAGCACAATTATGTCTGTTGGTTTCGAAGGTTTTGTCCCAAGTACAAAAGGATTTGCGTGTCTTGATCTGTCGAGAACTATTTGAACGTGTTGCGTCTGACTAACTTCTTAAACACAGTGATAACCGGTGATGAAACATGGTACGATCCCTAAACTACAAGACAAAGTTCTGAGTGGTACATAATTGAATCTTCTTGCCCGAAAACTTGCATGAGCAAATCAAAGATGAAATCAAGGCTCATTGCCTTCTTTGACACAAAAAGTGTCGTGCACAAAAAGTTGGCTACCAGACAAGCAGTAAACGTAAAATTTTACGTCAATGTGATCGAGCTCTTGCAAAAAAGGGTAGCTCGCATCCGAAAAGAGATAGCCAACACCTAGACTCCCCGTCATGACAACGCGCTCAGCCACACATCCTTGCTCGTGTGGAAATTTTTGACCAAGCACAACGTATCAACTGTGCCCCAACCGTCGCAAGAAAACTCAAATCCAGCCTGAAATAAACCCACTTTTGGTCGGTGGAGAGGGCCCAACCATCCGTGAAGAAGCCTATAAACACCTTTAATTCGTAGCAGGCACGCTAAAAACACGGTGCAGATGCAGAAGGAAACTATTTTGGAGATTTTTAAAGAAATAAACAATTATCTGGAATACTTTTGTTTTATTGATTTATTTCCCATACTTGCCGGACAAACCTTGTAAAACAATGAGGTTATCGTTCTATATGGTCTCCATATCGTTCAACACATTCATTAGATCTCAAAATTTTTATTCCAGTACTCTTAAAAAGATATTCTGCAATGACATTCTCTTGCAACTCTTCATTGTTCAATTTCTTGCTTCAAAGGTTTTTCTTTAGTTCCAAAAGTAGATAACAGTTACTGGAGGCTAAGTCTGGGCTATAGGGTGAATAAGAAAGTTCCTCAAGGCCACATTTATTTGCAGCAACCTGGGCAGTATGGACGTTACAGGCGTTATTGTGTAGAGAACGGACAATTCAACTCGGCATGCCACTATTCTTTTCCTTAACATTTATGCAGTATGCAGTTTTGTCGAGGTACCCATCTGGCACTAACCTTATTATTATAGTATGAAGGTACTCATGGAAAATGCGTCGCACAACTGTATCGGAAAGCTTTAACCTTGCTAATAATACTTATACTTTCAAACGCCCAACATGCAGCACCTCACGCTCGACGAGTCGACTTTTTCTTCGGTAAGCATTTTAACTGGCTGAGCTGCACGCGGTTCGTTTTACAAGGGGGTTACCGACTTTGCTGAAATTTTGCAGGAACAAAATATCAGTGTAGATGCATCTCTTAAGCGTTTTGAGGAATTGCGGGTTAAAATTATGCACGTCATGATTCACATCATCCAAACGTTGTTTAATATCACTGGAACTAAGGAATTTAATAAAAAATTTAATCACGGCCCAGTATTCTATTTTCAACATTGTGCAAAATGACGTGGCACCACCAACTCAAGTGACTGCTGTTCTTTAATCAAAGGTCGCGTTATCTGACAGTACCGCTATTTTGTTTCTAATATTACTAGAACTTTTGGCGCTTAGCCCTTATTATAGGACAAAGTACTTTTCATTGCATCTTTCTACGATCTCAGTGTTGAAGGTAACCTTAGAACTACACAGTTGTATCTTATAACTTCAGGCGGATTGTAAGGTTCTTTTTTTGATCATCACTTTGTTGAAGTATTTTTCTTCTTCTTCTTTCTTCTTTAACCAGCTTTATTCCGTCCATCCTTGGACATAAGCCTCTCCCATCCTTTTCCATTCTTCTCTCTCCTGCGCTATTTGAATCCATTTTGGTCCAGTTATTTTCTTTATATCATCGATCCACCTTTGCTGAGGACGTCCTCTATATCTTTTCACCTTCCAGGGTCTCCATTGTATCAGTTTCTTTGTCCATCTATTTTTCATCCTAGCAACGCGTCCAATCCATCGCCACTTCTTTTGTATTATTGTTATTCCTACATCTT
Organism: Sinelater perroti; assembly: GCA_036346155.1. Lineage (NCBI taxonomy): Eukaryota > Metazoa > Arthropoda > Insecta > Coleoptera > Elateridae > Sinelater > Sinelater perroti. Next base: position 6,949,488 of record JARFIY010000215.1, read on the forward strand.
ATACTTTAGTTTTATCTCTAATCCATGTATTATTTTTTTCTGTCCCTGAGTGTTATTCCCAACATACTTCTCTCCATATTTCTTTGTGTTAATAACATTTTATTCATAACCTTTTTTGTTAATACCCATGTTTCGGTACCATATGACAAGACTGGGAGAATGCATTGGTTAAAGACTCTTGCTTTCTGATAGTTTGCGAATTTATACTTTTTAATATATAACTTAGTTTACTGAAAGCGCTCCACCCTTGTTTAAGTCCTCTATTCAACTCTGCCATTTGATTTGCCTTTCGCATTTTGATCTTATGTCCTAGGTATATTACTTATGATACTTTCTCTATTTCCCTACAGTTTATTTCTATTTTTGTCCTCATTTTCCTCTTCTTCAATTAAAACACTATTTTCTTTTTATTAATATTTGTTTAAGCCTACTTTGTTTGATTTTCATTTAGTTCATACAACATCTCTTGTAACTCTTCGATAGTTTTGCTAGGTGTAATGATCATTTAGATAGCACTTACATCCGGAACTGTCGGACTTGCTGAAAGTCGTTCTGGACTATTGGTTCTCAGATGACACTAACTCTCACTTATGGCTCAAAAGCTGTACAGAAAGTATGGCGGGCACACCTGGCATACTGTGTCGACACACAGGCAAAACTATTGAGGAACCATCTAGGCAACTTTACAATTGAATTTAATGGCTCTGTTGGTGAAACTGCATTTAACCTCAGGTCTATGTTAGAAAAGGTTAATGTAGTATGTTTGTCAAGATGCACCTCTATATCACCGTGGTGAAAGATCCCATAATATAGACAACTCACTTGTAGGAAGTCTATCTTAGTTAGACTTTCATCTAATCACCAATATGCAAGTTGGCCAGCGTGGTGGTTTACAGGCCTTTTACTTTAAGTTTAACATGTTAAAGTATAGCATTGTATTTACATTAAATTAGTCAATAAAGTTTGAGGAATTTAAATCCCAGCTCTTTATAAAGATCGAGGTGCATTGTTAAGTATTTAACTTTTCTGTTTAAGTGACTGATTATTTAATGACGCATTATTTCCGTACCCAAGTTTGTGTCAAAGCCAAATTTATCTAAAGTTGCAAAAACGTAATATTTGGATTTTTGTTAGATTGCAGAATAACAGTGATGTTTTTTCTTGTACGTAAACCCGCAATTTATAATGCTGCATAGGTCCAAGTTTCACTTGTGTTTGGAAAAGGAAAATTGTTGATATTATGCCTTAAACCAAAGTGGTGATCTTCCAATTAGAACAAAAAGAAACTGTTAATTAATCATAGAAAACAGTGCCATTTAGTTAGATCTAAAAAGGCTATAGATGAATATTGTTTGCTCAATATTTAAATTGGATAATGACTATTACAGAGAATTACATAATTAGAACCAGAATTGATGATTTAGTATTAGGAACGATAGCATAGATATTGATAAGTGTCAATGAAAGGTGACCGCAAAGCTACTACTTAGAATAATTACTTGATCATAGAAATAAAATACTAATACAACAGATCAACGATATTATGGCTACAACAAGGATTACAACAAAATATAATGTCAAAATACGACTAGAAAGTAAGAACACCATGAGTTCATAATTAAATGAAAATGATCATCGCGATGAACGTAATTTTAAAATATCAGACAATAAAGTTAGAAATTAACTTAAATAAAACATGAAAGAAGCTTACAATAGAAGGTTCAAGCATTTACTGTATGATAAAAACATCCTAATAGATTCGATAAAAATAATTTGAGAACATACCTTATATAAGGACAAATAACTGCAAGACTGGATGGTATATTAACTAAACCAATAAGGCACGATATAGAATTTAGACAAAAAACCTCATTAAGCTTTCTTTTGTTTAACCTCGTAATGGACGAGATCATAAAAAAGGATATGGAATGGCCACAAAAGACTTAAAAAATGCGAGGATGATCTATAGCAGCTTCTTTTGAATACAACATGATGATTTCTACTGAGGAAGCAAAAAACCATAGTAATAGCGAAATGACCTATGAGATGCAAATTAGTGGTCCAATAAAAGATAACAGAGGTCGAGCATCTGAGCATACAAATATCTAGCGACGGTAAAATTGAAGATGAGGTCAGACAACAAGTAAATAAGAGAAATAGGATAATCGAGTGTATGACTAATACAATATGGAAGAACATGTTTTTATATAATGGAACTAAATCAAGCACATATAAAAGTGAAATAGGACCAATCATGACATATGCAGCCGAGACAAGACCAGACACACGCATGACACAGATTATTGGAAACATCTAAAATGAAAGTACTAAGAAAAGTATAAGATTAGTCTAAAAGAAAGGACAAATAATGAACACAAAAGACGCATGCGTAAAATAAATAACATAAGTTGGTGGACCAAAAATAGAAAAATAAAATGGAATATTCGCATTATGAGAATGACAGAGAATAGAGTAGTAAGAATCGCAAGAGATAAGTCGCCAAAAAGTAGGAGACCAATAAGGCACCCAAGAAAGGCTGGTGTGATAACTTTCAAGTCTGGAGAAACCATGGAAACCGTTAATTTCATCTGTTTATAAATTAAAAAAATTGTTAAGGTAAATGTTGTTCCTCTTAGTAACTGGCATTAAAAAACTTTTGATGTGATCGGTAATAGACTACTGGATTTGTAAAATGTGTTACTTACTATCTTCCACAACAAGCTCTTAATCTTAAGACGATGTTGTATAGTGTGTCTTTTTTTTTAAGAAATAAAATCGAAACGAGGCAGTTTCTTAGGATTCAAATTTGTTTGAATTGTTTCCAACATCAATTACAATTAAATTACGTTTTTAAAATTATAATTGTCATTTGAAAACTTTAGACTTGTGCTCGTTTTTCTTTAGAAATAGCATAATTGCAGAGTTGTAGTAAATATTGGTTGGTTTCGGTTGCTGCCAAGTTCCCTAGATAATTTTGTATTCCTCTGTTCTTGTAGTTAATTGGTAAGACTTTTAATCATAATATCGCTTAATCAACCTTGGAGGGCCTGTGTTCTTTGCAACCAAGCTTTTTTACTTTACATCAACAGGGTTATGGACCGGATAGGGAAAATTCTCAATAAACACAAGATGTAAATCAGCTATACTACCACCACCAAGACACGGGATTTGCTTGGACCAACCGAAGATACAAGAAACTCACAGGATACACCAGGGGTATATTGCATACCTTGTTCATGTTAGCAAGTCTACATTGGGACTGCGGGCCGAACGGTTACTACCAGGATAAAGGAACATAAACGTTATCTATGCCTTAATCAACCCGATAAATCAGCAGTTGCTGAACATGCTTTGGAAAATCCTGACCACGAGGTAGAATTCGGTCAAACAAAAGTTTTATCCAACTGTAGGAACTATTACCGGAGATTATATATTGAATCTTGGTTTATTGCTTTTAAGAGATAAAAAACAGACCGCGATATGGTGAAAAAACGAGTGACGTCAGAAAATGCCAATATATTACCTGCAACGATCAGATTGACGTCAGCAGCTAGCCCGATTACGTTATCTACCATCCAGATGACGTCAACAACACCATCTCTACCATACTCGCACGAGTATAAAAGCGAAAACGCACTTAATTTTCCTGAAGATGTCCGCCGCAGTTGTGGGCGAAACGTCAAGAGCTTCTGAACTCCGACCACGGCCTTATAACCCGAGAACCAACCACACGATGCACCGTTCCTTCGTATATATATTTATTGCTTTTATATATTTTTAATGTATTAATTAACATTACAGTTCCTCTATGAGCAAATCGGTCAAGATGATAAGAGTGGCATATTGAACAATAGCTTTCTTAAATTACTTTCTGAAATAAACATTATATCGTTATTATAATTCATGACAAAGGCTTTATCTTTTTGTATATGTTGTAATGAAAAATCTTCGACTATTACTGAAAATAGCACGGTTGTTATCGAGATACTTCAGTTCAACTGACATGTGACCTATTGACGAACAGAAGATTGTTTGGATATCCCTGGTAATTCATACCATTCGATACAATCATCTGTAAGAATGGTTCGTTCCTTTTAGGTACTTTATGTCCAAACTGACAAGCAAATGGCACGTTTTGTAGTACTCAATAAGTTTCAAACTGGAACATCTCGCTACGCTAACAACATTGTGGTAAATGAAGAAACATTACTTGAAAAGCAGGCTAATAAGCAGATGGTTTTTTAATGATAACGACAGTATATTAAAGAAACAAACTAAAAATATTTGTTACTCAAATCCGGAAACATCCTAAAAGTACTCTTCTTCTCGACAAAAATTCTTTTTGTTCCATTCTTTAACCATGTTTTCTTGGTTATCAGTTATATTTTCTTCTATGCCCACACTCTACCATATATGGTCCATAACTTATTTGCCATTCTTTTTAGCCTGCTTTCTTTAAATATAATTACTATATTACTTTGGGTGCATTATTAATAATTTTTTGTTTGTTTGTTTATTTAATTTGTCATAAATTATTTTTTTGACGATACTGAACTGTCAGTCTACAAGTTGTTTGATCTGCTGTTTATTTCCTACTTTTTTATTTTACTCTTGCTTGTTATCTATTTTCTCTTTAATGCCCTTTAAGTTGTAGTAAAGAATGTCTTTTTTACTTCTACCCCCTTCTCGCACGCCCTTCTTTTTTAAGGCCAGGTTCTCATCTAGCGACCCAAAAATGACGCGATTTTCTCGAATTTTTTTCCATGGAACGAAATAAACGAGGAACTCAATTTTTTTGGTACCTATTTAATAGGTCTTAAAGTATGGAAAAACATTTTTTATATTGAAAAATAATGTAATAATGATTGTTTATTTGCACTGAAACGTGGCAGCCTCAAAAAAATATCCAAGCGGCCGGCACTCTAGCGCTCGATTCTATCATCTGAAATAAGAAATCTAAAAATGTTTATGAAATATATTACATTTGTTGGAGCATGAACCTATAAAACCAAGAAAAAGTAAAATATTGGAAAAATGGCGGACATGCAAATTTTAGTGTCGCGTTTTCGCGCTTTTTTCCGTTCTTCAAAATGCTGTACAAAAAAATAATAATAAATATTATCATTTTTTAGATTTGTCCTCCAATAAATTTAATCTACTTTGAAATACAAAAACAAAATAGCGATATATTCAGTAGTTTTTGAGATATCGTGCCGCCCAGTTTGTAAAACGTGGTTTCGAGAAAAACGCGTTTAAAGTTTCGGTACACGAACTGCTTGTATTCGGAGCACGTGGTCGACTAACACTACACGCTATAACCGTTGATATATAGAAGCACATATATAAAGTAATAGCATATATTCCGACATCTGGTGGCACTAAAGGTAACTATACTTACCATGGTCACCCATGGCATGGTCGTAAAGGTGGGAAATTCAAAATATTACGGAAAACACGCGCTACTTTTTGCTATAACTTTTTTAAAAAAATAATTTCGTACAAATAGTTTTGGGAATATATTCTGCGGATAATTAGCTATGAAAAAATGCAAAAAATAATCGATTTTTTGAAACCTCTTGATGACAACCTGGCCTTAAGTTGAATAAAGAGAAAACAATAGAAAATGGTGGGGATCGAGATTCGCTACAAAAAATTGCCGAATAATTTCCACGTATTGACTAGAAGTGATCATGACACTCAAAAATTAAGGGCCAATAATCCCAAATTTACTTACCACACACCAAACAGTGATACGGTTTTGGTTTATTAATACAGCCCGACAAGTGAGAATGCAATTCGCTAATAAAGAAAACAACGTCCAAGATGTTTTATACATTTCCTGACAATTTACCAGTCACATTCAGAATATTCATACACAACAACCATCTTACATGAGTAAAAATTAAGGTCTTGGTGCAAAATTTGCGGTACAATTTAAGCAGACGACTAAAAAGCAACGGTAACGTCTTACTACATTGATGTTTTCCGGTATTTGTGAACTCCGAAGTCTTCCTCCTTTTCTTTTCACTTCAGAAACAATACATGGGAAGTTTTCTAGCCACAACAAAATTGATTTTTAATTGGGAACGGAGGCCCGAAGCCCAAGTTGAAAGCGCTCCCGAAAAGCACGTTGTATAGCCACAACAGTGTCCTTGATAAGAATGTAAGCTCTCTAGTCGTTCATCGACGACAAGTTGGCTACTAAGGACCTCTCTATGTAAAACTTTCCAACTATCTGCGTCTAATGCAGTGATTTCTCCCATTTTCGGGCCACCTTTCGCTTCATAAGCTTTCTTTGAAATTAGGGCGAGATTATTTCTCCACCCTATACATGAGAATTATTATTCATAGTTAAATTGAATATTAGGTGATGTATTTAATAATTTATTTATTTGGTAACTGTAAAAATCTAAAATTTTCATAGACTTCATAGCCTTCGTTTGAAAAGAGTTTATTTTATCACTTTTTGACTACCTGCCTCTGTTTACAAACTTTTTATAAAATTAAAATCTCATTTCTAGTATACAATTAGAGCTAATTGTCATTACATTTTAGTTGAACCGATTTCAATTCTTTGAGTTTCACATGCAAAGATTTTTAAAATATCTCTATAATTAAATTAGAATTCTTGAAAAATATATAATCAAATCTTATCATCTAAGTAACTGGTTAATTATCAAAATTGTCCATCCCTCGTCTGTTTCCTTAAAGAACACTCTCTTGTTTAGCATTTTACTAAACGTTCAGTAATTTAAAGATTTCAATAAAATTCCGCGGTTCTTACTGTTTATCATCATTAGATACATATTTGAGCTATTCTGTTCGTTTTTCGCTTCCTTGAATTATTTTATCTGAAGCACTCGCCGCTTACTACGACTGTTAGAAACTATGTGCTGCCGTGTTCGGTTAATGAACTTTGGTTATCGCTAATTGCCCTATCATTGAGTGTATGCATTGTAGTTTATTTTTTAAATTCTATATACCATTCTTTATTTTTGTAAATCGATTGTTATAATTGTGCCTGCCTTACATGTTTTGTGGACGATAAAATATTTACGCACCTACCTACGATAATTATCTATTACATAATAACTTTATGAACAGAACAAAAAAATTAACGTGTTAAGATTTGAAATTGTATTTCGTGATCAAATTATACTTATTCGTCCATATCCAGTTTCTCTTTTACTCTGACTAAATTCGGAAATCAGTTAAGAGATCGCAAATGCAATAAAAATTTCTTATCTCTGTTCTTCAATTAGAGAAATATATGACACAAGCCTTCTTACATTAGATAATTAAAAATAAATCTTTTGTAATTTTATCAAAAAAAAGCTAATAACCAAAAGTTACGGTTCAAGCTCGTTGGAAGATAGTCATCAGAGTGGCGTCTATCAGACGGCGTCTCTCAGGGCTCCGTGTTATCTCTGGCGTTGTTTAACATTTACGCTCGAAACATTTCTGCGACGTCATCCACGGCGATAGCCCAATACTCAAACGACACAGCCAGGTTGAGAACTTTGCTACAATCTTTTCTAGCAATTCAGCATGTCCAAGAAGGATTGGATAAGCTTGAAGTATGACGCAGCAGGTAGAAGATAGGAATCAACGCTGAAAAGAGTCCTGATACCTATTCTCCAGAAATCGACTTGGTTAGCTAATAAATCTAAATTTCCAATCTAGAGATACCCCTTTAGATAAGAAACACTTGCGAAAGCAAAGCCAAACCAACTGGCCCTAGCTCTGAAACAAAATAACACTACACAATAATCAACGTGATGTATGGCTGCCTCGTTTGGGACTGCTGTGCCAAAGCCTATGTGATTAAAAGCTTCAGATGGTCCAAACCCAGACCCTTAAGGATCATTTTTGTTGCTGGGTGGTTAATTAGAAACATCTACCCTCTACCAGACCGCCAATGTGCCAACCATCCAGGAGTTTTATCTCCCAGAGCGTTAACTAACTGACCTCTAACGTAGAGAGCTGCACAAATTCCATCATCCGTGGCCTATACAACTATGAGCGAGACAGAGACACCTTCTATAAACGCCCAAAGATTTTAATTACCCTATAAAGCGGTACGGAGACGACCTCTGATCAACCAAATTCCAAGCCAGGTCAGTGTAAAAGGAGGGGACTAGATCTTGTCCTCAAGAACCCCCAACAAAAAGTCTAATAGTAACATTAACATTTATGGACTGTACATGTGCTTATGACGTACAAATGCGAAACGTATCAAATTTTTACCACTAATTATTTACTTACAACGTGCGATGAAGCAGTTAGCTAGTACTCCAGTCGATGTTAATGAATTTGAAGAAACAACAATAAAAAGATATAATGGAATCTTCAATTTGGAGGACTGAAAAGGATCTGGTGAGTCGATAAAAAAAAACGAGTAGAAAAAATCGTAAGGGAGTGGACTTTACGAAAGAATCACCAGTGTGTGCGAAAATTGATAGCCGATCTAAATGTTTTCAAAAGAATATTCAGACATTGAGATTTTGCAACTAAATTTTAAGAGTCACATTTGCAAAAAGTCTAAGATCCATGGTGTTTTAGAAGCTCATAAAAATAGAGCTAATTGTCGGATAATTAAATCTCTCCTTGAAATTCTAAAGAACAATTAGGGCATGCGCTTTGATATACTCCCAGAAAATAATTTTCTGATTGTTTTCCGCTAAACTCTGCGATATTCTACAAATTTAACTTGTAGCCAACTTTTAATTATTAAAATGTTTATACGTAAATGGTTTAATATGTAAATTGGAAAACAATCTGGGTTGTATAAAGAAAGTACTTTGAATTTTTAATAGTCCTCTTAAAGTTCAACTTTTCTCTAGGTCCGCGGTTCCTTAACATATACGAGTTTCTTCCTTTGGATGCTGGAGAACTCCAAATGCTAATTAAGTTAATTTTTCTCTACGACCCAGTTTGAATATATAGATATGTAGGTGCATTGAAACAAAGCTTCTTGCTACCATTCTAAGACGTTTTGTCTCCACCTAGTGTATTTCGGTAGTGGTTTTTCTCTTTTGAAGGCAATCAATCAGAAGAATTTCTTTCGTGGCCCAATAAGCTTACGCCACCACCTTTCTAACAAATGTTACTATAACTCGGAAGAAGATAACGTAAAGTAGATTGTAATCAGGCACGGAACAAGTGCGATTGCTGGGATATCGCGAGGCGTTTGGTGACGCATGGTGGCCCGGAATCTTGCAAAAGGGATTGTCTACAGAATGTCTACTTTATAGCGAGAATAGTCGAAGTGAGAGATAATATCGCTAGGTGGCAAGTCATGAGGGAGTTCCCCTGAGGTTCATGCTCCGGGCCGGTGTACTAAAAACTGGTCTACTAAAATGTATGTCGAGTTCAGTTGCAGCAACCACAATACTATCTCAGCATTTTGATTATGAGCTTATGCCATCTGGCAAGAAACTTTGTCTGAGACATCGTCATAATATTCAAAATAATTGGCGGTGAGCGGTAACCACAGAGAACATTCCAAAAAGTCATAGGTGGTTTGAGAACCAGCTTGTAGGTACGCTAAATCGACAAATCAATGTCGAGTATTATAAAATGGAAGTTTTAGAGACAATTGTTATCCGAAACAGACAACGTATCTATGGAAATTACAATTATATCTTACATCAAGATGGAACACCACTGCAAGCGTGGCGTCAGGCCAATTTTACCAACTTTCTATCCAAGAATAAGTGGTCTAACAGCTCCACAGTGGACTTTTTCCTGTAGTCATACATGCTTTCAAAATTTAATGACTATAAAATCATGGATTTGTAAAAATTGTCCGAAATGAATGGAAGGAAATTCCGACGAGAAAACCGTGCCGCTTGTGATGAGCTTGACAAGAGTTTGAAGCAGTTAAGACGGTGACAGGTGGAGTCATACAGGAACGTGTAGGAGCACTTCAATAAAATGCGCTCAGTTTCACTAAACTTTCTTTTGTTTTTTAATTTACAAATCAAGTTTACATCTACTTCTATTTTAATCCTGTATTTTTTCTTTTATTCCCTCATTTTATATTTTTATAATTACTAAACGTATTTTAAGACATAATTTTACAACAATAAATATTTTGCAAAGTACGGTTTTCTCTTAACTACCCTGTCTTCAAATTAACATATTTTATTGCTGAAATAAACTAATCAAAATATTTGCCATCGGCTTTATTAGGCAATCTATTGAAACACGGGCTGTAAATAGACTTTTCCACATGCGGAAACAAAATATGCTGCCTGGCCAACGAGCAGGTTATTTTAAAGTTGTTTTTCTTCGCGGATGCAGCTTTTAATACAAAATACTGCTGACTCAAAGTTAAATCAGTGACATTCTGAACCGGTCCGAGATAGCAGCAGTATTTTTGAAATAAAACTATAATAAAGAGCATATTTACTTGTTAAACGTTTTGGTGCTGGTAGAGCAATAATTAAAAACAGACATGACCTATAATGGCGCGTGCATTAAAGCGTAACGAACAATTTTTAGGTATGCTAACTTAATCCAACTTAACAAAGATAAACTAAATTATTTTTAGAATACATAGTTTGAATGTCATATTTAACGAATGATTTATAAGACATTAAAAAAAGAATGCCCCATACAATAAGAATATGATCATAAAAATATTTGAGAAAATCATATTATTTAAGACAAGAGATCCAGCACTACATTTGAACTAATTTAATAACAGCTTGACAGGGCAAAGCTATAAAAGACATCCCTTGTACATAATTGTACAAAAAAAATTAAAAATTTTATAAAAGAGTTAAGTCGGTTACAATGAGGAAATAAGTAATGAAAACCCTTCAAATACAAGCCTACTGTGTCATTATGCAGTATCACTGCTTATCAATTTCTTTGCACAAAATTTTTAATCTTCACCATCGTGAACATGCACCGATAAGATAGTTAAATTACTCTACGAGGAGTTCTGTACTAAAATAAATAACTTATAACGAAGGCTCTTTTAATCTCAAAAATAGAATTAAGAGTGTTTATAGCCGCCTGATCCCCAAGTTCTAGACATTAAAACCCCAGATTAAATCAAAATATATACAGTGCACATTTCAAGGTTTAAGCTGCAGCTTAACTAATCTCTTCGCATTTCATTATGTTATTTGAGACTTAAAGTCTGATACTTTACATAAAGATATAAACGTTGTGTAAGGCACAAAGTCAAACACAAAAACTACAATAAAAATTCAATTAACAATAGCCTCGAAAGTTGCGTAAGTCATCCAAAGTCTACACGATAAGTTGCTATGGCCTTCTAGGTGTTTGCAAGCAAACTTTAAACCAAACGCTAAAGAGCAAAATTTTCAAGCAACAGCGTATGTAAATTTCTGTAAATAACTTCCAAATTTGCGAATCAGTTAGTATACCAGGTCGGTCCAGTTATTTCGTGAGTAAACCACAAACAGCAATAATTTATGAATAATAACAAATTACAATGTTATGTTTGGTTTCTTATAGATGTTGTAACAGTAAAGCTGTTGATCATAACCACGCTAGAGTGATCTGAATTATAACTTGTGTCCAATGTACCTCGGCCGTTCTCTTCCTTTTTCTCCTCTGGCTAGAATTTTTTTAACATATCTTTGTTCTGGCAGTCCAATTATATACCCTAACCATCTCACTCTGTTTGTGCTTTATCTTTTGTGAAATTTTCAGTTTTACATAAATTTCCATGACTTTCTATTCATATGTTTTCCCCAAATACCTTCCTTTATTGCACGCCTTCAAAAAATTTTTCTTAATACTGCCCTCTTCCATATTTCCAATTTGACTTCGTCTTGTTTTGTTATTATTCAAGTCTCGTTTGCACTTAACACCACCAATAGCACAATAATTTGATAAGAACCTATTTCGCTCCTCTTGAGACATTTTTGACATTTAACATTTTTTTAATGACCATGCAGCTCTATTTTCTTTTAGAATCCTCTTCTCTATTTTATTCCTTGTTCTTGCCTCTTGTTTGCTATGCAATTTTCTTCAATTGGATCGGCTCGCATTTCCATATATCTCCCTAAATCCGCTTTAATTCTCTCCAATTACTAAATTATCAAATAATTTTAATCTCCTACATGTAAGTAAATGTAAGTAAATTTTTGAAATGCTGCGCCCATCTAATTATTTTTTGTTTGTTCCTAGAAACAGCCTTTTTTCTTTTCTACAATGAATTGCTCTGTTTTTGGTATTTTGTTTTGACTTCTTTGCATCTCGGTAAAAGTTTCTTACTTCTTTATTTTATAAAATGGTCTTCTATTATTTTTAATTGCTTTCTCTTTTGTTGTCAAAAGTTTTTCTACTTAGTTCATATTTTATTATGTTTTTTGCGTTTTATTTTTATCCATTTTTACTTTCGTTTGATTTCTGGATATTAAATATTCTTTATTATCATTACCTATTTATCTTTCGTTTTACGTTCTAAGTGCCCTAAGCAAAGGTTTGCTGTTTCCATCATAGCATTCTCAATTCTTTCCCATTCTTCTTCTGATGTATACTCTACTAAGTTTTCTTCTATTAGCCTTCCTTCTACTTCTTTTTGTTGCTTCTGTTGCACCTTCACTTTCTTTAGTTCATTCATATTATGTCGCTGACTTTTTTTTCTGACTTCTCTTTTTACCGGTACTTCCTCTCTGATTCTGACAATGACAACAATATAAGCAGTGTTACTGTCTGTCCCTTGTAGCTTCTACAGTCTCTGACTGCTTTAAAATGTTTATTTTCTGCAAGTACGTGATCAATTAGGTTTTACCAAAATTGATAGAGGATTTAAATACAGAAATTAAAAGAGAGGATCTTTATAACAATATAACTAAAGGTAAAAAAACATTCAATGTCATCCTGAAAAAGTTGATGAAAGTAACTTTGGTTGTCTAACTTCCATAACATACTGTAGGATGGTCTAACACCACAATAATGTTTAAGAAACGAGCATTCTTCGACAAAAGTATCAAGTACACAATTTAGAATAACACAGTTATTATGTTCTATTAAGATCAGAGAACTGAGAGATCAAATAAAGTAGTCTATTGCATCTTCATGCTCATCAATTTACTTTATAGCACAATTAAAAGTGTGAACATCAGAAAATCTAGAATATGTAACAGAGATGTATTGCTGTGGTACGATCTTTTCTTGTAGGATGATAAATAGTTTCAGAATATATTAATATACAGAAATTGTTTCCACTGCTCAGGTGTTCAGTAATTATCCTCTTGGGACCAGCTCTTCGCCAGTGATTTTGGTCATGAATCGTCACTGAATTCAATTCTAGTTAGATCGTTTAACTGAAAAGAGACACTCTTGTCTTGTATTTCAACACCTGTTTATCGTCATCGATAAGATTAGACTTTTGAGTAGCATTCAACTTAAATCTTTATCATTTTTTGTGTATTCTCCCGAACAGTTAACATAGTGAGATTAATTATTTTTATCACTGCCTATTTGGACCTTCAAAAGGTCGGATATCACGGTACTGGTCTGCTAACAACATATGCACACGTATTATGTACACCTTTTGTAGACTTTTCGTGCCAGATGGCGTAGTTATTATCGTATGGATGTTCGTATTGTTTTGTGCACTATTTGTACGTAGTGAAATCTTAATACGTACATATGTGCATAAGAAAATAACATTGTAATGCAGTGACTGCATTCTTATTTGGTTTGCAGTAAATACATGTCTGAGCTAGACAAATAAGTCGCATTTACAAAGCTCAGTTACGTTTACAAATGCTACCGATATAAACGGCGATTTTGTGATTGCGAGTCCAAAGTCAAACATCCATAGTCAATTTTGTGAAGTGCATAGAAAACTTATATAATTATGTAATAATAAATAAAAACAAATGTTTGTCATAAGAGCGGACTATTAAAAATTTTGTTTTTTGTTACACTACGCGCAAATATTAAACAGTGAAAGAAAAATAAGTCACAACTTGTCCAACTCGTAATAAACAAATTTCTGAACCCAGATAAATTGGAACAATCTGGAAACTCACAAACAAGATCCTGATTTACCTGTTGCATTGCCAAGCGCACCAAATTAGGCTGTAGGTTGATTCTTCATTAGCTTAAACTAAATAAATCAGTACACAACATATACCTTTAAAAAATATGAAACTTCTAATACAGAAATCATGGTAAATTTAGTCATCAAAAACATTTTAAAAAAACTCCTAGAAATAAACTTTAAAAACAAAGAAGACACACTGATTTAATGTTATAAATTAAACAATCAGATTTTTTGCTTTTACAACAATTGTTATTTACAGCAAAAATGGTTGCTTTATTATTATACAGCGTCTTCGAGGCAAATCCAAAAAATAAATAAACAATTAAAATAACATTATAGTACAGGAACAATTAAATTTATTTGAATGAAACTTAACATAAAGTAAATAGTATTAAGAATCGTATCGTTTAATGTAGCCCCCATTACGGGCTACAATCTTGAGCCAAGACTTAAATCTGCTGTAGGACAAAAAAAACTTCATGGCCTTCATGATAGAGGTTCTTATTTATGGTGCCTCTCATTGACCATCACCTCGACCACGCCACACACGTAGTAATCAAGGTGATTTTAGTCGAAGCTACAGGATGGCCACAAGTCATAAGACTGGTGGTAATACAAATTGTTCTATGATCATGCCTGAGTCTTTCTTACCTTGTAGACTGTCTTGCTGGAGCATATACTCCTGCCCAACGGCCACCTATTCTATCCAGTATTCACAACTCTCTCCAACACGTTAATATAACTGTCAGTGGCCACTTCAGATCTTTCTCAAAGAACTAGCACTCTCACAGGCCGAAAACTTTTTATATCGTTTTGGAGATTACCTTCCAGTCCTGGGTGAAGTCCTTACGTTCGAAAATAATCTCTGCCAACTCTGTCGTGCTTGTTGTTATTCAGCAGTGATTAGGCCTTTAATTTCCTGTCTGTCTAGTTTTTCTCAGTCAACTGTCTGTTCTTCAGGTCGAAAGACTTGTAGTGGACGTCCTGGTACACTGCTAGACTGACTGTTAACCTCGCTCGCTCAATTATTTTGCCAGGTTAGTCATGCTCCGCCCAAGATCCTAATCGATCTTCTCTTTCAATTCGAGGACGAATTTATTCCCGAGATCAGATCACTTACTGTGAGTTGCTCTGTCAGCAGTTATCTCCTTCTTGTGATCAAATTTCCTGTATTTCTTAAACTTGCGTCTTTTTGTAGCCAAACCATGTAATTATTTCTATCGACGTTTTTCCGGTGCAAAGGGATTAAAGTATAGCAACTCTGGGATCATATTCTTGGCCCATTTTGTCAACAATCGTAGGTTGTTATGTAAAGCTAAATTGTATTGTCTAATAGGGGATTGTACATGTGCATGAAACGACTCTTTCTGGATTTCCCGCAATACAATCTAAAAGAATTCTGGATTTACTTCGACGACCTTGTATAAACAAATAATTTGCCAAATTGGAAACAATCAAAGTTATCTTGCGTATAACACTTCTCCCAGTGTCGCTGGCACTGTTTAAAACGGTTTGGAATATCTTGCTTTCAAAATTTGGTTTATTGGTAGCAGTCTCTAGCAAGTCATTAGCAAATTCAGGACAATGTTTCTTCTATTCTAGTAACAATAGTCTCAGAGAATTTTGCTATGCCACGTTTTATCAGTGATTACGGATGTGCTCACATACCAGCGTCTAACTCCCAACTGGCCCGGCCAATAAATATGTTTTCGTTCACGCATGCGCGGTACAATCCACACTCATTAGGTTGCATCGTAGAAGCGCAGACTGTTTTCCTCATACTAACACTGGCTTGATATTTGCCAAACAGACCTCGTATCAATGGGTAAGATTCTACAAAAAACGTATATGTTTACTGTAAGCTATTAACACCTTTCGCTATAAAAATTTAAGAACACAGTATATTAACAAGTGTGTAAATTACCAGAGCATTGACATTAGCGCTACGAATTTAACATGTATTTATATAACCCTATACTGCATAGGCCCTTACAAATTTTTATTTATTTTTTTAGAAATGTAATCACTTTATATTATCACCTGAAGTCGTTACACCTTGCCCTAGTTACACTTATCAAATATTTTATAAATACTACTCTTCACATGCGATAAACAAATTAAACATAATCGATACGCACATGTGGTTTTAGTGACAAACATATTTTTATGTTGCAAAAGCATTTACAAACTATACATCTAAAAGGTTATCGTTTTCTCACGAGTTAGTGTTGATTTTCTTTCCGTAAGCTACTATTTCTCAACTTTTTGTCCAAAAGCTTGACGTGCTCGTACACCATGAAGAAGAAAAAATTGTGAGATTATCTTGACATTACTGTCTGGCAAGTTTAATCCTTTGCTCTTTTTTACAATTGCAGAGACATTAGTTTCTCCATCCGTAAAAAGTTTGACCCTCAAAGCCAAATTGAGCAATTCCGTAAACACGTCTCGTAACTTTATTTTCGGCGCAAAATACACTCATTCTTTTTTATAGTCAAAAACAACCATTTTATGACTTTACTGTCTTCCTCGACGTTTTAAAATATTTTATTTCATGTTTATTATTTGTGTACCTAAAAACAGTTTTACAACACGTCATAAAATGCACATTCGCCTTGTTATTTGTATCTGTATTTGTTTATTCAAATGTCTGAAACTAAGCGCATATTAGACTTTTGACCTTTGATTTTTTTAACGGGATGGCATTATGATGAGTATAAAATAATCAAAAAACTATGAGGGTGATTGAGAAAGAACGAAAAGACAGTACTAAACAGAACATCTTTTGTTTTAAAAACATTTAACAAAACAAAACTTCTAACACCGTAGCGCCCCGCTAGTACCATCACCACACATCACCGGTTCGCCAGAAATGCCGCTGTTGTCCCCGCCCGGTCTGCGCATGCTAAAGGATGTAAAAGCAGCCACCTTAACCCAGAAACGGCACGTTCTTCCACCATCTGCACCAAGTCATATCAAGAGGATTTAAGGGGTTAAACTCGGGCACCCCCAATATCGCTAACGAAGTCAACGCCAACGAACAGCATTTCTGCATAGACTTCTGCTCTGCGGATAGGATTTCACGTTGTTGTTTGTCTTAGGTAAATAAAAAGCATCCCAGACCCACACCACAAAGGACAGTATTAACCAAAGCTGTAGCTTTTGGCAACGCTTGCTCCCTGCGTAGCCCTCCGTAGATCCCTCAGTAGCTGCTTACAGAAGGATCTTGTATTGTAATACTACGGAAGTGTCCTACACGGTCCACCAATATCCCAAGCGAGGTCACCAGAGAGGGAACGATAGGGATGGGAGCCCCACCCAGACACCCCAAATTAAAAGAAGATATGTGTCAAAAACGGCAGCGGCTTTAAAATGGCTTTAGCGTTCATTTCCCATGCCCCAGCTAATTCAGTCCCTCCTCTCTGGTCGAAATTTTCGGACCAAACTTAGCGATGTGGTTATCCGAGCCGGTGTTCGCTCTTTCCTAAGGCTCGGTCCTGTCTCCGATGTTGTTCAACCTCTATATCCAGAATTTCGACCCCAATTCCCAAATATCACTGTGATGGCATTAAACTTATGATGCCCCTCAATGGCAATTCAGTGTCCAGGAGGAAAGAATACGAGTCAATACCGAGAAAAGTGTAGCCGTCTTATTTTCCACAAAAACTTTGTTGGCGATCAAACCTGGCAAAGAAGCACGTTTCCTCAAAGCAACGCTTGATAAGAAGCTTAATTAGAAGCCTCACAAAGACAGCTCAACAAGACTTTGACCTTCTCCTCTATCTCAGCACCAGCTATCCATTCACAATATACTGTCATCCTTCCGTGAGCAAGCTTCAAGTGATCACAAACCGGACCCTTAAGACTATCTTTGCCGCTCCGTAGTTCGTTCACAACACGATTCTCCACCAAGACGCCAACATTCTAACCATCCAAGAACTTACCTTTTAGAGCACTCAACAACCGTTAATAGTCACGGTAACTCAATCATATGTGGCTTCTGTAACTACGAGCTGGGCAGAGATGTCCGTTGCAAGCGCCCGACTATTCCGAAGCCAAACATAAGCCAACTACCATTCACGCCAGCCGCCAATGTCAACATGAAGTCAATATCAGCGACAGGAACGACGGTATCAGATGATACTTACATTAAAATTGACTGGCAACTATTCTTCACGGAAATACTGATCAAAGTGTCTAATTTCCCCATAGTACCCATAGTAAAACTTGCGTCTGCGTAGCAATCCTATCTATCCGCATACAGAAGTACCGTTCAAATTGACTTCGTTTGGGATATTATAGGTCTTTAAGTCCAACTTCTAACCCCCTTCATCTTCGATGATCCGCCTTACGGAGGAATTAGGATTTTCGGGTGCTTTCAACGGGCGCCCCTGTCCAGCTTGTGATCATAGAGGCCCCGGATAATGGGGTTGCCGTGGCCTTCAACGCTGAAGAAGAGTTTTTGAGTGCACTAGGAGATGTACACCTGGATGATTGGCACGCCAGCATCGCGGTAGAGGAGGGTATTCCTGAAATAACATGGATCCCCAAGTCTAAACATTAAGACTCGGTGTTGTATCACCTGGATCTTGTTGATCGAGCGGCTGATCATTGTGTAAATCATTAATTTGTTGCAAAAGAACAGACGGCTTCCGAGAAGAAAACCAAGGCCCTATCGGGCTGCCTTCGCCTTTGTAGCCGCCCAATTCACGATCCTCATCTAAGGTCACTCCCAAGATACCTCTCAGTCGAAAACTCTGAGTTTCGTCGGGTCTGGTCGCAGATAATAGGGCGGCGGAGTTCTTTTCGACATTTACTTTTATTTTCCACGTGCTGAACCATTCTTTCAACGAGCTCAACTCCTCCTGAACCCGCTGGAAAGCCATCGAGGGATATCGCAAGCTTGGCAGCACCACTATGTAGTCTATATGCTGAGTCATCGTCGGGGGGGTCGTAAGGATGTCCCAGACGTAGAGGTTATACAGCGTCGGCGACAGCACCGAGCCTTCGGGAAGGCCGGCTCAGAGACGCCGACTTTGATCCGAAGTCTTCCCTCAAAAAGGAACGACCGGGTCAGCGGCGGGATTGGACCCTGAAGCTACCTTATAGACAATATAGAACCCGAATGTACTGCAGTAGTGCTTGTCTTGGACTTGATAGCAGCTTTCCTTCACGTAGACACTGAGCGCCTGATCTCAGTACATGATAGGGAGCTGCTCTTGCATAGCAATTCTACTTGAGTGCTTAAAGTAGTATTGTATTTAGATAATTTTAATATACTAGTGACCATTAGCATAATGGGAAAATAAATAATGCTTTCAAACCCATATTGTTAGAGGACTCACAAACGTGTAAGCTGCTTTACCCTTCGTCCGGAAACCGTCATGTAAACACCACTAACTCCTCGTTATTAAACTTAATTTTATATGACCACAATTGCTATTAAAATTATTCCACATACCACATGGTGACGCTGATGCATCTACTGTATAATATAAAAGTTATAAAAATCCCACCACATCAAGAATTTCCATTATACACAAATAAACTCGTTTTAATTGGTACTATCTCTGACTTCTCTAAATATAATAAAACATCGATTATCCGAACATCATTTATTCGGATGACCATGTATACACACAAAGTTTAGTGAAAATCGTTGTATGGAATTTTAAGAACATAATAATAAATAATCTTTACGTGTAAGTTAAATACAGGGTGGTCCTTTAGGAATTTATGCTTAGAGCCCTCGTTTCTATACATTGGTAAAAAATGACAAAAAACCTACTGCAATTTTTCTAATTAATTGCGTGTTTTATTCTGTTAATTTTTTATATATCTGCTAATTTACAATTTATTTTAATATATGCATAAGAGTATTAAGTAAATATGTTGACTATAGTGATATGTAGAAGTCCTCATCCGGCGATGATGCTCGTGGATTTTATTGGGGTGGCTAGAATTGCATTCTTCGCCAATTTAAATCAATGGGCCATTGTTTATTCAGCAGTTGTTGGATAAGATCGTCTTCATGTTTGAAGTGAGATGCTGCTAACTGCTATCACATCCGCCACAAAAGATATATTAAGGTCCTCGTGTAAGGTTGTGTTTTTGATAAACCAAAATGCATTTACGAAGCCTCGGCGAACTTTGGATTAAAATCGTTGTATGATGCTTATCCCAGATTTTTAGCACATCTCCAGAGCTAGACTCCGTGCGTCCAGATAGGCATCAGGATTGTTTTATATAATAGCACTTTGTTTCCGGTTGATAGTTTACATTTTGGTCCAAAGAGCCAGCACATTGGCTTGTATTTCAGATTCATCTATGTCCTTTTTGATTTGAGGTGAGGGTATCAGGTTAGCTATCTGTCGGGATGGAATCCTAGATACTTGATTTTCCTCCTAAAGGACGGTAGAGTAATCTGTTCATTTAGTAATCTTTATTTGAATCGCCCTGCGATTATCATTTATTTCAACCATCAAAAGAAGACTTAAGATAAATGTTTGGCGACGATCTTGCTATATGCTGTTATTTTCATGGTGCTTTAATAAAGTAAAATGAAAATAATTCCGATTTATGTTTGATTCACCCGCGTATATTTTATCTCTTATTTAAATTCGTTTAAAAATGTGTATCTGGCTGTATTTAGTTTACTTTTAAAAACTTGCTAAGGGCGTTTGGTAAAAGCGTTTTTAATTTTGAAGATAACAATACAGTGGGGATTAACAATGGATCGCCAGTGTTCGTTGTGTCGATTAAAAAATTTGACAAGGCTCATGTGAGGTTCATACTCAGTGTTTCAAAGCGAACGAACGTGTGCTGCGCTTCGAGATAATCCTTGACCGAAGTACCTAATCTGAGTCCACAAGACCTAAGGTCAGATAATTCTATTCTTAAAATTTAAATTGATAATGCATGTTAATTATATTTATGGTGCTGATGGTTAATAATTGCAACGCTTTAAACAAAAACCGCTGGTCTTAATGCTAAACGGCAATAACATCTGCATCTTAGCTACTCCAAAAACACAAATACTACCTTTGTCAAAAAAATTTTAGGACTAATTTGTTAATCACTTACCAGTGGTATTCAAACACAAAAAATGGGTGCTATTCGGTCACCTGATATAGTGTTCTGTGTGGGCATGGCCTTTGGAGTACTTCCATGTAAACTCACGAGATGGCAGGGCTGTGCATAGCAACCGAGTGTTTGGTTCATTAGCATATTTAGTTGAAATTACACGAGCAACTTAATGGGCGTGGACTCGGAACAGAGAATTAACATTAAGTTGTACATTAATCTGGCAAAAGATCTGGTAAAACACAATGTACTACGTTTTGACAAGACATTATCGAAGAGCCGTGTCTTTGAATGGCACAAGAAGTTTTATAAGGGCGCAGATTCAATGCAAAGCCATCTCAGAATTGCGAGACAGTTACTGCAAGAAGAAACGTAAAATTAATGCAAAAATAGTCGCTCACACACCCACAGAGGAACAGAAGGAACTAGGGTTGATTTCACATTTGTGTTAAACATTATCGTTGGAGATAAAATTTGATCCTCAAAAAAGTGTTATGGTTCACCAGTCTTCATGAATATCTGCCTTACATTGACGTGTTGAAATGTTTGCGTCAATAAATTCGTCAACGCCATCCTGATTTGTCATCATCTAAACCATGGTTCTTATTGTATGACAATGCAGAGCACCATACTGCTGTATTCAAGAATATCTGGCCTAACATACCTCATATTTACGGTATCGCCGTGCGACTTTCTTGTTTCCCCATGTGAAAATGGCGCTGAAGAGAAAACGCCCTAAAAATATTACAGCAATCCATACGACTGTGCAGATATGTCTCTACTTGCTTTCATGACCTTCAGAAGCGCTGACAACCGCTCATGGACAGTTAGGGAGGCTACTTTGAGAAAACATCAAGACATTACTTGGCAGTTCGAATAAATTGCCCCGTCCTGGAACTTTTCTGGCGAAGGTTGCATCTTTAAATAATCTCAAGCAACGATAAACAGTTAGAAAATATTAGCAAAGTTAATCTCTAAAATTGTAAAAATAAGAAAATACATATACAGTCATAGACTACAAATAACCATGTAATTAGAAACAAACCAATTTAATCATCAGCTACAACTAATACTCTCGGTGAAAATACCTGAAGTCTTCCTCTAGTACGGAACAGAAAGCACTAAACTTACCAAATACGCGGAAAAATTAAATATAAACTGGAATTCTTGTTTTTTTAATTTAATGAAAAATAAAAATACGAACATACAGTTATTTTTCTGCGTAATCTCTTGATTTAGGACATTTTGCTTGCAACATTGTTGCCAAATTTTCATCCTCCAAGTGCTTCTTTTAGTGGTCCAAAAAATGTTTAATGTCGGAATGGTAAGTCTAGACTATAGAGAGTGTTCTACTGTAATCCAAAAGAAATCTTCGATTTTTTGTCCGGCTTGGTTAATTGTATGAGGTCGGGCGTTGTCGTAAAGCAGGATAGTGTTTCAAAAGTCAAGCATAGAATCATTCTGCAAGAAAGAGTAACTTGGCGTCGGTAGTTTAAATAGAATATTATATAGGGGTAGTAAAAAGTGCACCAACTTGCTCCAGTCGCGCAATCATGGTTTCGGTCCGCCTGGTTTGTAACCGAGGCTGCTTCAGTTTATTGTCACACAACTCTCTAGTTTCTTTAAACTTTCGCGCCTACAAACGCACATTTTTAACATCCATAACGCCTTCACAGCATGTCTCACTCAATTCGCCTATGAATTTCGATGGGCGCTTCACCACGTAAGAGGAGAAAACGGATGATTACATGTTGTTCTTGAACAATAAACGTCGCCATTTGAAGTATGCAAAACAACACTCACTGCAATGGTGGTAGTTCGACCTGTGTACGTTTTGTTGTGCTGCCATCTGCATTAAAAGTTAAAAAATATTTCCCGCATCTTTTAAAATTAACCGCATATTTACGCACCTCGTAATTGCCAATACATTTGGATATCTTTCTAAATACTATGGGCAGCTCCAGATTGTTGTAGATATCTTTTTTGTCACGAACCAGGAAATATTTGTCGTAACAAGTAGTACTTTTGCCTGAAACCTCTCTATGATGTCGATATTTGATTTTGACCTTGTTTCCCAAAGCTGCAAGCCTAGGTTCATATTGCTTTGAAGACAAGTAATGTATAAATAAAAGCTAGGACTACCCTGTAGTGTACCTGATATCATTAGACATATTTCTGTTATATTTGATTCGTATCTTAACCGAAAGTACTTTTCACTTAAATATGACTTGAGGATAAGACAGATACCATACGATCGCTTTCTTTTCAGTTTGTTCAACAGTTTCTGATGCCAAACCTTGTCGAACGTTTGGCTGACATCCAGGAATAGTGTTACACAGTAGCTTTGTTGCTCAAAACCCTTATTAATAGTGTCAACGACTCGATGCACTTCTTCCACAATGGAATGTTAACATCTGAAACCAAATTGATGGCTCAGTACCAGGTTTCTTTCGGCGAACATTTTATTTAATCTCTTGAGAAATTTTTCAGTGATCTTAGACATAATGTACAGCAGGATCGGTAAGAAGATTCATTAGGCGGTTTTCCCAGTTTTGAATTAATATAACTTCCGCTGTCTTCCACTAAGATCGGAAGTATTGTAATCTAAATGCCGCATTTACAAGTTATGTCAACCCGTTTCCGAGGGAGTAATGTTTTCGTTCTCCACCGTGGTGAAAAACACGTGCAAATTTATTTAAACTACTTAGTTATTTTACTTATAGGCAAGCGAAATTACTTAACACTACTTATATGCATAACACATATAACTGATGACGTAAAAATACACTTGATTTATCTGTAACACTATTTATGGTGTACGCTTACAGCTTCTAGCACTTGAATTTATTTCCAGAGCCGTCTTACTGAGTGATATTTAAGCAATTCAAAACAGGTTCCAAAAGGTACGCCAAGTTTCTCGTAAACATCTGGCAATTCCCTATTGTTCGAGACTCGCCCGTGCGACCACGGACGACGGTATGGCTATGGGGGTCAAAAATTCATTACACGTCATTACCTTGCTTATAATTTAGTTTAGTCATTCATGATTACGTCTTTTACTTCCTTCTGCGTCATCGGTTGTATAGGTTCGCTTACTTGTCCAAGTTTTTCTTAAAACGTTTGAATTTCATTACTTCTATGTTCTTCAGCAGTAAGAAGCGGTAAATTCATTTTCTAAATAGTCGCCAAATTTTTAGCCTTTTCTGTGTAGTTTTATCCCTATTCACAAGTCGGTTTTCTTATGGGCGGTATATGAGTCGCGTTCGTTTTAATCTCCGTGTAGCCGGATTAGCTGGTGCCGTTAGACTATTAAGGTATTCTTGAAATGAGTCGTTGTTGAGTCTTATTAGTAATTTTTTAGTTGTCTCTCACTTTCAGAGTTTGGAACTGATGTTACCTTCCAAACAGCTTTTTTGGATTTGCTCCGTGAATCTTTCTACTTCAGTTTCTAGGTCTTTTGGCCTTAAGTGAGTGCTTAAATTGTGATTTTTTTATTTCAAAGTACAGGATGGCTATCAATAGGTATGGTCAGACATGATGTCATAACTAGATTCAATGTCCTTGTGTAAATCCTTTAATGATAAAAGTCTAGGCAATCTGGTATTTTCAGGGGTCTGTAGGTTTGTTTATATGTGGATAGATGGTTAACGTACAATTCTTGTATAACCCCGCGAAGTACTTTCCCTCTTCCAGGAAAGGATATTCTAGAGCCCCAACTGATGTTTTATATTATAATCGTGTCTGGCTAGGAAGCTCCGCCCGAGTTAATGATAACACCGTATAAAGGCTTCTTTACCAAGCGTATGGTATTTAAAACCCTGTCGTATAACATGAGCTGCGTTACATGCTGCAAACTGTGGTATGTTGAATATACATTTTAACAGTCCCAAATGGTGTCCTTTCAAGCTAAGTTTGAGCTTGAGTACTCGGGCTGCGCCAAGTCTGAGACATAGAAAAGTTGAATGAGCGTTGCCGCAGTTGTTTCGCCAGTAACTCTCGCACTAGCAGTGCCACATCGCTTGAATTTTGAAAACTCCACTTTATTTACTATCAATCTGCAATTCAGATGTCGGACATGGTCCAAAACCGCTTTGACCTTAGCCGCATTGTGCAAAGTACAAGATGTTGATAAGCGCCCCATGCATTGCTAATTCTCGCCGGCTTCTCCTCCTCTAAACGTCCTGTGCCACCTAAACACTTGTGTTTTAGATAAAGCATCCCTTCCATAACCTTTCTGTATTATAGCAAGTGACTCGGTTGAAAATGCTTCGAGTAGAATGCAAAATGTATCTTACATCATTCATCGACACTGCGCTACGATGCTCAAACAGCTATGCGCTTCGCAAGAGATCCGCACTCTGTAAAGGCTCAAACGGCAAATGAGCTGGGTCGCACCGTTTATCTGACATCTCCCACCAATCATCAGATCCAAAAATTCCGCCCCTCGGCGCTTCTGCTTGGACCAAGAAAATCCATCTCATCACTTTCCATGCATACTTTCTATTTCCCATCATGCCTTTGCATTATTCTTGAATAAGTACCCTAAAGTGCTACATAAGAAATACTGGTGATTTTTACTGATGAGCTGACTAGAAAAAAAATTAAGCCAAAGATATTAGTATTGTAACGTTTCTGCTCTTTACGGTGGTGGATAAAACGCGCAAATTTAGTAAAGTTACTTATTTATTCTACATACAGGTTGTACAGATTAACGGCGCAATTTATATAGATAATACATACAAGTACTGACGTAAATGGCACACTATTTATGTCAATACAGCTCCTACATTTGGATTCACTCGCTGGCGTCACTTCAAACTTGAAGTGGCCAGCCGTCCCATCGGGCGATGTTTATGTCTATTCAGTGATATTTCAGAACAAACCGCAAATCACCGAGAGGCGCCTCACTCGTACCTTCTGGAATATTCACAAACACGTGCACGCCAGTCGGATTCCTAGAAGTGTTAGGCGACCGTGACGTAATACGGAAGTCTATCAGCCGTGTTACGGGGGGAGCTCGGAAATTCGTTACAGTATTTTATTTGTTGGCATATTTTGTTGCTGTGTCAGTAATTATCATTTAGGAGACGCGCCCTTTACTGTATCTTTGAGAAAATCAGTGGGGCTCATTCTTACCGTGCAAAAACCCACCAGAAATACTATCAACTTCTCCATGAATCTGGCTTGCGTTAAAAAAGAGAAAAAATCTTTTGCCTCCCCAGTTGAAAAAGAAAATCACTAAATATGACAGCGCGCAAAAAATCTTTGCATTATAATAACCAACGAGAATATAAAAACTAATTACTAAAATTAACCCTGCCGTCAGACGGTGTTGTCTAGACCACCATAAACAAAGCTAAGATCTTTGATGATCATCGGCGACAAAGAGGTCGACTCAGGATGCAACATTTCCAAACGGTATCAGGTTTAATATAAGAATGGCAGAATAGCACACTAATCTTTGGGGAGGGAGGGGAGGTTAATAAAATCTGTGTTTGCATAACTAAAAAAATTTAAGTACCGGTCCTAGTTGTAGTACCACAAGAAAGAGGATTTTTCCCATTCCGATAATAGTGGACCGAGAGATGCCTAAAAGAGATTCCACTACCGCTTCTTCAGCTAATATCACAATGTCAAAATTAAAGGTATTTTCGTTCGTAGCGCATCGGATTATTATAAATTAAAATTTTGAGAAGATAAGGCACAGTTCGGAAACAACATCTTTAAGGAACTCGAATACACGCGTACTACAACAATTTTTGGGGAACCAAAAACATTTAGACATGAAAGTCATCGATGTTCCCGAGGACCTACGTGATTGAGGAGAATATTCCCATTGTTCGCTTATTTCTCGAACTGGAGCACCAATTAACGGTTGTCAAAATGGTTTCTGAAGTCGGAATAAATTAGGATTGTAGCAAGAGGTACGGGAGTTGCAGACCAACTGCAGAAGGTGGAATACGTTCCCTAAGCGACAACCATTTCTATAAAATAACTACTTCAAGTGCGTCAAAGTACTAAACACTTACCTGTATTAGTTTCTACGAAAAGGCTAGTACAAGATGGTGAGCCAGACCCCTTTTCTCATATTGTTAATTTAACAAGCGTAATAAAATCCCCATTAAATAATCACAATAACCACTTAATCTTGCTCATTAGATAAATTTAAAAACTTTCACGGTATGTTGTCCGTTGTCGAGTTATTAGACCGCGTTCGAAATTTGGAAGCTTCAGGCGTCTCATCTACTACTGCAGTAGACATCTGCTGACAATCGGTTCACTGCAAGTAACATTTTTTGAGAGTTGCCGTCATTGGCCGTTATTATTATTTTGTTGATCATTTGTTTTTTGATCTTTCAAGGTATCAAACCAATGTAGGTAAAGAAACATAATCTATATCTGTAGAGTCAGATAATCGTTACTACGATTAGACAAAACTCATGATTTTCCAAAGTCAATATCGTGACCGAGCTGAAGGAGTAAATATCCTTAATATTCTTTCTTCTGATGATAATTGTTCGACCTACTTATATAATCCTTGGTGTATGTATTAACCCTTGTGAGTTTCTTGCTTTTATCGTAGTGGTGTAGATGATTTATATCCGGCTGGTAAGTTTTGTTTATCATGGCCGATTACTACTACTATTTTCGTCCTCAAGTATCCATTTACTCGCAAGACTTGT
The DNA here is from genome assembly GCA_036346155.1 of Sinelater perroti. Classification (NCBI taxonomy): domain Eukaryota; kingdom Metazoa; phylum Arthropoda; class Insecta; order Coleoptera; family Elateridae; genus Sinelater; species Sinelater perroti. The sequence continues at coordinate 6,977,292 of JARFIY010000215.1, forward strand.
TCAAGATATTTTTTCTCGCTGTGCCTCATCCATCAGTGTCTTCGCAGCCGTTCTTTTCTCACTAGAATGGTGATTCGACTGCTTGCTAAGGTAGCGGTCTATATAAGCGATGCTTTGGTAAAGTTTCGCTTTAGAGGAAGTGACGAAATCGGTCGATTTTGACATCAATCGATTCGTATCGACGGGCTGAGTCGATTGACAACCCTCACAAGTTTAGAAAACTTCGGAGGCAAGGTTACCCCCGCTGAAAGTTTCTATTGAAAATACATTGCTAATGTGTTTTCTATGACCATAGACAACATTGTTTTCGGTAGACTTGACGAAAACAAGATCAACCATGCTATCTATGGCCATAGAAAATACATTACGAAAAATTTTTTGTTAAAAACCACCTAACGATACAACGTTGAGCCTAAATTTACATTGTTGAAGACGACAAACATTTAACCTAACATTACATTGTCGAAAGTAACGAAAACCTAACCTAACGTTACCTAAAAGGAACCTAACCTAACATAATCTTGAATTTGAGAGAGTTTAACCCACTTAATTAATACGCCGGAATAAAATACAAACAAATAAAAAGACAATATTTATTGACAAAGGTTAGGTTGGGGTGCCTTTAGACAAGGTTAAGTTAGGTTTTTGTTGTTTCTAACAATGTAAATTTAGGTTCAATATTGTGTGGTCAGGTTAGTTTCTCAGGGAAACTTTTTTTCGTAATGTATTTTCTATAAACTATAGAAAGCATTGTCGACCTTGTTTTCGTGAAGTCTACGGAAAACAATGTTGTCTATGGCCATGGAAAACACATTAGTAGAGTATTTCCAATGGAGACTTTCACTTGGCATAACTTTTGCCTCTAAAGTCTTCTAAAGTTGGAAGGCATATCGTCGATACTTCCAAATCGACTGATTTTGTCACTACCACGAAAGCGATAGGTTTTCATCCTCCAATTTCAATACCTGCAAAAAAGCAATCCTATTGTTCAAATTTAGTTTCACAATAAAATAAACCTGCAAAACTTGCAAGCATAGCGAAGCAGTCTCTCAAATTTGAGAACCCTCTAGTTGACCTTCGACCAATCAGTTTCAAAATCACCAGCAAACAAGCCTTTTTGGTCACCTGTCGATTGGTGAAAACAGAATTTGGAAATTCTGAGCTATTGCTCGGGCGGACGGACGGACAGACAACATGAAGTTAGTAAGTGACTCAGCTTCGCTTCGCCACTTAATAATTCATATAGAGATTACCGCTCATTGGAGTGCATCTCTTCTTCATGTTAATGTTGTCAATTCTCATAAATGCTTATTGTTAATGTAATAACAGATTGCATAGTAAACTTTGAACAAGAAAAATAAATATAATTTTTGGGTGTATTGAATACAAAATCCGGAGCGCGAAATAACAATTCAATTTTAAAGGATTTATTCTTCTAAAAATGTGCGCCGCAGCCGTAGTTTCCAAACTTCTAACACAGCCCAAGATTCTACAACGCAATATATTTCTTATTAGAGAATTCTTGTAGGGTAAACAAATGACTTTGTTTACTTTGCGTTAATAAATTGCGCGATTTATTATATTGATAGTTGTGTTACAAAAAACCATCAATTTTATAATTTACGTACTTTAACCTATCCGGATGACCGGTTATCCGGATTAAGTTTAGCTGCAGCGACTGCAATAATGGTACGTAATAGCTTTTTTATGAATTTATACTTCACATAAAAAATATCCGGTAAAGATATATTTGAAGATAAAATAACCAAGTTAAGAAGATAAAAAAATGTATTTTGAAATCTTTATTGCATCCCCTAGTTTTCTGACGCCATAAATTTCTGTTTCTTTGGCCTACCCTGTATCATGCATTTCTAATCTGATTTCTCATTTTGCGAAAATACTTTTATGGGTTCCCAAATATTTCAATACAAACGCTTAACTGCGCAATTATTTGAAAGCCGATTAATTAAGCTTTTAGGGTCATTGACTAGAACTGTGGAGCTTTGGCAACATCGCACATCACGTGATCGGCACACTGCACTCGGCGTGCATTATAAACCGTCAATGGTTAGGAATGCGTTAGTTTCATTTATAAGTAGGTTAGACTAAATATAAATAGTCTTTTATAAACATTGCCCGCCTTCTCGCCAATGCACAGTGAATTGTGATTTAAGTAAGATTCTGTTATCTTATTAATTAATTGGGCATTTAATTAAAATTTTGCGATTTGTCTGACATTTAAAAATACCAAAGATAGGGCAAGATCGGAAGTTATCATTAAATCCAATGCTGATAATAAAACTAATTATTTTAGCCCGTTCTGCAGCAACAAAATGTTTTTCGCCATCGGCGTCAGTGTAGTCTGCTATGGAATAATCTACACGGTTGTGCTGTGCCTGCTGGACTGCGATTTACAGCTGGCATTCTATGAGAAGTTTGGCAAATCAATCCGTAAGTAGTTGCACTGCAAATCGAATCCTTTCCAGTGAGCTATGCACAGGTCGCATGCAAGGAAAAGTGGTGTTTATTACGGGAGCTTCGAGTGGAATCGGGGAGCACACAGCCGTGGCTCTGGCCAAACATGGCGTAAAACTAGTGCTAGCCGCTCGCCGGCTGCCCGAATTGGAGCGAGTTAAGCTTAGCTGCATAGGTAAAAACTGCTCTGCGATGGCAAAATTTACTGGTGCGCTTGATTTCAGAACGTTCTAGTGGGAAACTGACCGATCAGGATGTCCTCACTTTGCAAATGGACCTGCACGACTTCAGTTCACACAATAAGTGCTTTGACTTGGCTGTCCAGCACTTCGGCAAAGTGGACGTGCTGTTCAACAATGCCGGCCGTTCCCAAAGGGCCATGTGGGAAGCCATCGACCTCACAGTCGATAGGGAGATGTTTGATCTGAACGTGTTCTCCGCCATAAACCTGTCCAGACTAGCTGTGAAGTACTTTCAAACTAGGGGTTATGGTCACATAGCAGTCAATTCCAGTTTGGCTGGCATAATGCCAGTTCCCTATTCTGCCACATATTCGGGATCAAAATATGCGATACATGTGTGTGGCACATTTGAGCTTGCTCAAGCCTTCCCTGACTAAATTGCGACATTTTTAGGGTTATTTTAATAGTTTGCGACTAGAAAAGACCGGTACTAATTTAAGACTGCCTGTCACAATCATTTGCCCTGGTGCAACGTTTACCAACTTTTTGCAGGAGTCTTTTACGGATCAACCAGGAAAAGTAGAATAAATGTAGATTGTTTGATTACTGTGCTCTGTGCTCACTGGCTGTGTTACAGAAATATGGCATTACAACGCAAAGCACAGATCGACGCATGACTGGAGAGCGTTGCGGGGAATTGTGTGCGATTGCGTTGGCAAATGAAACAAATGAATCATGGATAGGCATATTTCCCACTATACCGATGACTTACTTAATGGTTTACTTTCCTATACTTCGTGAAATGTATGTTCATTTGATTATTATTTTTATAGAATTTTCATATGAAAATTGATTACAGAATTCTGAAAATAGTGGGCCCGCAGAAGTTATTTAGAATGCGTGACAGCAGAAATATACAGTTAACGGAGGTACAATCTATTTAACAGTTTCTGTGGAGTCCTAGTCATTAATACCAAATGAGTTCATTGTTATTAGCATAAGTACATGTAATTTAATTTTCTCTCTTTCGATGCTTCACAGTATTTTCTTTCTTTTTAGACCAAGCGGACTGATTAAGCTATGATTTCCTCTTCGGTGATGGTATAATTCGGTCTTTTTGCTAAGCATTAAATGGGGAACTCTTAGTAGCTTGTAGTAGAAATGCTAAGTTACAGCTTTAAACAAGTAAAAATAATGCTCTATGTAGTCAGCTTTGGGGCAGTATTGGCATGGAGCTCTTAATACTCATTATAATTTTGTACCTTTATAATGTTCATAAAGAGCTAAGAGACTGAAAGTTTACTGTAGTGTTTATATGTATAGTATATAAAACTAACAATCTATTAAAATATATTTGTTTCACGTATTATTAGTTTAATTATAGGGAAATGAGTTTGGGCAGAGGAAACCAAAGTGTATAACATAACAGCCTTAGTTAGTGTCTAGTTTATAGCCACATAATGAAACGCTTAAACAATGGGTAGGTTTTTCTCAAATGTGTATGTTGTATTTTTATTATTGTTATAAAATCAGAAAAAAACGATAGAAATAACGAATATAAAAAAATTCTAAAATATCAAGAACATTATTAAAAACCTCCAAGATTGTAAGAAAATATAATATTTACCCATCGCCTTGACAACGGTTTTAGCATGTAACGTTAACTTTTCAAATTTCTATTGACAGGATGGTGCAAAAAGTTACATTATACAAAGTGTTTTAAGAAAACATATAATATTTTAGGATTAAAAGCAATTCTGAAAATTGAAGTTGGAGTAATAAATATTTGTCCTAAAATTAAAATGCAGTATTATGCATTTAATTTCCAAATAGACAATATGAAACAGAATGGTGGTGCAATACAAATGAGAGATCATAGGGTTGCTTTAGTCAAATTTGGGGTATAAAATGAGATTTAAAATAAAAGCGATTGCATGCTAGAAATAAGGATGCAAAATTGTAGTGTGGGGATTTTTGACTCTAAAATTAATTTAAAAACAAGATGTGGGTAGGGGTGAAGTGTATAATTTTACAATTGAAGAACTAAATACTGATATGTAAAGTTCCTAATGGAATAAATTGTAAAATGAAGGTGAAAGATGCAAAATATTCAGTAAAAATTGGAATGCAGGGATTTGAAGTTGCTAAAATATAAAAATTGCAATAGAAGGGCTGTAAATTAAATGATATGGATTTACAATTTTTCACTTTTTAATAATTTTTAAGATTGCCTACTTTGGTTTTGAGATGCTAAATGTAAAATTAGTAATAGAAAGCGTTATGAACATTGGGGACAAGAGCATAAAATTTCGAATATCGGAATTTTTGACGTTATTGTGTATGATTTTGAGAAGTTCTAAACAGATGGGATTAAAATATTAAATTGGAACTGCAAAGTTTTACATTTTAATATGGGGTTGAGTTTGCTTTTATGATATAAATTATAAAACTGAAAAGTGCATTGGGGATGGAAGTGCATAATTTTTTATTTTATAAAAGTTGAGATGACAAATAAGGATAAAAGCAATGGTAATAAAAATAGAAAAGGAGGAGATAGAAAAGTAGTCAAAATTATGACACAGGAACTAATAAATGCAAAAATAGACTACATAGGAGTAACAGAAACAAAATAGAAGGGAAAAGGTAAAAAACTACCAAGTGGATACTAGATGTTTTGGTCAACAAGAACATGCGTAAGTGGGGTTGGCATACATACTGAAAGAAGGAAAAATGAAATATATGAAAAAGGAGCAAAACATAAATGAAAGAATAGTGGTACTACAAATGTGGAGAAAATGAGAGGACGATTGTATGGTAGCAGTAACATATGGGCCCAATGAGGATAACAGAAAAGCAGAAAAAGAAAAATTTACAGATTAAATACAGAAAGTAATAGACAATTACAGTAAAAAAGTTATAATAATGGGGATCTGAAAGGAAGAGTAAGGAACAAGAATGAAGGTTTTGAATGGTGCCTTGAAAAATTCGGCGAAAGAATAAGAACACGAATCGGAGAGAAAATACTAAAATTCTGTATAGGGAATGAATTAATAATAGAAATACACATTTTATGCACAAAGAAATTCATAAATTAAACGAATGGACTAACATGGAAAAGGAAATACGGAAAAATAAAATAATTGTACAAGGAATTAAAGAAATGGAAAATGAATCAGACCTAATTATTAAGGAAAATATACGTAGAACACTAAGGGAAATAAATATGGATAGTGAAACAAGAGAGGTTAGAAGAATAGGGAAAAAATTGCAAAATAGAGCCACACCAAGACCAATATTAATAGAGTTTGCATCAGGAAATAAGAAATTAGAAGTGCTAAAAGCCGCTAAAAAGCTTAAAGGAAGTGATATATGGATAATGGAAGACTATAGCAAGCAAGTACGGGAACAAAGGAAACAATTGGTCCCATACATGAAAAAAGTGCGGACTGAAGGACGCAAAGCAAGTCTAAGATACAAAAAACTCATAATAAATGACAAAAGTTACACAATCGAGCAGATAGAATTTTTTCCAAAAAATGAATTTCTAAGGGTGTTGTATAGTCTCCCTACTTTTCCTATTCTCTCAGATATTTCTTTTTCTATTTTCCGTTGTTTTCTATTATTGTTCCCAAATACTTATAACTTATGTCTTGTTCTAGTGTTTGTCCGTTTAATTTTATCTTGTGTTTCTTTTCTTTGTGGGCCATTATCATCGTCTTTGTCTTACTTATATTTATTTCCATGTTTATTCTTTTTGGTTCTTTTTGATATTCGTTTAGATTATGTTGGAGTTTTTCCTCTGATGCCCTATCACCATATCGTCCGCGATTAACATTTCTTGAGTTGGATTGGTTTCATTTTCCATGTTCCTATTTTCATAATAGCATTTTCTTTACATTTCCTGATGGCTTTATCTATTACAATTGAAAATAGTAGTGGGCTAAGCACACATCCTTGTTTAAAACCTATCTTTGCTGTGAATTCTTGATTCGTCGTAATGAGTTCTTACTTTGTTTATATTGTTCTTGTATAATACTTTAACTATTTCTATCATTTCTTCTTCTATTCTCCTTTCCCTTAGGCATTCCCATACATTATTTCTTCTTATCTTGTCGAAAGCCTTCAGGTCTATGAAAACAATATGTATGTCCTTTCCTTTCCTTACTAGTTTTTCCCCTACTTGTCTTAATAAGTCTTGTGTGCTCCTTCCTCTTCTAAACCCGCGTTGTGCTTCTCCTATTGTGTCTTCTAATTTTTCTCTTGGTCTGTTTTCAATTATTCTCGTAAATACTTTGCTTGGTATACTTGATAGGGTAATTCCTCTATAATTCTTACATTCTCTTACGTCTCCTTTTTTGTACAGCGGTAGTATTATACCTATGTTCCATTCTTGAGGTATTTCTTTTGTTCTAATGATATTATTTCACAGGTTCTTGAACATTGTCTTGCTTCTTCTCCCATGTATTTTAGCATTTCTGCTGCAATATCATCTTGTCACGCTGCTTTCCCTGTTTTTAGTTTGACAATAGCTTGCGTAATCTCTCGTTCTGTTATCAGTTGTATATCACTTCTTTAATTGGTTCCTACTTGTAATGTTTCTCGTTCTTCTTCTTCAATGCCTGTTTCAGTTAATTCCACAAAGTATTGTTTCCATATATCCATAATATCTTTCACATCTGTTAATATGTTACCTTTTTTGTCTTTTATGTTAGCTAGTCTCGGTGCTTTCTTTCGTCTAATCTGTTTTAGTGTACCGTAGTTTCTGGTTTTCAAAATATTGTTCTTTCATTTTTTTACCACAATGCCCATGTTTGTTTCTTTGCTTCTTTTACTGCGTCTTTAACTTCTCTATTACTTAATTTATATGAGTCGTAGTCTTCATACTGTTATGACCTTAGATACGTTCTCCATTTTTGTTTTTTGTCTTTTATTTTCTGTTGTATTTCTGGGGTCCCCCATTTGCTCTTTTTGGTGTGTATGTCAGCTGTTTTGGTTGTCCCGCAGCTTTCTTTGGCGGCTAGAATTATATTTTCTTTAAAATATTTCCATTTGTTTTCTATTCCTATTATCTTTTCTGCTTCATCCCTTTTTAATCTATATTGTAGTTTAATTTGGTATGCCTTTTTGGTTTCTTCGTCTTTCCTTTATTATTATTTTCCGTTTGGTTTGTTTTGTTTCTTTCCTTATCCTATAATAAGGGAAGTAATGTAATCGGCGGAAATTTGACCTACCCAGTTTTTCACATTTCTGGACGAAATATAGCCTCAGGACACCAAAAAGTTGGTTTTAGCCATTGGTTCTGTGTGTGTGTGTGTGTCGGTCTGTCAGTAAACAAGATATCTGGAGAACCGTAAGAGCTAGAGACTTGAAATTTGGTATGCAGTTACTTGTAGGTAGGGACGCAGTGCAGCTTTGGTAAAATCGGCCCAGCCGTTTGGTCAAGGTCAAAATCGGTCACAAAGCGGTCGCGAATCTAAACGGTTTGAGATACAAAAATTTATGAGAATAAAAATGATTTATTACAATGAGATAAACATGAATTTAAAATAAAAGTTGGTAAAATAGGAACTCGAAAAAAATTGAAGTTCAGGATTTTAATATACCGGTGTTCATAAAATGTTTCAAATTTATATTACCGGATAGATCAAACCGAGGCGAACAAAAATTTCAATGAATTTTTGATCCGAGGTCAAATAAATAAGTTATAGCCGATTAAAATTAATTAAACGGACCAATCATGCGCGCTCGAGAGCTACCGGGCCAACTGCGGAGGACGGAGTGCTTGGCCGCTAGAGAGCACGCAGGCGATAATGGCGAAGGCTGTGCGACAGAGCTCGCACGGTTACCTTCAGTGACGTAGCAAAATTTCAAATACGAAACAATTATTGTCTTGTACTGTTTATTTTAATCAGCTTTCGAGTGTTGAACTCGCGCCTCGTCCTTTTTTAAAATAACAAGTTCCAGGACGAGAGCAGCGCAGCGCCGATATATATATATATAATAATAATAATAATAATAATAGGATAAGAAAAGTCGTGTGATGTTCACACCAGATTTTTTCTTTATAACTTCCACCCGTACCAAGTAATGGTCGCTTCCAATGTCTGCATGTCTCTGGATTCAATTATGGATTTTTCGCCTCTTGATTTTACTTCTCTGGTAAATTTGTGTATGTCCTTATGTTTGAATATTGTGTTTGCCAGTGTTAGGTCGTTACTCACACATAAATCTATCAGTTGTTCACCATTACTGTTTACTGTTGTTTCCCCATATGGTCCCATATACCTTTGGATATTTTCGTTATTGTTACCTATTCTTCCATTCATGTCTCCCATAATTATAGTATTTCCAGTTCCATTATGTATTTTTAATTGTAGCATTTGGTAGAACTCATCTTTTTTCACATTGTCATTAGGTCCATACGCTATTATTAACGTGCATGTTTGTTTGTCCTCCCAATCAAGCTCTAATATTAACAGCCTTTCGTTTATGCATTTTTCTTTCTTTATATTTTTTACTTTATCTGGCCTTACTATCAGTCTTACTCTTCCTGCTGCTCAATCCGTACTTTCTACTCCTGATCAAAATGACATATATCCCTCTCTTAGCTCTTGTATTCTTTTACTTTTATTTTTTGTTTCTGTTATTCCGAGGTAGTCCAATTTTTGATTTTTCATCTCTTCAATTATCTCATCTTCTTTGTCGTTTAATCCTCTAATGTTCCAGGTTCCCATTCTTATTATTATTTCTTTTCGTCTTCGGTTTTTCTTTTTTATTTTCCTTACTTCTTATATTTATCCTCGCATTCTTTTTTGAGTTATCGTCTTTATTCGTAATCCATCCCGTTGTTCTATTTTTCGGTCCAGTTTTCCTATCTTCTTGATTAGTTTTTTTCCTGGTTGTTTGTGTTATTTTTCTCAATTGTTCCTCAAAACCTTGCCCTTCTGGTGATCTCTATGCTAGTGTTCTCTTACTAGGGTTTTGATTCTCTTTGATTAGTTCATGGTTTTCTTTTTGTGGCTCATTTGTTGTGTATGCCTTGTGATGACTTTTAGTTTATTGTAACTTAAGTATGCTGTATGTCCTTTTTCCCTAGCTTCTTTTAACTGTGGTATTAATTTTTTCCTTTCTTCTTGCATCTTTTTCGTGTAATCTTCGTCTATCTATATATCTGATCCTTTCAAGTTTCTTGCATTTCTTAATATCCTCCTCTTTCTACATTCTTTCGTTAGTTTTACTAATATTGGTCTTTTCCTTCTTCTGGTAAATTTTCCTAATTTTATTTCATCTATTTCAGTATTTCTATCTAGAGTTATTCCTATCTTTTCTATTATTTTGCATATTTTCTCCTTGGTTTCCTCTTCCTCCTCGTTACCATCATCGTCGATCCCTTTTATTATGAGATTTTTTCCTCTTATTTCTCTTTCCAATGCTTCTGTTCTCTCATTTTGTTCCTCCACTTGGTTTTTTAGTTTCGTATTTTCCTCTTTTGCCTGTTTTATTTCTAGTATGAGCGCGTCTAGTTTCTTCTTCATTTAGCCCGTGTTAACACTTATAGTTTGGAACATCTCCTCTATTTTTCCCATATTCATTTTCGAGTTACTGGCGCCAGAGCCCACCCCCCACGTCGACCGTTCGAAGGTGTGACCTCTACCTAAGTAACTCGCCACAGTACTTTCCTTACAGTAATGATTTGTATATTAGTTGCTTACAAGTTTGTTTGCTTTTGTGATTTATTTCGGTCCTTCTATCTGTATTTATAAGGACTCAAGATAATTTCTAGCGTTATTACAATTGTTGTGTTTTTTTGTGGTTGTAATTTATATTTTTAACAGCTGTATGGATTTTCTGTGTTTATTTACAGGTTTGCCCCTGTTGTTTATATTTTTCTCACCTTCTCTGTGTATGATGTGTTGCCTATTAAAAATTTTTGTTGGTGAGGCTTTGCATGCGCTTGTTACCTTATTTTTATCACAGTTAATGCATGTTATTTTGGTTCTTATTGAATTCACTTAATCTCAATTTATTTCTATTTATCCCAATTTACTCACTGTTCTGCTGTTATTTGTTCTTTTATTCGTCTCTCTCTCTCTCTCTGTTTTCACGCCTTACTTCTATCTATTTTGCCGATTCTCCTGGATTTTTGCTACTCGATAGGGTCCAAAATTTGACTTTAATATCGGAGTAGCAACTTGTTGATTATCACCTTATACATTACCTTCTTATAATTCTGTTTACGTAATAATACTATATATTAACTGACTTTTACTATCTTAAAAGCATTACACAAAACCTCTTGCTTTCAGTAGTACACCTTTTGTTTTTGTTCTCCGTTTCTGAGATGCCTTCTTAATTGTATGCCTGTGATCATGAGCTAATGCCTTGTCGGTGATAAAACTGCGCCTTAATAAGTTTTGTTTGTCTCTTCAAAACATTACAGGGACTTTACGGTACTTTCGTTGAATACGTGGTACCAATTCTTCACTTGTGAGGTTGGGGATTCTGATATAAAATTAATAACTGTTCAAATGCTACCACAGCAACTATAACTATGACAATCAGTAGCTACCAGCTCAATACACAATTTAATAAAATGGCAACAACTCACTTTTCTGAAGCATTTTATGTTAACTTGCCTTGTTCACTGATGTACATTAAATGATGTTTGGCTAAATAATACTAGACCTATATTAAGAAAATTATGGAAAACTCCAAGGGCTCCAACTCCGTTCCGTGGTGTTCCGTAGGGTTAATGTAGGACTTAAAATTTGATAACAGTGGTATAATACGTACATTCCACCTTTCCCTCCTTTTAATAGAACTTCTATTAGGCAATTACTTCCACAATGATTAATCATATACTCTTTCATCAAATATTTCTTATCAGTATCACGTAATCCCGCCCATTGCGCAACAGATTATGAAGTTTCTCGGAAATTTTAAGAAGACTTACGGCACTGTTTGAGAACAATAAGTACTCTAAGAAGTTTCAAGCATTCAGACATAAACAATTTTTGGGAGAACGCGTTCAGTTCAACATTAAGGTCGCCAACATCACTAAGGGTAATATTCGAATTGTTCGCGCCTTCTAAAGAATGATCACGGATTAACAGTTGCTGAGTAAACTATTGCAGTGCTCATTTTAAAATGTATCTACAAGATGGGTCCGTTGTCTTTTCGTAAAAAATCAGAAAGCACAGCTGAAAACTTATTCTTTGACAATTTACAATCTACTCTTAAGATGGCGTAATATGTAATTGGTATGACATGATATATGACACAAGTAGGACACCATCCGCTGACGGATCTGCAGCATTCACTCGTTAGGTTTTCCGATCATTGCTATTCAATCTTCTCATAACAGGCTTACGAAAACAGAAGTCGACAGCGAGTTGGTTAGTATGATTTATGGTACGCTTTTTATGTTTGGGGCACAACTTTTAATAACTGGACTGCAGTATTTTGATGGCTCATAGTGCATCTCTACAGCTCAATTTCGTATAGCAACAGCTTGCTTTTTATAGTCGGTTGGGATTTATGCCCAATTAGCCAGTGCATACTTTTTGTCTTCAGATTGAGCTGTCTTTTGGCTTTTATATGAACTTTCCAAGTCAGTCTTTCGTCAAGATAAAAGCCTTTCATCCCAGTTTTTATTGGCAGGGAATGATGTAAACGGTGAGTTGAGGACATGTAGTGTGTTTAGTAGTAAAAGTAATCTGAGATAATTTATAGCTGTTTAATTTGATCCGAGAGTGAACTAGCCAGCTTTGTAGTATATGTAAGTCTGATTGGAGCTTTTGCGTTGAGTAATCCGCGTTACTATCAGATGACATTATTGTAGTATTATCTGCAAAGGTACTATCTGTGGTCAGGATATCTTTAGTATAGAAGAGATAAAGGAAAAGACTGAAAACACTTGATATGGTAAATTGATGGCATACCCTCAAGTTGGATCTGGAAATGTCTTTAATTAGGTAGGATTTTAAGAGAAAGAAGCTTTGATGCGGTAACATTTCTGGATAGTTGAATGCCATTCGCGGAAGCCAAACTGGTGAATGGAAATTAACTTCGTTGGAGTCGTTTGTGCTTAAATATTTTGGGTAAGAGGTAATAGGCTTGGTCGATTAGAGGCGGTTTGTTGCAGAGGTTTCCTATGGTTAGCTATTATGGTTATTAATGCAAATTTTCATTGAGTAGGACAGTGAGAAATAGTAAGCAAAGGGTTGCATATAGTTATGATGGGCATTATTGCTTTTTTAAGGAGATGCTTTAATATATTTGCCACAATAAGACCATATACAAGGGTTTAGATTTAGTTCTCTGTATATTTTTGCAGGTCAATCAAACCTCAGGGGTCGCGATAGTTGCCCAGCCAATTTAAGCTATTCCTGAGTGAATGCTTCGGCATATTTTCAAATTTCAAGTCTCTATATATAGTAAGTACAGCCTATGTAATTAGAGGAATGATCACCGTTACATAGGACACGTATGGTAGAAGTTGTTTATGATGAGAATAACGCTACCGTAACGTAATTGCCAGTAAACCCTTCCTCGCTGCGGCATCGTCGGAAATCCTTAAAAGAGTTGTCACTGAACACTTGTGTTTTATTGCAATAGAGGTACAAGAATTTAAGGCGATTAAATCCAATTAATAAAAGGCTAAATTAAACCTTCAACATACAGAATTTAATTAGACAAATACGAAAAATTATTATAAGTTTCAATACTTTAGAAATTTATGGGTAATTACATCAAGAAAATTCATTAAATTAATTATTACAAAATTATATTTATTAAATGACTTGGACTTCCGGTTCCGGCGGTTAAACTGTCAACACGCATGTCAGTCAGCTCCGCGAAAATAACTGATTTTCGGTGCAAAAAGTGTCCGCGTAGTGAATATTAGGAAAGAAACAGTTCAATCAACTCAAAAATAACATCTTCAGAATATAAACATTACCCGCTAGAATTTCGTAGCGTAAGTAAGTGTGTCTGAGTGCTCTGCTATCAACTGCGCTGAGATTAACAAGTGACCTCTGATATCAGCTAACCTGTCAACTACAAATATTGAAAAATAAATAAGTGCCGTGTTCCGTTGAAAATAGAGTGATATATGCATGTGGTCGTAATTGTCAAGTCTTAAAGTTGATGACGACTTGGAACCCCTACGCTTCAGACCCTAACCAGGCGTATTACGACCAGCCGGGCGGCTACCCGCCGCCGCCGCCGCCGCAGCAGCAGCCATACCCGGGCGCGGGCTATCCCAACGCGCCCCCGCCGATGTACGGCGGCGCGCCGCCCCACGGGTACCCCGCCGGCCAGCAGAATATCCCCTACGGGCAGCCGACCACACCGCCCTACGGACAGCCGCCTTACAATAACCAAGCAGCACCTGAAATGACCGCAACAAACGATGACCAACCCCCAAACGAGCTCTCATGAGTGGCAAGTAATGAAAAAGAGAAAAAGATGCCCACGCTCCCCTGATAATAACCTCGAATTACAAAGCCAAATCATCGATAACAACAGATTTAATTTATTAAATGACATACACGAAGATAACGTAATGGAAACAACTAGAGACGAACCACAAGCTGCAGTTAAGAAACCCCCTCCAGTATATATACACGGAGTAGAAAATTATAACGCAATGATTACAAATCTGACAAAAGTATTAAAAACTGAACAATACAACTCAAAAACACTAGCAAACAACGTCGTCAAGATAAATACTAATAACCCTGAAACATATCGAAAACTTGTGAGACATCTTGATGACGAGAAAATTATTTTCATACTTATCAGATTCAAGAAGAAAGGGCATATAGAGTTGTAATCAGAAACCTTCACCCAACAGTCGATACCGCGTTGATAAAAGAAGAATTGAAAGAAAAGGACATACTGTACGCAATTTAATGAATATAAGACACAGGGTAGACAAAACACCACTTCCTTTATTCTTTGTTGACCTCGAGCCTGCCAGTAACAACAAAGAGATATACGAACTTAGATCTCTATTAAATATGATAATTACAGTCGAGCCACCAAGGAAAAAACCAATATCATCCAGTGTACTCGTTGTCAAGCATACGGACACAGTAAACTTACTGCAGAAAACCATTCGCGTGCGTAAAGTGTGGTGGTAACCACAATACCCTGACGTGTACAAAGCCAAAAGACACTCCTGCTACATGTGCATTGTGCAATGGAGCCCACCCAGCAAACTATAAAGGATGCTCTATCTACCAACAACTTCAGTTAAAAGAGGAAACAACACCGCCAACCCTAGGATGCAAGCACCACAAGCTCTAAAGGCGGCCACAATTCAACCAAACACATATAGGGCAAACAGGTTTCCAACTAGCTATGCCGCAGCCGTGGCTGGACAACAAAATTTCATAACAACGTCAGACTCATACAACACTCAAAATCAAAATCAAAACAGCAATGACATCTCCCTGTCTCAGTTCCTTTCCAAATTTGAAACCATGTTTAGCCAGTTAATGCAACAAAATACTATGATGCTCAACCTACTCACTAGCCTGATAACCAAAATCTCCCAATAATGGATACCCTAAGAATAGCCGTATGGAACGCAAACGGACTTCTACAACGCCGTTTAGAAGTAGAAGCGTTTCTAAACACCCAAAAAATCGACTTGCTCTTGGTATCTGAAGCACACTTTTCTAATTACAACTACCTCAATATCCACAACTACAGAACTTATTACACCTGTCATCCCGACAACACAGCTCACGCTGGAACGGCAATTATAATCAGCAGCAAATTATCACACTACGAAATGGAGAAATTTGAAACATATCATATACAAGCCACAAATGTCAAAATTAAAGACCACGTTGGAGACATAACAGTATCATCAGTATATTGCCCTCCGCGGCATTCAATAACGCAGAACCAGTTCGAAGACTTCTTCAGGACGCTAGGAGACCGGTTCATAGCAGGTGGTGATTTTAATTCTAAACACCCCTTATGGGGTTCCAGATTAATTAACCCAAAGGGAAGGCAACTATATAAAACCATCTTAAATAATCATTATAATGCAATAGCCACAGGTAAACCCACATATTGGCCAACCGATCTGAATAAACTGCCGGATGCATTAGATTTCCTTATTACAAAAATTTCTCTCCAACTACATCGATGTTGCTGACTGCTACGATCTAAACTCGGATCACTCTGCTATAATATGCACGTTGAGTAGCTGCATAATCAACAAGCCTGCAAGGCCCAGCCTACACAACAGTCTTACGGATTGGGACATTTTTCGACAATATATTGATGAACATCTATCGATTCCAGCAGTACTTAACACTTCAAATGAAATTGAAACGGCAATAGAACGACTAACACAAACCTTACAATATGCTTCTTGGACAGCTACGCCCATAAAACTACAACATAAATGTAACAAAACACTAACAACTACTCCTTAGAAATTAGACAAAAGATCAGCGACAAACGAAAAGCAAGACGGATCTGGCAACAAACAAGACACCCAAGAGACAAAAATAAACTAAACACTCTCACCACACAACTAAAAAGATTAATCAAGGAACAGAAAAACGAAACGTTCAATGATTACGTGCGAAACTTATCCCCCAGTCAACACCATGACTACTTATGGCGCGCAACTAGGAATTTGAAAAAGCCTATTATCCCTATCCCTCCTATTCGTAAAAATGATGGCTCTTGGGCCCGATGTGACAAAGATAAAGCGGTGGTATTCGGCGAACACTTAGCTGCAACCTTTCAACCGCACGAATCAGACAGAACTCCACAAGATGATTACGAAATTCTCGAATTCCTTAAATCACCACTCCAACTCCATTTACCCATTCGACACTGTACACCCAACGAAGTCCAAACAGAAGTTAAATGTTTAAAAACTGGCAAAGCACCGGGATATGACCTAATTACGTCCGAATTACTCCGTCAACTGCCAAAAAAAGGGATAGCAGCTATAACACGTATATATAATGCCATCTTAAGAACTCAGTACTTCCCAATCCAATGGAAATTTGCCGAAGTAATTGTCATTCAAAAGCCAGGAAAACCAGCTCAATTACCAGCTTCTTATAGACCGATTTCGCTGTTACCACTCCTCTCTAAGCTCTTTGAGCGAATTCTACTAAGAAGACTTGAACCCATTATAGAAGAATTGCATTTAGTTCCGGGACATCAATTCGGTTTCCGCAGAAAATACTCAGCATTGGAACAAGTCCACAGGATAGTGGATAAGGTTCTTAGACGTGGGCCAAGCTTTTGATCGAGTTTGGCACCCTGGCCTCCTATATAAGATCAAGCAAACCCTACCGCAACAGTACTATCTGCTCTTCAAGTCGTATCTAGAAAACAGATACTTTCGGGTCAAAATCAATGACAGCCACTCACCAATCTACTCAGTCGAGGCAGGTGTACCACAAGGTAGCGTACTGGGACCGACATTATACCAGTTGTTTACGGCAGACCTTCCTGTTACCGACAATGTTTTAATTGCTACGTTTGCGGACGACACGGCTGTATTATCTTCACACAGAGATCCACTTCAGGCATCAATATACCTGCAAAATGCGCTGGAAGCTTTAGAAAACTGGATAAAGATCTGGCGCATCAAAATCAATGAAAACAAATCGGCTTCAGTGGTCTTCACCCTCCGCAAGGTTGTTCCACCTCCTATAATCTTCAACGGCACTAACATACCACACAAAGAAGATATCAAATATCTCGGTATCCATCTCGATAGCAAACTAAACTGGAAAAACATATACAGACTAAGCGAAAAGAATTAGATATCCGCGTGAAGAAGATGTTCTGGCTCCTCGGACGAAAATCCCAGCTCAGTTTAACAAACAAGGTGTTGTTATATAAAACCACGTTAGTACCGATTTGGACGTATGGGATCCAGTTTTGGGGATCTGCTAAGTCATCGAACATCGAGATATTACAGCGATTTCAAAGCAAAACACTTCGCGCAATAGCAAACGCCGAATGGTATGTGAACAACCGCACATTACATAACGATCTAAAGATCCCATGGATTAAAGATGTCATCAAAGCTTGCTGCATCAGATACAACGATCGTATTAGTGATCACCCTAGTGTTCTAGTGACAGACTTATTAAATAATGCAAATGCAGTTAGACGCCTGAAACGGACAAAGTTTAGTGACCTAACAAATTAGTAATAAGACTTGTATACCTTGTAATGACAGGAGGTCACTCTTGGTGTTCCTCCCCACAT
The DNA here is from genome assembly GCA_036346155.1 of Sinelater perroti. NCBI lineage: Eukaryota > Metazoa > Arthropoda > Insecta > Coleoptera > Elateridae > Sinelater > Sinelater perroti. The sequence continues at coordinate 6,995,213 of JARFIY010000215.1, forward strand.
GCTATGTACATTAACTCATTTGCTTGTTAGTCTAGTTAGACTAGTTGTAAATATGCAGTAAATAAAAAAAAAAAAAATTAAATGACTTTCAACTGTCTAATAAAACGTCAAAATGCTCAAAAGATTGTATTTACCATAGTCGGAAGGCACTTCATCTGTAGGCCAGTGACGTTAAAAGGCGAAGTGGCGGATGGCGGATGCAGAAGTGACGTTACAAGACAGCGAATGGCGGTTGCGGAAATAATGTCATAATATGGCACATGGAGGTTTCGGTCTGAGGACGTATATGCGGTAGAGTTCTAATGCGGAACCTACACCTGTGGGTCCGAAGTAGTGCGATCGGTGCTTAGCGAAGAAAAGAGGTTTGGAAGGTAAGCTTTAGAGTTATTCTCGTGCGTAGCGGTTTCACCGATGTCGTCTAGAGATAAAGAGCGGTCAGCGGTTAAATCCGTTGTTGATGTCTGATGGAACTCGACTCTGATCAACCTTACACCACACTGCACTGCCGCACTATTGTTATTTTCCGGGCGTAGGTCTCTCCGAGTGCAAATTCGACGGCGATGCAGAGCACAGACACGCGGGATTTCTTGCCGCAGGCAAAATACGGACACATTTCTATTTCGTATCGGAATTCGCACGCATGATCACAACAGAATAAATAACATTTTTCCTTTTAGATATATTTAGCATTAAATTGCCCTTTGTCTAATTAAATTAAATTTAAAACTTCCCTAAAAGTATTTAAAAATAAAATCGAAGAACTTTATGCGAAAGATATAATTACCTCCCTTAATAGTATTATATAGTCGTGACGTCCTCTATATTTGACACAGTTTTAGGACTCCTTACAGTAGGCCTCGAAGTGACCATAGACTTGGCAACGTGTAAAATGTATTGTGTTGTTCTTGGTCCGAGGTGCTTCAATTCTCACTTTCATTTTATAGAAATTTAGTTTCGTAGGTTTTCTTTATTGTTCGGCTACGGCTCGAGTTTAACAAAAAACAACGGCGATGACTTTTTGCTACGTAGCTTTTTCTGGGTACATTGGGAAAGGATTGAGTTATTGATAAAGATCTCGCATGAAAACTCTGTAAGCTCTTTCTTGTCTGATCTAAATATGGCGCGCAATGTATTCTTGGCATAAGTGAGAAATTAGCTTTTTGAAAACACCAATGGTTTTCGTATTTATCCATATCATGTAGAACAACTTAAAATAAAATCATTCATCTTTGACAACTTGGTTCAGGTTGTCAGTCATATCTCTAAAATCTGTAACTTTGTACATGTATAAAGGTGTAGAACTGACGTCTGGAGATTGCTTTTTCGAGTTAGTTTTATTTAATTTTGATTGTATCAAAGGTTGTTTTTTAGTAACACCTTGCCAAGGGTGTTGTATAAATATTACTAAAGTTGGGAGTGTTTGATGATGGGATTTGAGTTAAACATTGTTGATAAGTGTGAGTGGGATTTGAGGTAAGTGAAGGTTTACTTGATTTGACTTATCTAGTTCACGTTGGTAGACATTAGCAGTGGTTGACTTTATATTGTAGGCATGGTCTGAAAACTATTCCAAAGAAATTGTAGGATGAATCTCGGTAGAAACATTTCACTGCATAAATGTCTATGTATTTCTATTTTTTAACAGTCCGAATGAACAAATAAATTTACTGGGTTTAAATTTAGAATTTATTTAAATTAATGTCTGTGACCATGATATAACTTGCGTACACTCAACTGTAATCACCTGGCCGGCCCTCAAAATAGGAAAGCGGCGATCAACACGTGAAGAGAACTAACGTAAAAAATAACTTCATACGTTTGTATTTTTATGATTCTTTAGTATCTTAAAAAAACTCCACTTTGTATTTGATTCAACCAGATTAGAAAATGACTACAATACATTTTATTCTGGTATTCTTTTTTCTTCTTTTTCTTGTTCATAGGAGAACCTTTCCTTGAACGATTTAGCGGTTACAACGGCTGAACTGCGTATCAGCGAAGTTGTCTATCATACAATTTGGATTAAGAACTATTATTTTAACTTGGACTAGAACAATAGAGACAATTATTAAATAACCTCAACGATCAGATCTTATTGCATTATTTAGTCAGTAATAATGCGGTAATTGCTTTGGGACACGACAAGACCTAACGTTTTTCTAAACAATACGCGTGGAGATGTTTTAAAACTCAAGACAAATTCAGACGGAATCTTCCGAATGCTTCAAGAACATTGCGAGGATTCTTGTACACGTTGCGTTTCCTGTCGTAAAGTTAATGTCTTGGACTATTTTTTAGGAGTTGACAAAAAAAATTTGTGTATAATTTTTCAAATGCAAGGTGGTTTAAATTTGACCGAGACTAATTTGTGTGTAAACAAGCCGCACTGCGTAGCAGCTGTGTGACCTTAAGAGATAAAACCACAACCTCCACCCTCTCTCCTGCTAGGGTTAGAACCTGTTTAGTCCTGTTTGGGAGTTAATAGAGTGATGAGGCAACAGAAGTTACCCCGGAGCATGGAACAACGCATTGTGATCAAATTCCTCGTCTGCTGAAATTCACCGCGGACTGCAATAACAGCATGAGGAAGAGTAAGTTCTCCAGAGAGGGCAAAAAGCGTATTGAGAATAAACTCCGTCATCTTTGGCCGCAAACATTTGTCACCGATCCAAACATTAATCATACAAACGCGCTTATTCGTGAAAATAGGCGCAACACTGTGAAGGAACTTGAAGAAATGCTGTCTATCAGCGTTGGTAGTATAGAGGACATTGTGAAAAAACACCTGTACTATCGCAAATTGAATGCATGATGGGTACTTCGCACTTTGACGGACGTGGACAAAATGGTGAGCATGCAAGTTTCCAGTCGTCTATAATAGTTTGAAGACGAGGATGATGCATTTTTGAAGTCTATAGTGACCAACCATGAAACGTGGATGCACTTCTTCATTCCAGAGTCCCGGCAGTCATCACGCGAGTGGCGGCATACTAATTTTCCCAAACCAAAAGAGCGCGGAGACCCCTTTGTCACGAAAAGTGATGTAGCAGGGGATTATCCACTTCAGACTTTCTGACGGATGCCAGAACAGTCAATACGACTATTACTCAGACCTCTGGCAACAGACATAAAAGAAAAGGTCCGATCCAAGCGGAGGACAGGTGAAAGCAGGTAGCCTTCCTTCAAGGCAATGCACGCCCCCATCGGCCAAAAGAACAATAGCAACCCTGCAAAAATTGAAGTGAAACATTCTGCCACACCCGTCGTACAGTTCCAATGTGACCCTCCTGTGATTTCTATCTGTTCGGAAGGTTCAAATCAGACTTGCAAGGCATGCGGTTTGTGGACAACCACGCCGTCACCCAGACTGTTTGGGAGTGGATACGCCGCTATCCAAAAGCCTTTTTTTGTTCCAGAACGTTGACTCCGGAGGGGAGTACGTATTTGGAAATTTGTTTTTTGTTTGTAAAAATCAGTCCTGGTCATATTTAAATCACTTTGTACTACAGTCAGGAAATAATCTTATGCTACTTTGTGCTTATTCTTTAAAACCACATGTCCCATAATATTAACCGTAACTGTAGACAGGACGATAAATCTATCAGAAATTTTAATAATTAAAAAACTTGCTAGTCATTGTTAGCTAACCTTAATGAAGAATAGACCACTAATTTCCATGTTATCGTCAAAAGAATAGATGTGTTAAGCTTTTTAATTTTTTTGAAGATTCTCTAAGTTTCCACTATGGAAAGGTAGTCCAAGTTCATATACTCAGGACACAAAAGTGGCGATAGTAAAATTTTTAAACTATTTTCTACACGTTTTACAAAGTTCACATTGAATATCTCTCCCTATAGTCGAGGCAAATTAATAAAAAAATCTCTAAGTTCTTTCTGGGTACACGTATAGAGACGTTCCAGGACGCATTCGATTCGGAAAAGCCTCAGAAAAAAATGTTACTACATATGAACGGAATTGAGCTTATTTTGACCAACTTTAAACGAGCAATAAATGTTTTTTAGGGTCTGCAAAAATGCGTCAAATAAATGCATTTTTGCATTATAACAAAAAAATATGGTGTAGCTTTTTTTTTCTGAGGCTCTTACGAATCTAATGCGCTCTGGAACGTCTCGATACGTGTACCCAGAAAAAATGTAGAGATTTTACCTAATTTGCCTCAACTACTACATTTACAAGTTAGTGGAGCATTAGATGCATCTCAAAATATAGCTTAGTAAGGAACAATAAAACTATTTCATAGTGCTACTTTACCATAGCATTATTTTCAAATTCACTTATCTTTTTGGCTAGACCTTACATTGAAAATTATTTTTAGAACATCCGTTTTACATTCCACGTTTATGGTTATACGAAAGTTCACAGAAAAGAATAAAAATAATATTTTAAGGCTTTATTGCTGCATATCTAATCAGTGGCAATGCGTTTTTAGCTAATGTGTATGGTAACTTAATTGTCTGTTAAATTGGAGTTTCCTGTATATAATTTTACCTAAACCTTTATTATTGCGGCTAAAGTACCATGACCAAGTACGTGGTCTGGCTGTAAAATATCGAGAATATCACAACGTAAAGCTAGGTCGGTGATAGCGTAGCTGCCAAGGCAACCTCCACCGCGTACTCAGAAGAAGGCAGAGCGAAGAAGTAGAGATTTTTAAAAGTTAACAGAACCTTCTAGGTAGAAAAATCGACGACTTTGAAAAAAGAAAATGCCAAGAAACCACGCAATACGAAAAAGCATATAACAGGATGACTCGTGATTAGAAAAGGAAACGAATTTTTTTCAGTCATTAAAAGGTTGCAACTCTAAATGAAGTGTGAAATGTAAGAGCATCACTAGACACGGGATGAAAGCAATATATTCTGCGCAGGCGACTATACGTTTTATACAAAAGAAACAAGGACAATAACATCTTTGGGTCGAGCTTAGTGTTGAAATAATACCTGAAAGATGCAGTCCTATATTTAAAACTCTATAGCTCCTTACTTTCACAATGAAATACAATTTAATCAAAGTTTTATAAATCTACGTGCAAGCATCCACCAAGAAATTGGAAACAGAAGATACCTTTTATACCTTTACAATATATCAAAGTCCCGATCAGAAATTTGAATACACAAATTGACAAAGAATGAAACTTTAGACTGACCATCAAAAATCACAAAAATCACCATGAAAGTAAGGACGGAATAATAGACTTTGCTGCAAGAAAAGGCATGAGGATGAACAGTACATGTTTTCAGCAGGGTTTCAGCGGGCTACATAACAATCAGCGAACGTACGGTATCAACAACTTATTACCAACCTCAAAAAATTGAAGAAATTAAAAAAAATAAGCAAAGGTAGCAAACAGATATCTGAATAATTTACACAAAAACTTACACTTGAAATCAGACATCCCGCGTTCATTAAAGAAGGTGAAATTGGACGGCTATTCTTAAAACCTCAACGAATCAATAGAAAATTAGTGCGACGAGGAATTCGAGAAGGCGTAATCTAAAAAAAAAGCATAAGAAGAGAGAAGACTAGAAGAAACTATAAGGTTTGGCGAGAATGCGAGTCCGTGAAGCTTTACAATATGTGAGAACTGATGGACGCCTTCCGACCTAGAATCACTTTAAATCAAAAGAGAGACGCAATACTGCAGGGATAAGGGCAAGTTTTATATTTTAGCAAACTGTTGAACTCAATAAATGCGGCTAGCTCTCCAAGGACAGACAGTATCATTAGCTATATGTTAACACACGTAAAAAAGAGAAATGGGGATTTAAAATTCTAAAAACCATCAACATAACTCACTAAACTTTTAAAAGGGATACAGGAGAATTGAGAGCAGCTTGTAATAATTCCAGTTTTCTTCTCAATGTTCCGTACATGATGATGCTGAGTAAAAATATCAACCAGAAACTCTCTACGAAGAGGAGGCGTTGGGGGACTATCAGTGTGGGTTCTCAAAATGTACTAAAAATTCACCATCAATCTTTTTGAATTAAATACGCAAAAAACAACAATAATCTGGACACGGAGTGAGCTATCGCGATAGTTTGAAATCAGATAGAAAGATGTGACCCCAACTTTTCTTTTTAATCTATGGCTAGAGAAAGTTGTGTGAGGTATCAAGGCAAACCTAAACAAGTTCTTGGACGCTGAAAATTTGGACTTGATGAGAAGACCAGCCAGGACCTTATCGGTAGTTAAAATTGCGACAGAAAGAATGTGATAAAAATAAAACAATACAAATGATTAATAAATAGGATATCAATACTGGAGGACAAGTTTTTGAGGAAACAGACCACTTCACTCCATCATCAAGGAGCACAATGAGACCGGCACGAATCACCCTAGGAAATAAGAACTACTTCTTAGTATTCATACTGAGATCCCTCAGACTGTCTAAGAAATTCAAGATTACAAATTTACCGAAGGGTTACAAAACCAACAGTTGTATACTTAGATCGTAACTAGGAAGGATAAGGCAGTTGTGTGAGAACGGGAAAAGAAAATGCTGCGGAAGATTTTTAGACCAATTTGGAGAAGGGAATACAACTTATCCGCACTAATAAGAAATTGGAAAAGGTAAGGTGCTTCAAATGGATAAGGGATATTGAGGAAAAGCGTGCCAAGAAAGTGTTGATTGGAGACTTAGTAGAGGAGAAAGAAGGATAGAGCAAAAGGAAAACGAATTGATGGTGTTGAAGAAATCTTCAAAAGATGGAATTTTGGAGTTGAAATAGAGAGACAATGAAAAAGCAGAATGAAAGAAAATTGTACGAAAAATTATTGACTAATATTCGGTAAAATAATGAACATCGGCAAATAGCAGCTAAACAGATTTGACATGGTAATTTGAACGCAAACTTTGAACAAGAGAAGTAAACATTATTCATGTCCACAAAACCATGAACAAACAAATAAAACTTCAATGTTGATGTTTTCTAAATTTCAAGAAATGTTTGATTGGCTTGGTAATTGGACGATTCGGGAATCTTTTACCATGGTAAAATAAAAAATCTATTCTTTAAGGTATCATTATATAAAATAAATATACATTTATTACCTTCAATGTGGAACACGAAATGTAAATTATATTTTACAGCATTATTTTATGATTATTGCTGTATAATAAAAGAACCATTTGTTTTTACAACAGATTTATAAAAGCATACCAGTACCACCTGAGTCAGAGCCATGACGTTCTACACGATAATCGGCATCGGAATTATTTTATGGCACCTTCTAAAGGTTATCTTGTTGTGTTTGCTAGATCATGATTTGCATTTGGCATTTTACGAAAAGTTCGGCAAACCCATAGGTGAAAGAAGAAGTATGTATACTTGCGTATCACTGACATTTTCTCATTTCAAGCGCACTTGCGAGGAAAAGTGGTGTTCATAACCGGAGCATCTAGCGGCATTGGAAAACACACCGCCCTGGCTTTGGCCAAGCATGGAGTCAAGCTGGTCCTGGCGGCTCGGAGGCAAACAGAATTAGAGCGAGTCCAAAAGGCTTGCATCGGTTAGTGCAGTATGAGGGCCGAGGAACTCTCTTGGGGGTACTTAAACCTTCTTTTCAGGTCAATCCGAGGGAAAATTGGGAGAAGACGACGTACTTGTTCTAAAAATGGACATGCTGGACTTTGATTCCCACGAAGAAAAATTTCATTCAGCCGTTCAACACTTCGGCCGCGTCGATGTGCTGTTCAACAACGCAGGTCGATCCCAGAGAGCGCATTGGGAAGACATCGACCTTTCGGTTGACAGGGAAATGTTCGACTTAAACGTGTTTTCTGTCGTCAACCTTTCGAGAATAGCCGTGAAATATTTTAACACCGTAGGGTGTGGTCATGTAGCTGTTACTTCCAGTCTAGCTGGCATCACAGGAGTTCTCTTGTCCGCTACCTACGCGGGAGCAAAACATGCAGTACATGTACGACGTGATATGTAAGGATTGTCAGGAAAGTAAGGTGTAGTTTAAATCCTTTTTAGTTGATTTGAATCCGATTAAGATATGAGCTTTAATTCTTTCGTTCGTAACTGCTAAATCTGCGCACTGCAAGGTTTTAGTTTCTGGACAACCCTTATTTACTTTGACCTTTACCTTACATAAGTCTAATTAACACTTTTAGGGCTACTTGGACAGTTTAAGAATGGAGAAGTTAGGATCAAAATTCGCAGTCACTATCATCTGTCCGGGTCCAGTATTCACGGATTTTTTACAAGAAAGTTTCACAGCTAAAGTTGGAGAGGTATTTAAAATAATCATTATTAGTGGCCGTTTTTAAGGGATTACAAATTGCAGAAATATGGAGTTGCGGTATCAAGCACAAATCGTAGAATGACCGCAGAACGGTGCGGAGAGTTGTGCGCGGTAGCTTTAGCAAACCAGGCAAGCGAGTCGTGGATAGGCCCCTTTCCATATATGCTTTTCACCTACTTTAGAGTGTACTATCCGATGATTGCTGATCTGTATGTGCACGATATTCTGACAAGTTTTAAATATTAATGACATTTTCTCAGGGCTATAAAAATGGTCAACCGAAAGACGTTAGTGAATTTACGGGAGGGTAGATAAAGGCACGAAATTCGTAATTACTTTTGTTACTTGACCTTTTGACTGTGTAATAAACAAGTTCCGAACAACAATGCAAACAACCAAGAACGTCTACAAAACCCATTCGTTAGATTCCAAATCTATTTCTATAAAATAACAAAGGATAATACGTCACAACATTATTTCTTCTCTGTTGCCATTCATATAAGTAATTAATCTGTAATTAAGTGTAATTAATTTTAATATTAGCTTAATTGTAAGAAAAATAAAACAAAAAGTAGCGAATAAATAAACTGTTTCTAACGATCATTATGTGGATATTTTGGACCAGACAAGAAGTCACATATCCACAAGAAGAATCCACTGTAGATTTTAGAAGAACTTTGCGATATTTTTTTGTTGTTGGCCCTGTAAATTTGTTTTCGCGTTGCAGTAGTAAAGTTAGCCTTTTTAGTTACCTAAAAAATGAAATAGCTAAAAACAATTACCTATTCATTTATACCAGAAATGGCAGTTCAATCATCCTAATTTAGATTGTTCTCCATTTTAATTTGGGAATGTCCATTGTGTCTTAATTAATTTCTTCATAGTTAACAAATACCATTGATTAGAGGACGGAATATGTTTACTTTTCATTATCTATATCTATAGGATGTCCTAAGAGAAACTCAAGATTGACATTTTGTAGTAAACGCTTCGCGATTAGTCAATATGGAGGTTCTTAAAAGTCATTATCAAATATAGAGAATGTTTTGCAGAGAGACAAAATTGTCGCATTTGGGGCACAGAAAACCCTCGGGTCATTTAAAAGGGGTCTCTGCATACCCAGAGAGTAACAATTTGGTGTAGATTTTATGGGGGTAAAGTAATATGCCATTCTTTTTTGAAGATAAGGCCGGGAACACAGTGACTATCAGTGGGGAATATTACCGTGAGATTATAGTGGTTTTTTGTAGCCTCATTTGACCAGCATGGATTTGGATGACTTGCGGTTCCAGCAGAACAGCACCACCTGTTATACGGCGCGTGAAACAATTCTATTGTCAGAGCAACATTTAATGAGTTACCAAGGTCTTGCAACCTCGTACCGTGAAATTTTTCCCCTTTACTGTTATGTAAAAAAAGTGACCAAGAGGTTTTTCAGAAGAACTCAAAAGTGTCAAGTTAGTTGCGGAGGACATTTGTCAAATATCCTATTCCATGTTTAACACGTTCACGACATCGTGACCCACTAGTGGGTTACCTATTAGGAAGCATTGCATTACTTCTGAAAGTCTCTATCTGTATCGGGGGCTTTATACCTACACGGTTTATCCGGAAAGCATCGGGAATAATTTTTTTAAACAACCAGAAGGGTTAGAGGGACATGGTTATTTGCGGGTCGGATAGTGGGGGCGAGGGACTCTTAGGTGACGCGTCACGAACTTGACATTAGAACAACGTTATGCGGTGAAGTTTTGTGTCAAACTTTGAAACTTTGAACCTGATAAAGAAAGCCTGCGGGGAGGAAGCCATGTCAAAAACGAGAATTTTTGAATAACACAAGATGTTTCGTGGAGGAAGAGAAGTCGTAGAAGACGGGGAACGCACAGGACGTCCGTCAACGAGCCCTAGTGAAAATTTAGTGAAAGTGAAACCATTTTTGGACTCTGATCGGAGTTTAAGTGTTCGATTAACAGCACAGTAGTTGAATTTAGCAATAACCGTAGTGCATGAAATCGTGTCTGAAGATTTTCAAATAAGAAAAATTGTCCGCGGTATAGCCCGGACTTGGCCTCGCCCGACTTCTTTCTGTTCCCAGAACTCAAATCCAGCCTGAAAGGAACCCGTTTTTGGTCGGTGACGAAGGCCATAAACAGCATTTCAGCTTCCGCATTCTATTTTGAAGAACTTTAAAGAAATAAACAATTACCTTATTTTTATTGAATTATTCCCGATACTTTCCGGACAAACCCTGTATACCGCTACATGAGTCGTGTTGTTAGCAGCAACACGGTTTGTCGATCAAATAATTTAATTAAGAATGAACTTTGTACGAATAGCAAAATAACATTTTTATTCAAGGGACGATGAATTGAGAATTGAGAACTTGTTCAAAGATAATTATATGAAAAAATACAATTATTACCAAAATACAAGATTATTACTAGACTCTGTAATCAAACATAGTTAAACTTTTCGTGATTTTTTTTAAACAAGCAATGCACGCTATTGGCTGTTCCTTGCAGTCTTCACAAAATGTAATAACTTTTGATGCCTTGGCCCTTGCTTCTTTGCTACCCCTAACACTCAGTGTTTCTCTTCCTACTATTTGTTGTTAAATCTTCATACTTCCCTATTCAATGTTTCTCTCCCGCTTGCTCTTCCTTGCATGCTACACGTTCTCATTGCCAGTCCCATTTTCTCTAGCTCTCTCTCATTTACTAAATCTTCATTTTCATTTTCTGTCTTCAATAACCCGTTTATTGCATTTTCTCGAAATTTAAACATATCCGCCGTATTTCTATTGTTACTGAAGTTGTAAATTACTCATGCATTGACAATATATATCTATACCTAAGATCACTTCAAAAATACCCTTCTTATACAATTTCAACCTTTTTCTCAGGCTTGTGTGGTCTGAAAACATTTGATCAGGCACATCAACTTCTTTTTTGTTCTATTATATGCAAAAACGGCAGAAAATTTTACTACATTTTGCCCTTTACTGTTTTTGCCCCACTTGACATCACTTGATCAGTATGACCTGGAACAGAGCTAATCATTTGCACTGGGCGTTTATCTATCCATTTCATGACTCTAATTCTTTCTCCATTTTATTCAATATACACCTCTCCTTTCTTCAATTTCTTTTTACATACATCTTTTGGATTTTCCTTTCTATTACTTTGCAATGCAACAAACATAAGCTTCAGAGTTCAATAAATCTTTGTATAGTTTAACACTTATGTAAAAATGATCAATAAAGAGTGTCCCACCACAATTTATTAGACCTCTTAGTAATTCCATTATATTTCTTCCTACAGTTCCAGTAGAGTCAGTTCTTCCTACTCTTGATCATACGTATATTCTTCAGATGTGCATATTTTACAATGCTTTATACCACATTTTTGCGACTTGGCGGAAAGATATTGTCTGAAGACTAGTCTGCCCCTCCAGGGGACCAACGTCTCATGAATTAAAACTTCTTTGTCTGGAACTAGTGCCTCTTGAAATTGGAGACAAAAGAGTTTTATTTTTGAGAGTCTATCAATATTGGGTACAGGATTGTTGTTGTCTAAAAAATCCAAGCATTCCAATAACATGTGAAATCTGTTAGAAGTCATGTTTTTTTATACGGTCATTACTGTACGTTTCACTACAAGACCAATATAGACACATTTTTGGTGCTTTATTGATGTCCATTATCAATAAGATAGCCAGAAAGTGTTTTATTTCTTCTCTGTTTGTGTCTACCCGTTTGTGTATTAGAAAGCGAGAGTGAAGTGATTTTGCCTCATTCATCTGAAGTACCTTAAAGTACTATAAGATCTAAAATATCATCAGTTAAAAAAGGTTTAAATTTGATATTGCCCAGAAAACTAAAAAGTTATGGGCGAACCCATTTGTCAACATTTACTGTTTTGCATGTGCCACCTTCCTCCAAAGAAGATTCATCTTCATTATCAGTAGAAGACGTATCATCACTTAGTTTCACTATCTGAAAGTTTATAGGAACCTTCAGAATCTTCAGTTGGTTCAAATTTTGGACTAGAACAGTTTCTCTTCCTTTATTGAATTGGGGGAGGTGCCGATTGTTGGAGTAACAGTGGCTGCTGAACAGATGATGGTTTTTGCGAGGGTGGTGAAGTGCGAATTGACGGTGGCTGCTGATTAGATGGTGCTTGTTTTAGGCCTGATAGTGTCTCAATAAGCTAAGGACAATTGCTAAGGAGATGGTCATCTATCTATCAGAGCGGAAGTAGGTGGATCCGTTTCTTCTGGCAATGCTGTTTTGTAATGCAACCAATTTCGTATTCTAAAACTCATTTTCAGCACACTAAATCTCAATTACCTGCTAAAATATAATTTGTGAGGCGTTATTGCAAAAGAAACATATTTATTACGTAGCCACCGATGGACCACGCGGTTATAAGGGAAAATTATCACTAGAGGCCATCATAACAGCCCGGTGGTCTACAAGCCGTCAAATGACTAAAAATGCATTGAATAAGATAAAGAGAAAATATTTTGAAGTATAACAAACGTGAGGAAATAATATTAAAAAAAATTGCGCCCTTCAGCGTAAACAAATAGATTGTTGCAAACGTGTTCATGACTTTTATTTATTTTAAATAAAAAATGGCTTTTCTAAAATTAAATCCTGGGTTTCCTTTGAGTGACATTTTACATCTATTTAGTCATTAAAGGAAATGGTCCAAAGCTGATGGTTATAAATAAATGAATAGGACCCAACAACCATAAAGACATTAACATATTTAAGATATGATAACTTAAGTACCTTTTATGTTTATCTAGTTCAACAAACTGTTCGGCAAATGTTTTAATTATCTTTGAAAATTGATGTTAATCTTTAGATTCTAGAAACGTTATTATACCAAGGGTAATAAAGCTAAAAATCAGTATCGTAAGTATGTATTCTGTTCATTTATTTATAGTTCTCAAAAACGATTTTATTACACTCACAAATACGTTCATCAAAACAACAATTAACGTTTCGTAAGTCGACCACTGTTTCTGTTTTTAGCAAAATTTGAAGTTACGTTTAGTATAAATCGAGTAAATAATATTTTTTACCAATGGGCATACGCAAAATCTACGAAGTTTGTTCAAGTTCTCCAATTTTCTCTTTGTTAATTCTAAAACACTAGGAACATATTTCTGAATTTGTAATATATATGGCAGCACCGTACAATGTACACAGGTCGAATTACCGTCATTGCAGTAAGTGTTGTTTTGTATACTTGAAATGGTGACGTTTATTGTTCAAGAACAACGTGTAACCATCCGTTTTCTCCTCTTGCTTGGTGAAACCCCCACCGAAATTCATCGCCAGTTGAGTGAGACATGCGGTGGCGTTCGTGAGCGCGAAAGTTTAAAGAAAATCGAGAGTTGTGTGACAATGAACCGAAGCAGCCTCGGTCACAAACCATGACTGCACGAGTGAAGCAGGTTGTTATGAAAGACCGTCGATTAAGTTTGTGCGATGTCCCCTCTAAACTTGCTATTTGCATAGGATCTGTGGAGTCTGTTTTGCACGGTGACCTAAAAATGAGGAAAGTTTCTTCAAAAAGGCAATTTTTATCCGAAGGATACTTTGCACTGCCACTTTTCAGTTAGGCTAAAAGGTACCCTCATCCAAGAGAGGTTCCACAACCACCCTGATTTTTGGGAAGCTTGAGGCACAGTTTTTAAAGACTTAAGTATGTGCGTGGGCAAACAATTTTTAGGAGAGCGAGGACCAATCCAAAATCAAAAACGCCGATGTCGCCGATGACTAAGGTTACTGAGGAGAATATCCACATTGCTCGTCAATTTTTCTAGGATGACCGCCTCTTACTGAAATTTCTTCCAAGATTGGGATAAGTTACGGTTGTGCTTAGGTGATTTGCGACATTATTCTGCTACACGACAACGCCTGATCCCAAGCAGTTGCCTAAACTCGATAAAAAAATGTGAATTTGTTCTAAAATACACTGGAACACTCTCCTTATAGATCGGACGACGATTATCATTTGGACCTGTAATAGAAGCGCTTAAGAGGACGGAGGTTCGGCAACAAATTTATAATAGCGAGATGAAGAAAAAAATACTTCTAAATTCTTAGAGGATTATGTAGAAAAACAATTTTATACTTTTATTGCAGATCCTGAAGAGGAAGAAAAATCCATTCCCCACTTCTTCCTAGCCTCCTCCTTGAAGGTCGAAGGAAGAAGACTAGAGGAATAACTCAGAGGTAAGTCCAATTTAAGTATTAATTATTGAGCTCCAATTTTCGGCTAGGTTAAAGTGGGCAGATTTCTGTGTGCTTTGAAGAATGATAAAATTGTAAATTTATAAGTCCAATAAACTCACAAAACAAATTTTGGTTCTCTGGGGGAAACTAAGAAGCATCTGGCAAATTACTGTATATCCCAGAAATAAATTAAACTAAACCACTTGTGAATTAGGACATCTGCTAACCATCTTTAAAACACCTGCCAAATCTAACACCCACTCAAAACGCTGACTCTTTATGGTGATCTACCAGGAAACTAAAAGCATCAAAACTTTTAATTCTACTTATTAGAAAATATAACATAACGAAGAAAAAGCATATACTTTCTTAGATCAAGTAGACAAAAAAATATTTATGCACCAAACTCTCAATAAATCTAATAACATCGCTTATCCTATAAGAGTAAAAGTTAGCCAAGTCAGTATTGTTACCAGAAATCTTAATTCAAAAAAAGCTTCAGGCTACGTGCTAATAAAAACCAAAATTCAAAAAACCTGTCAGAAAAGACAGCAAAACTCATTATCTATATAATGAATGCAATATTTCTATTACAAACGTTCCCAGAAATCTTTACAAATTATGGTGATGCGAAACAAGTCATTTCATACCGACCCATAAGTTTTATTTGAAAGGTTACTACTACAAAAGTTGAAACCAATTTTACAACAAAACACCATATCAAAACACCAATTTGGTTTTCGGGAAGATCGTAGTACGATAAAACAAGTGCATAGGGTACTCACAAAAATAACGGTACTACTCAACATTATTCTTAAATATTAGTCAGGTTTATCATACCGGGTTGTTACACAAAATCAAGAATGTTCTATCAACTACGAACTGCTAAAAACATATCTGTGGAAAAGCACATGAAATAATGATGGCAAGCTGATTATTTTATTGCTAATAGCAATTATATAAAGGGAGCTTACTATTATATTTATTTAAGAACGTTTAGTGCATCACACATTTAGTGCAGTTCCTGCGTTACTTAAACAATTTTAATTTTCAGTGCTTTATTACAGCACATGAAATATTGATGGCAAGCTGATTATTTTATTGCTAATAGCAATTATATAAAGGGAGCTTACTATTATATTTATTTAAGAACGTTTAGTGCATCACACATTTAGTGCAGTTCCTGCGTTACTAAAACAATTTTAATTTTCAGTGCTTTACTACAGCACATGAAATAATGATGGCAAGCTGATTATTTTATTGCTAATAGCAATTATATAAAGGGAGCTTACTATTATATTTATTTAAGAACGTTTAGTGCATCACACATTTAGTGCAGTTCCTGCGTTACTAAAACAATTTTAATTTTCAGCGCTTTACTACAGCACATTAAATAATGATGGCAAGCTGATTATTTTATTGCTAATAGCAATTATATAAAGGGAGCTTACTATTATATTTATTTAAGAACGTTTAGTGCATCACACATTTAGTGCAGTTCCTGCGTTACTAAAACAATTTTAATTTTCAGTG